>CM076578.1:790180746-790602954 GCA_034641835.2 Pinus albicaulis | reverse complement strand
TTGATATTAATGAAATGAAGTGTTATTTCCGCCGCATCTCTGTATTTATGGTTATGTGTTTATTCTGTTGCGTTCCTGCATAAATCCGGATCAGTGGTATCAGAGCGGTCTGCTTTTTCTCGATCCTTCTTTGCATGTCCCCAACGAGGTCGGGGTATAAGGAGCTAGGGCTTGATCTGGTGGAACCTTTGCAAGATCAGCTTCGCAAACCTCGACGGACGCCCATGGGGGACGAAAAGAAAGATGAGGGAGCAGGAGATCCTATCAAAATATTGCTCGAGGAGGCCCTCGAAAAACAAAGGAACGCGATGATGGATAAATTTGCTCAGATCCTTCAACGGCTACCCACCGGCGGCGCATCTGCATCCAGCAGCCACTCTAGAGGCGCGACTCCTTTTAAGGTACAAGTAAATTTTGACATTCCCATATTTGAGGGTCAAATAGACGCAGATGCTGTAGATAAATGGTTGAATCTGTTAGAAGGATATTTCTTGGTTCATGACTTTTCAGACCGGGAGAAGATTATTTTTGCACTCCTCAAAGCTACCCCCCATGTTAAGGACTGGTGGGAAACCTACCGTGAGAACAAGGACCAGACAGAACCCTCTCTGTTCTCATTCGTACCAACTTGGAATTCTTTCTGAGACACTGTCAAGGAACAGTAATATCCCGTGGGGAGCTATGAGGACAAGTACATACAATGGACCACACTGCGACAACAAAGGGATCAAGATGTGCATGAGCTGACGAATCTGTTCCATACCCTGCGCACAAAGTTGGGTATCAAAGATTCAGAGAAACATTTGGTGCTAAGTACGTGCTTGTCCGCATAGATACATCTGGGAGGAAATGGAGTTCGACATCTCTCGCTTGGTAATGCGCATACCCTGCAGAGTGCTGCCAAGATTGAGCAGTAAATTCAAACGTAAGGCGAGACTGGATCTCAGAATCAAAAGCAAGGGAAAGGTGCTTCCAAACCGCAGAACAAAGGACAGAGCCAAGGCATGGCGGCTAAAGACAACTCATCGAAGCCACAAGAAAAGAACAGCACCGCAAAGCCAAAGAAGGACACGGGAAAGTGGTGTGAGTTCCATAAGAGCTCCACTCACAACAAGAGTGTCGGGCCAAGCAGTCGCTAGTGGCCAAGATGAGGGCTTCTGAGTCAGATGCATGCTCCGACTCTGAATCAGAACCTGAAAAGGGGAATGAAAAAGGGAAACAGATTATTGATGTGGAGCCCAACACCACTCTTGCCACTACAAAGATCCAGAAGGAGGAACCGGAAGATCCAGAGGAGGAGGAACGTCTCTTCCACTCCCAGATGTGGGTAAAGGGCTCCCCGGTACAGTTCATTGTCAACAATGGGAGCCAAAAGAACCTCATTTCAGCAGACGCCATGAAGCGGTTGGGCTTGCCGACCACAACTCACCCACATCCATACACCATCGGGTGGCTTCACCAAGGACGAGATCTCCGCGTCAGCCGGCAGTGTCGCCTTCCCTATAGCATCAAGCTCTTCACGGATGAGGTATTATGTGACGTTGCTCCTATTGATGTTTCTGATGTATTATTAGGACAACCATACTTGTGGAAGCGTCATGCTGTGTATGAGTCTCGACCTCGTGCTGTTATTGTTACTTTGGGAAATAAGTTGTACAGGATACCAGAGGTAACACCTCCTTACCGCTATCTCTTTGGTTACTGCAAAACAATGCAGTAAGCTCATTTCCCAAACCAGGAAATTCGTTTTCCTGATGATCCGCCCCCAGGGCAAGAAGAAGACTGTGGCCACGACCTCCAGATAGGGCTCCTCTGCACAACAACAACAAATGGATAAGGTTGTGGAGGAGTACGGGGACATATTCACCTCACCCACAGGGGTTCCTCTCCACTGTCAGATCAAGCACCCGATTGATCTGACCCCAGGTGCGCCGCTACCTAATGGACCGATCTATCGACGCTCTGTTCTAGAGAATGATGAAATCAAGAGGCAAATTCAGGAGTTGCTGCAGAAAGGTCACATCAGACCAAGTTCATCGCCCTGTGGGAGCCCGATCGTGTTGGTACAGAAGAAGGATGGGACATGGAGACTCTGTATTGACTATCGAGCGCTGAACAAGATCACTGTCCGGAATAGGTACCCAATCCCACGAATTGATGACCTTCTGGACCAACTCAAAGGTGCAAAATATTTCAGCAAGATTGACTTGAAGTCTGGGTATCACCAGGTACCAATTGAACCCTCCGATGTGTGGAAGACTGCCTTCAAAGCCAAGGAAGGCCTTTTCGAATGGTTGGTCATGCCTTTTGGGTTGACGAATGCTCCCGCAACCTTCATGAGGATGATGGACGACATCTTGCGGCCATTCACCAACTCATTTGTAGTGGTGTACTTGGATGACATTCTGATCTTCAGCAAGACTTGGGAAGAGCACCTTCATCACATCCGACAAGTCCTCCAAACACTGCGGCAACACAAGTTGTGTGCCAATTTGGAGAAGTGCATGTTTGGCATGACCCAAGTTCAATATCTGGGATACATTATTGATGAAAGGGGGGTGCATGTGGATCCAGCCAAGATCCAAGTCATTCGGGATTGGCCAACCCCAACCACTATAACAGAGCTTCGCAGCTTTCTGGGTCTTGCTAATTTCTACCGTAGATTCGTGTTGGGATTCTCTCATATCACTTGGCCCTTGAGCCAAGTCACCAAAGGAGGAGCGAGAGCAAAATTCTTTTGGTCGGAACCTCAACAGAAGGCGTTCAAAGAATTGAAAAATCGCCTATGTTCTGCCCCAGTGCTCACCTTACCAGACTTGCAGCAGCCATTTGAGATCGAGACAGATGCCTCTGACTATGCTATTGGGGCAATTCTTACTCAACAGGGACATCCAGTGGCATATCACAGTGAGACATTGTCTGAGACAGTTCGCAAGTATCCCACCTATGACAAAGAAATGTATTCCATTGTGCAAGCCTGTCGACAATGGAAGCATTACATTTTGGAGAAGGAAACAATCATCCACACAGACCACCGGCCCCTGCAGTTCATACAGACACAAGGGAAGTTGCAGAATGATCGCCATCAGAAGTGGTCCACATATCTGCAACAGTTTCATTTGAACATCAAGTATAAGAAGGGTAGCACCAATCATGTTGCAGATTGCCTCAGCCGACCACCGATCGTGGCGCTCACCACTGTACTCAACGCTTGTGGGCACGAGACTTCTGATTGGTCGCTTCTCTATGAGAGTGACCCAGAATTCGGCCAAACTTACAAGGCACTCCTGGGGGGTACGCAAGTTCCAAATTTTCACCTCCAAGATGCACTTTTATGTCACATGGGACACCTTTTTGTTCCTTCAAGCGAGCGTGCTAAGATGATATGGGAAGCACACTACAGTCGAGTCGCTGGGCATTTCGGGGTCGAGAAAACAGTAGCAATCCTGCAGAAGTATTTCTATTGGCCGAACCTTCAAAAGGATGTCGAGAAGCACATCAGATCCTGCACTGCTTGTGCCATTGCCAAACCGACCATCAAGAAGCAAGGCTTATATACTCCGCTACCTACCCCTAGTCAACCTTGGGAATCCATCTCCATGGATTACATGTCAGGCCTACCTTCTACTAAGCATGGAAATGACCGTGTTTTCGTGGTCTTCGACAGATTCTCGAAGATGGCCATTATGGCGGCCTGCAAGAATAATATCATAGCAGAAGCCACTGCTAAACTCTTCTTTGAACAAGTGTGGGTGCACTTTGGGATCCCAGAGTCTATCATATCAGATCAGGATAGCAAGTTCCTCATCACATTTTGGTCCAGCCTCTGGTCCATGATGGACACCAAGCTCACCAAATCCACATCTTTCCATCCCGAAATAGATGGCCAGACAGGAGGTCGTCAATAGAATGATTGTACACATTCTGCGCATGTACAATTCAAAGCATCCATGCACATGGGATGAGAGTCTCCCCTATGTACAACATAGTTATAATTGGGCTCTCCACAGTTCAATCGGTTATATCCCCTTTCAGGTGGGCTTGGGATTCCAGCCACTATGTCCCATTGACGTAGCCATGCCATTTGCAGCTGCTCAGGCCAATTCGGCTCATGTCTAGTCTGAAGTTGACAAAGCAAGTAGCTTCATCGAGCACATTCAACACATCCATGAACAGGTTCAGGATATATTGGACAGAGCATATTCCAAGTACAAGCAACGCCATGATCAACACCGAGTGCCACACAACTTCCAAGTGGGTGACAAAGTATGGCTACATTTGCTGAAGGAGCACCTCACTAGACCCCACCGCAAGCTTTGCATCGCCCGAGCACTGACTACACTGTCACCAAGGCCGGGAGGGAACAATGCCTTCGAGCTCGCATTTCACCATTCCCTTGGTCTCGCACCTGGCTTCCAACACGTCGCTCGTCCTTACTTCCCACCTCTACTAGACACCTCGACATGCGCAACAAACTCACACCAACAAACAGTTAAACCTGCATCGCATGGAACAAGCCACCACAGATTGTATCATGGACATGAAAATCAAGAACAAGCGCCAATGGAAGATCCAACTATATCGGGTTGTCAAAGCTGGCCAACTTCTGCACCAAGGTAAGTGGTTCACCAGGGACCAAGTTCAGTAGAAGTTTCCTCATCTCATGGAGGAACTCAACGTAACTGGGACCATTTCTTCCTAAGGGGGAGGAATGATCCAGGTGGATATTGGTGGCCAAATTCCTATTCCACTTGGGGCTCCACCATTATTTCTTTCTGGGCCTCTTTTCGCCGACATTGCTTTACTATTTTTAGCCAGTCCCCAACTTCCGGAGCCGTTTTGAGGCCCTAAACGACGTTTTTTGGGAAAACGAAGAGCAACATGAGTCCACGAACCAATGTTGCTCGTTCAAAATTTGTAGTCCTCGGATAGATCTTTCTAACGAGGTATGGTACGCGTCAAACGAAGATCGTATGCCAAAGTTACGCCCCTGGGAAGTTGAAACACCAATTTACCCAAACTGGGCCCATAGTTTTGGCGCTTCATCTCCTAGGGTTAGGTTTTAGCTGTTTAGGATTTCCCATTGTTTCTAAATAATAAATAGGCCCTCGAGCCTCATTGTAACTTAGTGCAGAGGCCTGTAGCCGCCATATCTCTTCTCAGAGATAGCTACCAGCGCCCTAGCTAGTTTTATTTCCATTCTGTCTATAAGCAAATTTCAGTTCTTTGATATTAATGAAATGAAGTGTTATTTCCGTTGCATCTCTATATTTATGGTTATATGTTTATTCTGTTGCGTTCCTGCATAAATCCGGATCAGTGGTTTCTTGTACTGTTTCCAACTCTGCTCTGCACTGCTCAGATTTTGGCATTGCTTAGTATTGCAATGTCACTTCTGCACTCCTCTGCACCAACAGGCACTCGTCCATCCTACTACATCTGATTTGGGCTTCCATAGCAAGGTATTGATCCGAGAGGTGGACTCCTCAAGGATCCTACCCATTTTGTAGATCTCTAGGTCTACAGCACCAAGTCAGCCCACCTCCCTCCTGGAGGTATATGAGCTATCATAGCGAACTCCTCCTCATCGATCCTAACAGGTGCGGCTTGTGGATCATGATTCTCGTCCTTGTCCTTCTGCTTGAGAGGACATTGAGTAGAGTAGTGACCCATCTCACCACACCGAAAACATTTGATCTTGGAATGGTCCTTCTTCCTCTTGCATTGCTCCTGCTGCCCCTTTGATGCATGGGCCACATTATCGTCCTCCTCCTTCGACCTTCCCACTACTGTTTTTGCCCTCAAGTTGACACTTGAGTAAGTCCCTCCTCATCTCTTCTTGCTAAAGAGCAGCCCACATTGACTCCCAGTGAGGCAAATTCTCTCTGCCTAGGATGCTTTGGACAAAGACCTGATAGTCTTAGGACACTGAGTTGAGGGTCAATCTGACCATCTAGGTGGCCTAAGGAGTTGATCCCATGGCTGAAAGTTGATCTCGGTTTTCCTGAAGTCTAGATAGGAACAAATCAATGTGCTCACCTTTCTTCATCCTAGTAGTCTGCATCTTCTCCTCCAGATACATCTTCCATTGCTCAGAAGATCCTCGATAAAGCTTCTCCAAGGCCTGCCACATTTCTCTAACAGTCCCTTTGCTAGCTATGTGACATGTGACATGATTCCTCACTCCATCAAGGATCAAGTGCTTTGCCTTAGCCATATTCTTCTTGTATTCCCTCAAAGGATCTGCATCTGCTGGAACAGCCACCACACCTTCGACGAAGAGCTTGAGATCATGCTCATCCAGCAGGCATTTGCTCTTTGCCTGCCAAATCACATAGTTGGAGGCTCCCTCCAACCTGTCTTGATCTCTTAGCCCGCTTGCTGCCATTTCTTCCTATTGAAAATGTCGAATCTAGCTCCCTCTCTTTCTCCTCTAGGCAACGTTGGACTGGCTTACGCACTCCTTGCTGGAGATGGTAGATCTGCCACCCAAAGCTATTGCTCATCTCTCGAAAAATAGAATTCCTTGGCTAGGAATTCCATGAGGAAGAAAATTCCCTCAAAGTGTCTCCAGATCTCTCTTTTGACGCTTATGCAACCTCAATCACTATTGCGTAGAAAACTGCGTGCCTCCGACTGCTGATCTGCACTAATTTGTTGCGCTGCTCCCTCTGCCAAACTGCAATCTGAAAAATAATTCCTCTCTATCGACTCACTTAAAGAGATATTTTTCTTGCTGGTTTTGGCCCTCCTAGCTTGGACTGCACAATTTGCAGGGAGATCAACCTGCTACCTACGCAGCTCTTTGATCCCAGCTTCACCAACGCTGGATCTACGGATTTGTTCTTTTGTTCCTCCTGCACTTAGCTATACATGCTCTGATACCATGTGAAAATTCCTAGATCTGGAATCCTATTGCAGCAACTGGTATTAATTCTTCTAACTGATAACTTAATTGTTCAATTTATTGCTACGACAACATCGAATTAAATACACTACAACTTTCACTAAATAAACTATGGATAAATACAAGTGCGGAAATAAAAAACTGAACAAGAGTAAATCATAGACACATCTAACACAGTTGTTTTTGGACTAATGTCCCGGAAAAAACCAAATGCGAGAAAACCGGTGCAACAGCTAAGGGTTTATATATTATTCAGTAAATTTTTTGAGTACAAGTCTATGATTGACAGATTTGTCAAATCATGCAGAGAAACTGACAAGAAAGATCTTGTGAGACAAACCCTACTCTCCACCGAGATCCATATCCTTCGGCACCCAAGCCAGACTTGTGAATTTTGCCTCACAGCGATGTTGTGTCACTCTACATCACGGTTGTGGGGGGGCGCCCTCTGTCTGCACGTTGGTCTCTCCTCTTGGTTGGAAATGAGGCCTTAGGCCTCAGTGAATCTCTTAGGAATTTAGCCTTGACCCAGCAACGTCCCCAACAAAAATGCGAATCTCCTTCAAGCTACGCGCAATGCTAGTAGCCTCTGCGTCGCGGCTGCGATGCCTGCGTAGCTCTCTTGTCTCCTCGTCCCATGCACTCTCTAGATCGGGAATGCTCTCCAGCTGGAATTACTACCCCTCTCACCATCTCTTGATCGAAATTTTCCTCTGGCACTGCTCACTTCAAAATTCGATATCTTGATCCCACGATTATTTCGTGTGTTTTCCAAATGACCCTTCCAGCCCTTCCTATAGTGTTGTGGAGATAAATCCCCTCTGCGGACAGAGGTGATCCCTACTAGCCCAGACCGGGTCTAGCAACAATCGTTCACGCTATAGTGCAGGTTCCTAATTGCAAATAAACCAACTAGCGATGAAGGCTTACATGGAATCCAACGTTGTTGCTTGTAGAAGAGGTAGCGCTCTCGTTCCTTAGCTGTGGCAGATCATGATCCCCACGATCTTCGTGATGGACACCTGCACATGCGAGAAACAAAACAAACGCAAGCGTAAAATCCAGTAGATGCAACTATATGTCAGTCAGAAAGGACATAACTCATCATTATAAACAACAACAAGAGTGTAACCATAACCAATAGTCGTTTATCATTAATCAATCAAAAGAAGAATACAACCATAGTTCTGACGCTGAATTCTCCTTCGGAGGGTCGCCAGCAGAACATGTCTCGAAAATCCTATCAAGGATGGGACAAACTCTCTCTCTTCGGATCTTGACAATAGTATCATTTCTTAGATTCGGCCTTAAGGGAATTATGGAGGCTCTTGCAGCATAAGGCTCTTGGGAATTTGGGAACTTGAAGACTAGCTTGCAAAGGAGATGAGCAAGCTTTTATAGATGGAGGAAGGGGAGTTGAGATCCTTATAATCATGGGATTGGCCCTATCATCAAGGAAGATTCCGTGAGAGATGGAAAACCACTTTCTCTCTATGGAGATCCGTAGCCAAACCTCCCAACTCAAGATAGATAGCAGTCCAGGAATTTGTTAGGATGAAACTTCCGCCATTTATTTTTAAAAAACACCCCTTAAATTGGCTGGCGCGAGTGCGACTCTGGGACAGAGTGCCAATTGGCGCGACCTCTTTGAAGGATTTTCCCCATTGGCGCGGGTACTAAACTGACTGCCCGCGCCAATGCAAAAAGGGCCATTTTTAGGGTTTTTCACAAGGAGATGTCTTCAGGGCAATGGAAGTTCTTGTTCAGGGGGATGCCATGAAAATATTTTCAAGTTATATCACTGCTCACAGGTCACAAAATGAGCCCTCCAATGTGTGAGATGGGGATTGCAGGGATGGTGACAAATTGCTGTGTAACAGATGCCCCCTAAAGCATGAGGCCCGAGAGAGAGAGAGGGGTGAAATGCTTTACAAGAACGTGTCCAACTGAAAAATTCGCCATCAGAAAATCTGCGTGAAGAAGTACAACTGATGTCTCAAATACATGATATATATGTGGTATGGGCGCAGCCATCCATAATAGAGTATACAATAACTCGGATCCAAGGCATGGACGCAGCCATCCAGTGAGGATTGATAAATAGACTCAGGTATGGTCGCAGCCATCCAGTCAGTGAGTCATGTAAATAATCATAATAATCCACAAAATCGCAGCCTGGATTACAACAGACACAATCCAGGGTGTTGTGCTCCATCTCGACCTGAACACAGTACAAGTCCAAGCATGTGAATAAATGGGCCAGAGTCGAACATGCAGGAACATCGTCTGATTACCAGCCAATAATGAAAGTTGTTAACAGATACGAGAGGTACCACCAATAATGATAATGGCCCTCAAGGTACTACAGGTATAATCTACGACATGTGAATCAATGAGCTAGCATCGAACACCCATAGAATCACTCGATCGGAGGCCAATGATGAAAACCTCACGTCGAATGTGAAGAACCTGCCATTGAGGCATGCAGGCTCCAAGGCACCAGAAGGGAGTCTCTAGATCAGCTTCTTGGATAATGAGCTGAAGTCGACAGGAAGTGACCTTGATCGAAGGTGGGCCATAATGTTTCACATCATCGATGTGGGGAACGGAGGAACATAGTGTTTGTGAATCACGATCGAGACAAGAATCGGAGGAAGGTTGGTACTTGCGGAGGTCAACTCTTGAACATATAAACGGCACGGCCGGTGGATTTGGCGGCATTTGACATCAACGGATCAAAGGTCATGGCGGCAGAAAAGAACGGATGAGAGGTCAAAAGGATTACCCAAACCCATGGAGGCAAGCGGAAAATGAGATGAGATGTCCCCAACCCGACACGAATGCAGATAAGTGCCATGTTCAAGAGCGACATACTGTCAACGACAACGACGATGGTTCCATTTTCCCCCACGATGCTTGGTGAGTACCTCTTTATTTTTACACAAGCTTGAAGAGGATACCATATGCTTGTCATATAAATCCGCCCTTCGGGCGAATCCATCCTAGTGCATTTAACGAGTCCTAGGAAGCAGAAACTCGGGTAGCGTCATCACTCTTTTTCCAAGGGGTGTCATCAGGGTTTAACGAGTATGACAAAGGGAGAACTCGGCGTCTTTTCATGTTTAGAGAGTTTGAAAAGACAGCAGAAAAGTAAACTCCACAGGCCCCTTTTCGTAAATAGTTCCTCAGATCCGAAAAGGTAGAAAACAATATCCGAGAAAACCTCCTAGTCGCGATAGGCTAGGGTATTCCTTTTTCGTAATCAATCCATCCCAGCCCGAAAAAGGGGTAAACGTATACTGGGTAGATGTCGATTCGTGTCCACTTTAACGAGATCGAAACGACAAGGGCCTCAGCAATCTTTTCATGTTTAGAGAGTCAGAAAAGAGCTGAAAGATGACTCCAAAATGATTTTTTCGTGTTTTTACCGAGTCCGAAAAAGTATAAAATACAACTCGTTTCACCGTTTAAGTTGCGTAAAAACCTGTCGCTGCACACAGAGGCAAGTGTAAAATCCATTTCCGACAAAATATATTAAAATATTGATAAAAATGCCTTTTAAAACCTATTTTAGATTTCAAAAAGTTATAAATAGTCCCAAATGGTAAAAACAAAATTACTTTTACTATTTACCTCATTTGGAGAGCAGCAGTGGTCCATTTTGTGCAAACTTTCTGACGGCGATTGCGACAGATCCGGGCTACCATTTAGATACTCGTTCGTTCCAGGTAAGAGGCGCTTCCCTGTACTCCATTTTAATCCATTTTTTCATAGTTTTCCATTGCTCATTAGATTTCTGTGGAAGATTTTGTAATTTTAGGGCTCCGCCCATTGGCGCGGTTATCGGGCGCGGACCCGCGCCAATGGCCTTTTTGATACAAAGGGCCCGCGCCAATGGCGCAGCGCGGTTTTCCGTTTTAAAAATCCAAATAACGAGTGATTTGAATGGATTTCCAAGTATACCAGAGATCTAATCAAGGGTTTTTTGACCATGTTGATGCAGGCAACCTAGTACAATGGTGATCGAATGGAAAGAGAGGGAGCATGGGGAAGAGGACGAACTAGCCATGGAGAACGAAACTTGTATGAATGCTCTCAAGAATTGCGGGCTTAAAAAATTCTTCCTGACACCTTGCTTACGAGCTCAACCTGAGCTCCTACAATACCTTATCAGTATTTGGGATGAAAATGAACAAGTGTTCAAGCTACGGGATCAAGTATTAGAACTGGAGGTTTCTGACGTATACTTCATAACCGGACTGTCGCACAGAGGTCTAGTGCCCATATTGACAGGGAGCAGACCATCTAGTGAAAAGATGGAGCAGGTAATGGCGAGGGTGTGCCCAAGGGCACGAACCGGATCAGGAAGTGGAAAGGTAGACATTCACACCGTCGAGGATCTAGCACTCAGAGTAGTGCTACACACCATTACACGAGCTGCAGGATCGCAAGCTCCACATGAGGCGACCAAGGCCCAACTCATACTAGCCTTAGAGTGTATGAGTCCTACACTGTTTGACTGGGCTACAGTGGTGACAGTCAACATGAAGAGACAGCTCACGAAGTGCAAGCGGGCCAAACTGAAGCAGTTTGGCTACGGTTCTATCCTGGTATCGTTCATTCTGGAATGACTACCAATCTTCCAGGGCCAAGGGGCCATAGTAGCTGAACCGGTACCATGAGAGCCGAGAATGGCTCGCTGGGTAGCACTGATGCCCAGAGCAGGAGGGGGCCAACAGATGTCCTGGAGGCCGGAGTTTTTTGGGTGGCTACGACGTCAGTTGATCGTAGTCGAAGACTGGCCATATGCAGGGACCGATTTCACTGGTTATCCAGATCTTCCACTCCCAGAGGGAGATGACTGGGATGAGGAGTTGGGTAAGATCGTCTTTTTGATTTTTGTGTTTTATGATTTTTTGTTAATACATGTCCGTTCTGACAGCAGTTATATGCATATGCAGATGTCGGCCCAGAGAGACCAGCCGGTATGTCTCCCATTTCACGGAGAACTCATCCCGCAGCTGACCCTCAGGCAGAGGGTGCCGAGGGAGGAGAGTTGGTCCAGAACCTCGAGGGGATTGCCCAGGGGATTCCAGACTACGCCCAGCTGGCAGATGTTCCACTAGCATACCAAAGACATACGGTGGGAGTGCCTAGTCGCCTCCATCGTCTTCTGAGACGCTTAGTGCGTGTTGTGGCTTGTTATCACGAGCACCACGCAGATTAGACACCTAGGGCTTTATTTCATGCATATTTTTTGAGAGACATGTCGTCTCCGGATGTATTAAGATGAACATGTATATTTTTTATTTATGTAATGCACACTATGTAAACATTTCGATATATATATACATACCTATTTCTAGATGGATCTCTTCACATGTGATGATGTTTTGTTTATAAATTGCGCAAATGTCTATCTAAAACCAAATTAGCTACTGCATCCGTTAATGTATTCATATGTCTAGGTATATGTTGATATGTAATATAGTCAAAGTTTCTTTCCAGTAAACGAATACGCAGATACAGCCGTAAAATAGATGGATTTCTGACTGAATAATGCCCGTTGAGCTGTAATACTACAAGTTGTGAGTCTAGATACACAAGTAATTCACGGATACCAAGGTTTACAGCCTCGGTTAATAATTCTAACACAACACTATATTCCGCGATGTTATTTGTAGTACATCCCAGACACCCACCTTGCAGGTTGACCAACTCACCAGCAGGATCGTAGATTACCCAGGCTGCCGAAGACAGATTCCTGGTACTGCGGGAGGCACCATCCGCGAAACCAACAAACGGATTGATGGACATCTGCACAATCAGGAAGACCCGATCAGCAGAAAGATGTTTACAACGCACACCACACCACACATGCACACAAATGAAATAACACACCTATGTACACACACCACACCAAAAATCACTTCAAGCGTAGTATTTTTTCAGGTACAACCCATTTCTGGGTTGCGCCAGCGGAACTCCTTCATAATCTATAAGCTCATAAGCCCCATTCTTCAAAACGCGTTTTACTATGTAGGGCCCATGCCACATAGGTTGGAACTTGCCGGCCCCAAGCTTGTCATGCGCTTGATCGTATAAGAGGACGAGGTCCCCTTCGACAAAGGAACGTGGAGAAACTGATTGATCAAAGTGAGCTTTGACCCGCTTCTTTTGTACTTCAATGACTAAAGCAGCCAAACGGCGGGTTTCATCTAACCGTTCCAGATACAAAAAACGCTCTTCCTCAATGGAAGTTTCGGGTAGAAGTTCCACAGCTAATTTCAAAGAAGGAATGTCGCATTCAACCGGAAGAGTTGCTTCCAGACCATACACCAATTGAAATGGTGTGAATCCGTTGCACTCTTTGTAGACGTCCAGAAGGCCCATAGAGCTGAGAACAGTTGGAGGTGCCAATTGGATTTATGAATACCAACTATTTGTTGAAGCATAGTGACCAGAACCTTGTTCACAGCCTCAACCTGGCCATTTGCCTGAGGGTAATATGGCGTTGAGCTATCGTGGCGTAAGCCCAATCTTGAAGTCAGCTCGGCCATCATATAATCTCGGAAATGAGTACCATGGTCGGTAACGATGGCTTGAGGGACCCCGAAACTGCAATGATATGGTTGAAGATGAATTGGGCAGCTGTCTTACTGTCGGCAGCTAGTGTAGGCATCGCTTCGGCCCACTTCGTAAAGTAGTCTACGACAGGGACAATGTTTGAAACCCATTCTGTGAAGGGGATGGGATAAATAAAGCCCGCGTTCAGAAGTTTTTCAACTTCTGCCTTAATTGCATCGGCTTTGTGAGGATGCACCGGGTGTAAGCGTTGGCACACGGGCTTTGCACCAGGGTAGGTTGGAATCTCATGCAGTACGATACTGGGATCAATCCCAAGCATTTCCTCGTAGGACCAGGCGAAAAAATATCTGAATTCTTTAAAAATATCAGTATAAACTTGTATCTCATCAGGAGAACAAGTTACTCCCACATGTATGTTCTCAACGATCCCTGGTTTAACAAAGATGTTGATCGGGATGGTTTGAGTGATATTACTCAGGTTTCCTTCCTAAAGAACCTCGTGCGTCAAAATGGGCGTTTGGAGAGGTGGAGTGGAACCTGAGATGCAAAACTCTCTAGACAATCTGACATTTCCCCCAGGCAGGGCATAAAGGAGGAACGATGATGTTCATCGCTCCAAGGCAGCTCCTCAAGAGACATTGTTTCAACAATGGCTTCATCAGAAGGAAAAATCTCTTTGAGAGGATCAGGAAAATCGCCCTAACCGAGCCAGGGGGATTAAGAATAGATGTCTAAAGCCATGCTCAAAGGAGCATGCTGAGGAGGGGGAGGATCGGAAGCGACGACGATTTCACAGTAGCTAATCTCTACTGGAGTTAAGGGAATCGATTCTCCAAACTCAGTCACCTACTCAGGCATAGGGATGAGCCATGGGTCATCATACCTAGAGATCATGTTAACTTGAGCGGTGTGCAGTGGTGGTGCGGAAAAAATACCCATGAGGACGGGGTCTTTGAAGAGACTGGGCCCTACACTGTCAGGGGGATTTGGGATCTGATCCACGTACAGAACGTTGTTCTCGGAGGTGGAGGTGAAGAAGGACAACTGATCCACTGTAACGATTTTGCCCTCGTGAGGGAACTTAATAAGTCGAAAGAGGGTGGATGGCACGCATAGCATGGCATGAGTCCAGCTGTGGCCAAGAAGTATATTGTAGTTGAGCTTAGCATCAACCACTTCTACTTCTACGTTGACAGTCTTCCCCTGTAAAGTAATTGCTAGACTCTCGAGAACACCCAGGGGTTTGGATTCCCAACCATCGAATGCCTCTAGGGCATTGGGAGAGGATGAAAGGGCCGGAGAGCCAATGGCCTTCTAGCAAGCGGACGACATGACGCAAATAGAAGCACCTTCATCCACAACGATCCTATGGATGTTAAGACCGTTGATCCCGACTTGAATAACAAGAGAGATCTGAGGTGGAAGTCGGGGGTGAAATTTTCTAAGTCAAAGGTGAGAAGACTAGAATCGGTGGGATCGATTCCACCGATTGCAGATAATAAAGCTTTCCGTTGTGAAGGACAAATTTGAAGAACTTCCAAAGCAGACATGGCAAACGGCGCCTGTGCCAGATCCTCAACAATATTGTAGTGCTGAGTGGCACGGGCGTTCGGATTGTAGGAAGACTTTCGTAGAACACCTTTAGAAGGTGGCCTCACAATGGGTTCAACAGTAGGCTTCTCAATTTCCAACGAATCGGAGACAGGTGGGGGAGGTGGACCATCCGCAACTGCCTTCCCCGGTGCCTGACGTGATTCGTTGTAATCCTTCGAACGCGTGGCGATAGAAATAGGTGCAGCGCCATTCATCATAAAGACTTGGGACCCAAATGGTGTAGATGGTGAAGGCTGTTCAACCATCTGGGTCTGCTGAGACGTGAACGGTTCTTTAAGAACTGCCGGAGTCCCTTTGGAGCCTTTTAGAAGTTGACTAACCTCAGATCGTCGAGGACAATCCTTAGTATAATGATCTCCTTCACAGATGAGGCAGGGGTACTTCGGTTTGCGTTGGGAACCGTCCTCGGTCCGAGGCTTGGAATCTGGCTTTGGGGCATCGGATTTGGATTTACCTTTGCCCTTCTTCTTCCCTTTGGAGGCCTTCTCCGTAGGATTGGCCTGAACGGCATTAACCTCCGCAGTTTTGCCAGAATCGGTAGGGGCGGGAGGAGCAGAATTATTAGATGAGTTAGACTTCTGCTTCCCATTCGAAGATTTCTTCGAATTCTGAGACACAGAACCAATAACACCATCCACCGCCGGGGTAGGTGGGGCTTTAGAGGTTCCAGACCGTGGAGCATCAGGCAAGATATCATACAGCGTGCCGGATTGTGAATATACCAAATCCAGATATTGAGCACGCGCTATGGCTTGTTCTTCAGTCACACACGCTCCCATAGCAATATCTTGGGCGATTTTGTTAACAAAGGAGGTGGTGAACCAATGAGTTAGTATTTGATCAGGTATATGAAACTTGATCAACCTACGACGACGTCGCCACTCATGAATGTGATCGGAAATGTGGGTGGCTTTGTCCTGCTTCAAAGAAGTCAGGAGATGCGTCCCGGCTTCGTAGCGAACCGGTAACTGAAAATGAGTCAGAAAAGCCATGGCTAACGTATTGAAATCTTGAAAGATGCCACGGGATAATTCGCTATACCATTTAGCAGCAGCGCCAGTCAAAGTGCGCTGGAAGAGGCGCAGACGGATTGAATCATCCACCCAAGAGTTGGACGAACACCAAAGATGGTAAGTCATCACATGAGCTTGGGGGTCCTCTCCAGCTTTTCCCTCAAACTTGGGGCAATCATCGGGCACCTTGGTAGGAATCGGAGGCCAATAAGGATTGTGCAGAATTGGATCATTCGTTAATTTCGAAACATCTGGTAACTCCAAGGTAGCCAGAAATGGCAATGGCGGATTGGACGGCATACCTGGCCTTGGATAAGGACTAGTACCTGTACTCCACGCTGGTTGGGAATATCCTTGCCCCCATGGGTTTTGTCCAGCAGGATTCTGACCGTAGGGGGCGTAGGTGGTATAACCAGCCTGATTTGGTTGCTGGTAACCAGCGCATGGGGGTTGATAACCAGAGTATGGACCCTGATTATGAGTCGGCCCTGTGTAAGCAGCATTTGGATTTGGCTGCTGAGTATAGGTGTAGCCGGGCTGTTGAGGACGATAGTTAGGACCTTGGGGTTGGCTATAATTCGGTCGATATTGACCATGAGAATAGTAGCCGCCTTGAGGTTGAATGGGGTGCTGATAGGTGGAACCCTGCAGAGTCTGATAATTTGGGTGCAGCGGTTGATTTGGCTGCGGCATCGAATAAGTCGGCTGCTGGGCAGGGTTGATAGGATGTGCAGGCTGGCCTGGTTGAGCAGGCTGACCTGGCTGAGCGGGTTGCCCTGGGTTAACAGGTTGACCCGGGTGAACAGGTTGTGCCGGTTGCGCAGGCTGACCTGGCTGTTGAGAGACGCCAGGTTGGACCGGATGAACTGGTTGGCCTGGAGATGGAACACCAGGTTGTGCGGGATAGACCGGTTGGCCTGGTGGAGGAAAAGAGCCAGGTGGTGACTGGTAACCGGTTTGACCTGCAACAGGACCATAAGATGGTCCTGGCTGGTGTGCAACGTTTGGATTAACAGGATACTGAGGTTGCATGGGTTGGGAAGGTTGGACTTGCCCCCCAGGACCGTATGCCGGCCCCGGTTGGTACCCCGATGGAGGCTGCACAGGTTGACCAGAAGGGTTGTAATACTGTCCTTGCGGACCGTATGATAGCCCTTGTTGGCCTGCAGGATAGCCTTGAATGGGCTGGCCCTGCGGGTTATAAGGATAGCCAGGCTGGCCTGAATGTTGGCCTTGGAAAGGTTGCCCTTGCGGGTTGTAATACTGCCCAGCCTGGCCATACGGTAAACCTTGAGCATGAAGGTGAGCCTCTGGAGCAGGTAAACGTAACATGTCCCCGTGCTCATCGTATTGATCTGGAAAAGCATACACGGGTGTACCATCCTGTGCATAATGCGAAAAATAAGAGCAGTTGGGGTCTTGAGAGGTTTGTCCACCCTCGGGGTTCGGCTGTTGTAGGGACAACCGATACTCCTCCGGAGAGATGTTCTCCGGCATCGCAGTCGCTATGTAGACGTCTTCGGGAGGTGGCACAACCCTCGCGGAGGGTGCCGTAACAGCTGATGCAGACGCAGCCACATAGACAGTGGGTCGAACGGGTACAGAGGTGACGAGAGTTTGAGGAGACATCCCTAATGAAGGAACCACCGGCCTCGTAGAAGGAGCTGATACCCCCATAGAGGCTGCGGCGACGATAATCTGACCCAAGGATCTATACCCCGCTGGTAATGAGGGACCGGGTGATGACATAATAGTTGGTTCAGGGTTGTCTCCTGGAAATAATCTCCGAGGAAATAACTGGTAATCCTCACCAGATGTGGGGATTTCCTCGCTGGATTCACTCATGATGGAGCCTGCCGCTAGATCTCGTAATAGACGGTGAGGACTAGGAGGAAAAACAACAGCTATAAAAGGCGAACCCGATGTAAGAGAAAGGAACTCTGCCCCTACTCTTAATTCAGACCAAGGGTCGGAAAAGGGCCAATTGAACTCAACTGGTCCCCCAAAGGGCTGCTCAGCAAGAATCGGTCCCCTGTCAAGAAACTCGGAAACAATGGGTTGCTGAGGCTCAACAGAGGATTGTGAAGCCTCTGATGAATCGTCCGTATAAGGACTACCAGTAGACGAAACCGAGGGTTCCGCCACTGTGGTAGTAACGATAAGAGAAAAAGATCAAACACACACACGGGTTGAAAAAGAGTCAAGACACACAATCAAACGGCCAACAAGCAAAATCTAACAGGGCGTGTGATCGCGGGTGATTAATTTTTTACCACATTGAAAAATAGGAAACTTCACCGTTTCATGTTTTAAGAGTCGAGAAACGGATAAAAGGTGACTCTATCTCTTTCATTTTTGAAGCAAGCGTGAAAGGACAAGCGCTTGGTGATCCTTTCAAATTTAAAGAGTCAGAAAAGATCAAATGACTACTCAGGAATACTAGGCAAAGGGTGTACCAAATAACCGTGAACTGCAATATACACCTTGGTTTCAAAATGAAAGAGAAATCAACCAAGGACTTTACGTACGTGCAGGAAATCTCCCCAAATGCTGTGTCCGGTGTATCACGGGTATAGGGGGGTAGACTCGGCTTCCTATGGATAAAGGATTGAAACCTAGTGGGGTTTCCCTTTATATACGCGACGGTACGAGGAGCACAAGCCCGTACTAGCGTTGTCTAAAGCCAAGAGGCGAACAACAGCTACTAAGTTTTAAGACGCCGAAACACGTCTCTAGCCTAGACCTATAAATGTGTTTCGTTAGATTTCAATGCTGCCTTAGTGTAAATTGAGTAAATTTTAAAGTTTATCTTCAATTACGTTTCAGTTTTCAGGCCCTAGCGAATGTAATGTCTCAAAATCTCCTAAATGCACTCTATATGCCACAGTATATCATTTCATTCGATGAAAGTTATTTATGAGAGAGTTGAGAGCTTTTCACACAATAACGAAATGAACATAAAACAACCAATGACGTCTCTAATGCAGCTAATGAAAACTAAAAAGCTTTTCGTTCAAGGTTACCAATCACTAATAACATCGAAAAGATCTAATTCACATTAACTAATGAAAAGCAAAAGAGATTTTTTTTTTTTATATTTCCAATATTTCAGAGCAAAGCGCGCTAAAAAATGAAAACTAATGCAAAGGCAATTCGAGAAATGATGATAAGAGAGCAAAACAAACAAATTTCACTCAATAGCAAATACAATCAGACCTCAAATCGACCAATAGTCTCTCAAAACCAAGAAAGTCCCAAGGACACAAATGAGCCGTGTAATCTAGGCCCAAAACGAGACAAAGCGGAATTCGAATGAAGGAGGAGCCAATCACTCAAATAGCGCAATAAAACAATAAACAACTGTCAAACGAATGCAGGGAAGCAATCACAAGGTTGACTGAACCGATAGAAACCAAGAACTCCCAAGGAAGGCTCGACACACCATAGCACCTAGATGACCTAGGGCTAGAATGCAAAATCGATGGAAATGGGCAAACAACCAAAGGACGAAGGTAAGAGTCAGTCAATCAAGGCTCCAAAACACTCAAGCAGTCGAAAAAATGAAACCAAAATCAAAGTTCAGGCTCAGAAAGCTCAAAATCAAGCAAACCCTAGCAGTCCCCAGCACTGGCACGACTGTCAGGCTGAAACTAGCACCATATCAGAATTGGCGCTAGTAATACATGGACAACTAGCGCCAATTGGCGCGACTGTCACGCTAAAAAACGCGCCAGTCAAGTTTGCTATGCTAAAATAAAAAATAAGCAATCCAAGATCAGATCAGTGATGTTTGAAGTTTTCAAAAACCCAAATTCACAAAAAGAACTAGCCCAAAAGAGCTAATCAAGCAAGCAGAATCAAAAATCAACCGAAGAGACAAGACACTGCTTCAAGCATTCAGTTTACAAACTAAACCGGAGATTGACTGAAGCAGCTTTGATCTACTTCGCAATTGCAGAGCAAAAGCATTTCGAAGGCTATCTGGCCAACTTCAGGCTCCGTCTATAGCTCATAAAACAAACGACAACAAGCTAACGATCCCCAGTGGAGTCGCCAATTTGTTGTGGAGGTAAATCCCCTCTGCGGACAGAGGCGATCCCTACTAGCCCAGACCGGGTCTAGCAACAATCGTTCAAGTTACAGTGCAGGTTCGTAATTGCAAATAAACTAGCTAGCGATGAAGACTTACCTGGAATCCAACGTTGTTGCTTGTAGAAGAGGTAGCGCTCCCGTTCCTTAGCCCTGGCAGATCACGATCCCCACGATCTCCGTGATGGACACCTGCACATGCGAGAAACAAAACAAACGCAAGCGTAAAATCCAGTAGATGCAACTATATGTCAGTCAGAAAGGACATAACTCATCATTATAAACAACAACAAGAGTGGAACCATAACCGATAGTCGTTTATCATTAATCAATCAAAAGAAGAATACAACCATAGTTTTGACGCTGAATTCTCCTTCGGAGGGTCGCCAACAGAACACGTCTCGAAAAGCCTGTCAAGGATGGGACAAACTCTCTCTCTTCGAATCTTGACAATAGTCTCCTTGCTTAGATTCGGCCTTAAGGGAATTATGGAGGCTCTTGCAGCATAAGGCTCTTGGGAATTTGGGAACTTGAAGACTAGCTTGCAAAGGAGATGAGCAAGCTTTTATAGATGGAGGAAAGGGAGTTGGGATCCCTATAATCATGGGATTGGCCCTATCATCAAGGAAGCTTCCATGAGAGGTGGCAAACCACTTCCTCTCTATGGAAATCCGTAGCCAAACTTCCCAACTCAAGATAGATATCAGTTGTTGGATCAGTTAGGACGAAACTTCCGCCATTTATTTTTAAAAAACACTCCTTAAATTGGCTGGCGCGAGTGCGACTCTGGGACA
Source organism: Pinus albicaulis (assembly GCA_034641835.2). Lineage (NCBI taxonomy): Eukaryota > Viridiplantae > Streptophyta > Pinopsida > Pinales > Pinaceae > Pinus > Pinus albicaulis. The sequence goes on along the minus strand of CM076578.1, from coordinate 790,581,949 downwards.
GAGCGCCAATTGGCGCGACCTCTTTGAAATATTTTCCCCATTGGCGCGGGTACTAAACTGGTTGCCCGCGCCAATGCAAAAAGGGCCATTTTTAGGGTTTTTCAGCAGGAGATGTCTTCAGGGGGATGAAAGTACATATTCAGGGGAATGCCATGAAAGTATTTTCAAGTTATATCACTGCTCACAGGTCACAAAATGAGCCCTCCAATGTGCGAGACGGGGATTGCAGGGACGATGACAAATTGCTGTGTAACATATAGTCTTCTCGTTGAACCTTCAACGGCCGAGATTAAATCTCTGATCAACGGCTAAGATTAACTTTTGACTTGATCCGTTTTTTCTATGAACATTCACACCCATATTCTATTAATTCACTTTAATTATTTTATTTTCCTAAGCTTAGACTTAGGGTCCTTTTAAAATAATTATTTTTTTCAATAAAATACAATCTGGGTGGAATTTCCCAAAACAATTTTTGGGTTATCTAGAATACATGTGTTTAAGCCTCTCTGCAAATTTTGAGACTCAGAGCACATCCAATGCTACCACAAATCAACACAATTCTATATAAGATCTAATGCGTCCCCTAGCCTTCCAGTACAACAAGTCATTAGAGTAATCGTGTAAAAGAGCTTACAAACCATGGATAACAAAGTGGGCACTTCAAAATGGCATGCTTTTCCGTAGTGGGCTTTGGCATGTGCTAGTGTCTCCATGCTCCAAAGGGGGTTAGCCAAGTACCTTATTAGGTGATTTCAGCCATTAAAGGGGATAGTATGTCCAAGGTACATCCCTCCAATGGGGGTGGCAAGTGATAAATAAGAGCAATGGAGTAGGGAATGAGAGGGGCAATCTTGGGCCACATATTGGGGCATAGGTGTAGCTAGATAAGGGGAAGCCCACACCTGGGTATATAATGTGTAGGAGGGATCAATCGCGGTACATGAGGTGCCACGGCCTTGATTTTTCCACCCTTCTTTATATGCATTTTTCCTTTTATGAATTTTCTTTAATTAATAGCTCGGGGCTCAAAGGATAAGATCATAATGTGTAAGATATAGCAGTGATTACTCCCTTTAGGTAGGGTAGTTTATTTCCCTCCAGGGGTTGGGACAATCATGTGTTCTTGAATGATAAAGGAGTCTCATCTAGGGCCTATGGAACAAGGGTGATGACCATAGAGATTATGTATTGGCTTTTGCCCACGTGCTAATTATTTTTCTCTCGGCCATCTTTTGCATTTTGTGGTACAATTTTCTGTTAAGTGTGGCCAATTATGCTTTTTCTTTTTCTTTTAGCTGCTTCAACCTCTGGGCATCGGGCATCATTTCAGGCCTAACCCAAGGTGGGGGCAAGGGGATAGGAAGGTTGACCTTATGTGGACCCAGGGAGGCAATGTGTACACAGGTGGGAGAAATGATGAATGGGGGTATAGTGACTGGAAAGGAAATAACATATGTGGATAAAGAAGCGGGAACACACACCCAAAGTTGGGGTTTCCCACGTATTACCACCCTAGAACCAAATGGTCAATAAAGGAGATCCGATGGGAGTAAGATCCAAAGGTAACATCCAAAAGAGATCAATGGGACATGAACACAAACTAAGCCCACTCTTTCCACCAAATCCCCCCATCAATCCATGTCTAAAAGTATCCACGATAAGTTAACCCAATACTCAATTACCAAATGACAAGACATACCTTTAGATTTGGGAGGCCCACCTTCAAACATACGATCAATACAAATGGGTGAGGGACCACATGGCTGCCTCAGGTGGTGGAGAAATGACACAACGAGCTAGAAGAAGGCTGACTATCAATTGAGGTACATCATGGATAAAAGTTTCTCCTAGGGATGTCACCCACGAAGTGGTGGGTAACATCCAGCTCCAACTGGGACATGATCTTTCGAAGAAGTGTGCAAGGTTACTCGAACGGGAGGTCACGAGAACTCCAGCAATCTCTTGATCACTGTAGACGTGTTATCTACACACGTCAATGATCAAAGCCACGGGGCAACATGTTTTTCACAATGTCTTATGATCACCCATGCTTATTGTCAGCTCATAAAATTGACAAGTATTAAAATATGCAATTTTTAATCTAAATGCAGCTAATCAATCATGAGAAACATCATATGAGATTAGTTCTAATGAAAAATCATCGTGCAATGCATCCTACTCTAACATGCATATAATACATCGTCAAGTATCAAGGAAAGGAGTGATGCAACTTATTTTGACCAGCTGAGGCCAAAGTTCATCGTTGAGTTTAGCAATGTAGTAATAGTCATCCCCAACTTTCCCATGAATCTTGACAAGAACCAAATCTTTGTCCACTAAGACCAAGTCCCCTACTTGTTAAAATTTGGCAGCTCGGGGATGAATTTCTCCCAGAAGAAATCATGTCTTTCAGTTTTGTTTGAACCACCTATAATAAAATTTCATTTCTAACAATTCTAATATGACTTTCCAAAAGTAGTAAGTCACATCTCAATTTGGAAGTGACTTTCCAAAAATAGAAAGTCATGCCAAAATGATCAAGGATGATCTCGACATATGGAATCCACTTTAAAATCAAATCAATCATGATTATACAAGTCAAGAATTAATATTTTTATCCTTACTAGTATTATTATTATTATTACACTATTATTTATAAAATAGTCTAAACTAAATCACCTTTAATGGATTATTAAATGAATTCTCTTATGAAATAAGTAAATTAAATTGAGAATCTCTTACTTGGAAAATTGAATCTCGCTCTTCGAATAAAATAGTAACTCCACACTTAAGAGAGTGTAACTCTCTCTCACTAATTCAATGTATGGCAAAATTTCAACTCCTCCTCATTAAATGCAATCATAACTCCCTCATTCAATTCGATTTGTAACTCTGACCAAATATTCTCTCATATTTAAATGTAACTCTCTCTCTCCCTAATTCGAATTGTAACTCCTCAAGACAAGTGTACCTCTCTCTCTATTCTTGGACTGAGATACACTTCTCAAATAAATCCTCCCTCATGGAATTCAATTCTCCTAATATTGGTTCAAGGAATGAATTCATTTTGTAACTCCTCTCCTTTCTCATCTATTTAAGCAAGAACAAGTGAGAGTTGTAAGTAACATGTTCATTGTGAAGAAGGAGAGCTAGAGTTGAGTGTGTGCAACAAAAGTGTGAGAGCAAGTGAAGACTAAGAGTAAGGGAAGAGCTAGAGCAAGTGTGTAGGACAAGATTTAATCAAGGGGAGGGGATCTTCAAGCAAAGAGCAAGAGCACTTCAGCTGCAAGTTGATCAAACATTGGCGACTTTATTCATTCTCATTCTCTCTCTCTCTCTTTGTACTCTATTGAACAATTGAAGAAATCTAATAGAAGAAGAATCATTTGGGTTTTCCTCTTTTGGGTTTTTCCTTGGTCATTGGACCTAACTCTCAATGTCTCATATTTGTGCTTGGCTTCCTTCATATGATCCTTAAGTTTATGTTCTACCTACAATTGTTGATCTGAAAAGTTGTAACAAGATAGTACATTCAGTTTTCTGCAAAATACATTCAGTTTTCTGTAAAGTACATTCAGTTCCATTCATTTTTTTCAAAGTACATTCAATTTTCTGCAAGTACATTTAGTTTTCTGCATAGAACTTTCAAGTTTACACAAATAATTTTTAAATTTCTGTAGAGAACTTTCAGATTTTAACCTGGTATCAGAGTCTTAGTGAAGACAAGTCCAAGGCGATCAGAGATCACTTGAAGAGACCCCACTTGCTGCCAAAGTTTTCTAATTAAGATGACTTCGTCCTACTTCAAGATAGAGGAGAAGCTGAATGATGCTTCAAACTTTGGTCCATGGAAAGCAAGGGTAGATATCACTCTTGAACAACACAAAGTTCTGAAGTATGTTGAAGCTACAATAGCTAATCCACCAGAGAATGCAAGTGTTTTTGTCAAATCCAAATATAAAAAAGGTGAAATCGAAGCTAGAAAAATTATCCTTGATTCTCTTAGTGATCATCTCATTACTTATGTTTCTGGTTTGAAGAAAGCTAAATAAATGTATGACAAACTAATTGGAATGTTTGCAATTAGTAACTTGAATCAAATTATTGTTTTGAAGAATCAATTGAAAGACATCAAGACGAATAGAGGAGAGACAGTTCAAGCATACTTCCTGAGAATGACTAAAATCAGGAATCAACTGTCAACAGTTGGTGAAGTTGTACCCAACAAAGAAATAGTGTTGATTGCGCTTGGAGACTTTTTTTCTGTTTGGGAGACTTTTATCACCACCATCAGCAACATCAACACTATTCTCACATTTGATGAGTGTAGTACCCTCAATTTCTAAAATTAACTCAGAAGCCCTAAAGTTTGAATTTTAACAGGTATTAAAAATATTGATACTATAATTCAAATTCTAAAATTCATAATAAGGAATTTAATAGATATAATTAACATTTACCTTCATAAACAAACATATTTATGAAATTTATTCTTAAACACTAACCTAGTTCAGTGTTTGATGATGATTCTTCCTTGTTGTAACTCTCGCTCCACTGTAATTCTCGCCCCTGCTCCTATTCTCGTTACCAACTGACCAAAAAACCATCCAGTCAATTGAATACAGCTTCAGTATTCACTTTCAAAGTACTCAAATTGAAATATTTTAGCCCTCATGCCCGAAATCTCAGAACAATTGAAACTTTGTATCTACTAGTCTCTCAACATATAGTTTTCCCTTCCATCCTCAACACAACTCCTCACTCCTTACTTCCGAAATTCCCTTCTCCTTCAATTTCTTGTCCCCCGTCTTCTCTTCTACGTATGGTTAAATAATCCTTGTTAGGCGGTTACTGCCTCATCACTGCCTACCTTAAATCTTATTGATTTATTAGAGTGTATACGTGTAACCTCTAGCCTTTATGAATGAGGATACGTATGAGGTTACTTATCTTTAGGTTTTAAACTTTCAATTATTTTGTTTTTTTTAATTTATATTATTTAAATATACCAAATTAATAAGATTATATATATATATATATATATATATATATATAGAGTCAATAAAATATATTTTATCAAAATAGCTTAATAATTACAAAATAAGTACTATTTCTCCTCTTTAATATTTTGAGGTACTTGATCCATTTATCATTTACTTAGACATCCTTCATAATTATTAAATAAGTATACTAGTGTAAGACATACGACATATCCCTATGTAGCTATCATACGCATATATCGTATGCTTACTAATACCTTTTGTTCATAATTTGAAATGGGTCATTACATTACTTCCCCCTTTCAGAAAACTTTGTCCCGAAGTTAGGGTTTATATGATATATTAGTAATTATTTTAGTGATTGATGTGATTATGTGCAGAGATTTCACTTTAAGATTAAAGTTATGTTTCACCATTTATAGTTATGTTCTTTAATAGTTAACTTAATAGTTATGTTGTTTCCCAAACTGAGTTCTCAAACTATTCTAGAATCATCCTATCATTTTTAATCTTTCTGCTCCCATCCTATCCATCCTCTATTGGGGTATGCAATGGTGTCATATATATTGACCTATCCATTCGTAGACAGTGTCGACTTTATCGACCTAATTTCCCAATAGGCATCCGGGAATCATCATCACACGTCTAGGGGAGTGTGACTTGCACAACCCTTCCATGACTCTAGGTTTTGGAGGATAAATGGTGGAAGCACCTCCACTCGTCCTAGTAGGACCAAGGGTAACACCTTATCATGAAATGTCATTGAGTCTCAGTTGTTCTGAAGTTTTGTCATCACGTGGTCATTTTGGTAACGATCTTATCTGCAATTTAAACACTTGTCCATACATTATAACATATGCATCACTATATTCAAAACAATTTTGTATTCATATAACAGTTTTAGTATAATTTATACATGTTGCTATCTATGACATGTGTATTTAGCCATTTCATTTAAAATGCAGTTACTCTATTATTCTTCAATCATATCAATATGCAAAAATGAAATAAATTTATAGATATATTTATTTATAACATAATCCATGATCTAGATTTCATATTCCCGCAATGTTAATTAAATGCCATAGTTCATATTGGTATCCGTATACCAGTAAAGTTAAGCAAATAGCATTTATCATGTATCAATAGAGTCAAGTAAACATCATATCTCTATGGGTATCCATGTACCATCAAAGTAAAATTAATTTTTACATGATATTTCAAAATAAAATCTCAAGTATCCAAAATAAAGTAGTTATCTACAAATAAGATTTTCAGTTTCCCAAGTGTCCAAAATAGAGTAGTTAAATACAAATAAGATTTTCAGTTTCTCAAAATTTAGCACAAGTTGGGGTATTTTTCACATATGGCCTTTGTATCTTCCCAGGTAGCCGATCCAGGACTATATTTGTCCCACTGGACTTTAACTTGGTCTACCAGTCGGTTCCTGAGCTGTCGAACCCTACATTCCAGTATACGTAATGGTTCGACCGTGATGGTTCCCTCGTCCGATACCTGCACTTCCTTGCATTGAAGATTATGAGATTTTTCAGTGATATAGTGTCGTAAGACAAATACATGAAATACATTATGAATTTTGTGCAAGTGGGGTGGCAGTGCAAGACGATATGCGACTGGTCCAAACTTTTTCTAGGACTTTGAAGGGCCCAATAAATCGGGGTGATAATTTTGTCCCTTTTCCAAATCATATGGTGCTTTTATTTGGCCTGATGCGAACAAAAACCTGATCTCCTACTTCATAATTTTTATCTGTCCTATGAGAATTAGCATAACTTTTTTGTCTATCATGTGCTTCTTTTAATCGTTGCCTTATTTTCTTTACTTGTTCCTCCATCTCTTGGATTAATTCTGGCCCTACTATTACCCGGTCTTCTAACCTGTCCCAACTCAACGATGTTCTGCAGGATCTTCCATATAATGCTTCAAATGGGGGCATCCCGATTGAACTGTGATAAATATTGTTGTATGCAAAATCTACTAAGGGTAAGTACTTTTCCCAATGCGGTTGTTGGTCCATAGAATACATTCTTAGCATATCTTTTAGTACTTGGTTTAACTTTTCTGTTTGTCCATCAGTCTCAAGATGATAAGTTGTACTTAAATTTAATTGAGTTCCTAAGACTGATTGCATACAAGTCCAAAATCTTGACATAAATCGTGAGTCTCTATCTGATATGATTTTCTTAGGTACTCCATGAAATCTAATAATTTCATTTATGAATACTCGAGCTACATCAGCAACTTCGTAAGTATCTCTTACAAGAATAAAATGGCCGTTTTTCGTTAATTTATCCACCACAACCAAAATGGCATTATGCTTTTGTGGTGTAAGTGGTAGCTCAAGGATAAAATCCATAGAAATTATTTCCCATTTGGTCATAGGAATGTCGTGAAGTAGGAGACCTGCTGGGTGACAATGATCAACCTTTACTTGCTGACATTCAAGACACTTAGAAACGAACTGGACAATGTAGTTTTTCATGCTTGTCCAAAAGAAAAGTTTCTTTGTATCAGCATACATTTTCTTTACTCCTGGATGTGCACAATACACTACCCTGTGGGCTTCCTTCAGGATGGTGTTTCGGAGATCTCCACTATCTGGTATATACATTCATCCATGAAATCGTAGAATTTTTTCATCCTCCAGAACATATCCTTCAAACTTAGGTTCCTTTGAATGGTTACTATCAAGCCCAGACCTTACATTTAAGTACCAACTATCTCTCACGAGATGTTCTAGTACTCATTTTCTTAAGTCTATCTTGATAGGTATGAGGGAAAATAATCGTGGTCTTCTACTTAAAGCATCTGCTACTACATTCGCTTTCCCTTTTATATATGAAATTTCAAAATCATATTCACTTAAGAATTCACTCCATCATCTTTGTCTAGTATTCAAGTCTCTTTGGGTGAACAAATATTGTAGACTTTGATGGTCGCTTTTGAGCATAAAGTTTCTCTCTTCCAAGTAATGTCTCCATATCTTTAAAGCTAGCACCACAGTGGCTAACTCTAAATCATGCGTAGCATAAAGTTCTTCATGAGGCTTTAATTTTCTTGAAGCATATGCTATTACGCCTCTATCCTGCATTACTATTGTACCTAATCCTTGTTTAGATGCATCGGTACACACAGTAAAATCTTTGTCCATATCAAGTACTCGCAAAATTGGTGCACTAGTCAATAATATTTTAAGTTCGAAGAATGCTTTATGACATTCCTCGATGCATTCATACCTAACACCTTTGTGCTGGAGGGTTGTGATAGGCTTCGCAATTTTGGAGAATCCTTCTACAAACCTTTTATAGTAACTTGCTAAACCCATAAAACTTCGCACTTCTTGTGCATTCTTAGGTATCGGCCATTCCATGATTGCTTTCACCTTTTCAAGATCTACTGAGATTTTGTCGCCAAATACAATGTGTCCCAAGTAATGAATCTCCTTTTGAAAGAAAGAACACTTGGATAACTTTCCATATAATTGGTGTTCTCTAAGGCAAGATAATACTATCCGTAGATGTTCTTCATGTCCTTTCTTATTCTTAGAGTAGATTAGAATATCATATAAAAAGACTTGTACAAATTGATCGAGGTATTTGCGGAAAACGATGTTCATAAGGTTCATGAATACTGCTGGTGTATTGGTCAACGAGTTCGGAATGAAGTCTTAGAAACATCACTTTCTTTAATCCTTAGCTGATGATAATCTGATGGTAGATCAATCTTTGAAAAGACTGCAGCTCCTTCATTTGGTCGAAAAGGTTAATTTAAGGCATTGGATACTTATTCTTTACTATAGCTCGATTTAAATCTCAATAGTCTATACACAATAGCAAGGAACCATCTTTCTTCTTGACAAAGATTGCAGGTGCACCCCAAGGTGAATATTGGGTTGAATGTGCCCTATATCCAATAGTTCCTTCAATTGAATTTGTAATTCTTGAAGCTCTGGGGCTATCATTCTGTAAGGTGTTTTAGAAATGGGTTCCATAATAGGTTTTAATTCTATTGTGAGATCCAACTCTCTTGTAGGAAGTAATCCTTGTAGTTCCTTTGGAAAAACATCCAAAGATTCAGATAACATCGGATAATGTTCTAAGGATTGTCCTTTCTCCTTGCTTACTTCTTGAACTGCATATACTTGATAACTGTTTCTTAAGCAACATTTCATTTGCATTGCTGAGATGAAGCGTAAGGACATTTTCCTTTTAATACTTTGGATTTGGATTGTCTCTCCTTCATCGTTTATACAAAGTATTGTTTTCCCGAAACAGTCTACCCATGCTTGACGAGATTCTAACCAATCCATCCCTATAATGAGGTCGTAAGTTCCTAGGGCTGTGACATATACTTTTAGTTTAGTCGAACAGACTCCTAAGTCAACTTTGCATTCTTCAACACTTAAATCTACAGATTGAAGTTCTTCTAAAGCCATTTCTACCTGTCTGAAATCGTTTTGCTTGCAAGCTACCAACCCACATCTATTTAATGCATATGATGAAATAAAACTATCAATAGCACCAGTATCAAATAAAATTTTGAGTTTTATTCCACTGATAGTACCTGAGGATTCCACAACAGTGGACTGATGCACTGCCTGGTTATTGTTGACTACAACATCGATTCTATGATTGCCTTGAGTATTTGGTGATGGTTATTTTCCTGCTCTATATATTACATTTGACGAGACTTCCGGACAATCACGCTGAAAATGCGATCCTCCACATCCCCAACAATTAACTTGGGATGGTCCCCTTGAATCAGATTGTGAATTTCTAGACAAGGAGCTTCATCCTCTTGTGCCACTTCCTCTCCCATTTCTTCCTCTATTAACAGTCCCTCGATATTTCCATGGACTAGTATTTGATGATTCAATAGCTATAGTATTAACGGCCATGGGAGTTCTTGCTCCTATTCCTCTTGGAGTAAACCCGTTACTATAAGAAGTGGTCTAGAGCTACTTCCCCTGAAGAAGTCTCAGGGAGTTTTTCCTGTAAATCCTAGCTATGAGGGTTTTGTTGTCCTGATATCCCTTTTAATCTCTAAATGTTCCTCTACATATCGTGCGCATTCAACTGCCTCTGCTACTGATGATGGTTTCCACATTCTAACCATGGCCTTGATTCGAGGATTTAATCCATATACAAAACGTTTGGCTTGACGTTCGTCAGTATCTAGATAAGAAACATATTTTACCAGCTCCATAAACCTTATCTCATATTCTTCCACTGTTTTATTACCCTGGACTAACATATGGAAGGCTCCAGCTTCCTGTTCTTGAAAGAAAGGTGGTAAGTATTTTGCACGGAATCTTTCCTCAAACAACTCCCAAGGAACGTTGTCTGATGTGAGATGTAGTTGCTTTTCTAAATTTCCCCACCAAACCAAAGCACTCCCTCTTAGCTGAAATATAGCAATCTTTGTTTTAGAGTTAGAAGAATATTCTCTTAGTGTGAAGTATCTTATCATTCCTTCTAACCATGCTTCAGCACGTTCTCCAGCTCATCCTTCTGAAAATTCCGGGAGTTTAATCTTTTGTAGTTCTCTAGAAATGTCTTCTTTTGGTGGCTTATAATCACAATCTTTAGACTTTTCTGAATGTATTTCCTCAAGACGAGGATGCTCTTGTTTGGTGTTGACCAGTTGTGACCCCTTTAATGTTTCCAGAATGGCTTCTAATGAGCGCATTATAGTAGTTAGCTTAGGCGTTGTAGCCACTGGCGCTATAACGACTGGTGTTGATGATGATCTCGGTGGTCGCGATGGCAATGGTAACGACGATGGTGATGAGGTCGATGGTGGTGTTAGTGATGGCGATGCAACCTGATGGTGTTGTTGTCGTTGATATGTCCCTACCATCGTGACTTTTCCTAAATACATAATAATATTTATGAGAATCGAGATATAATTTAGATTTAATTTTCGTAAATTAAAGTTCAGTATTGTTTTCTGCTATTTTTACCTACAAGCAGGTCTTACTGGTACTGAGGTCAAGGAGGGTGGTATCGCTACCACCTTGTCCTAATGCAAGATGTTCTATCCTAATAAATAAGAATACTTATCGAAATGCATGGGTCTTCATATATAAATATTTTCTTATAACATTTAAGATTACATAATATGATGGCAATCTATAATTTATTATTTCTTAGAATAATAATAATTTAAGAGATTTTTTTTAAAGTAAAGTACAATTCTTTTATTTTACGTTTTTTACTGAGTATGGATATTATAATTACTGTGGTGTTTTGCTACCCATAAAATGCCATTTCGATTGAAATAAAATTAAATGACTACAAAGTGAAATATGTGATGAGTATTCATATGAAGGATTTAAATATACATCTAATCCCGGAATAAAATACAAAAACATAAATTCAAGTAAAAATAGTTGTATTAAACAAAGAACAGAAGTTCCGCATTAACATCAAGAAGATTTTTTTTTTAATGTAATCTAGCATCCCATCAAAAATTATTAACAAAAAGTTTATAAACAAAACTTTGTTCGCTTTTAATATTGTAAAATTTAGAAATAAAATATTACTTAATCTCAAATTTATATAAACTTTAAACTTTACAATATCCATATTCATATAAGCTTTGAAACATCCATACTTACATTGTAAGTAGATCACGTTAAATTCAACGAATAACTTAATTTCTTATATTAATATTTGCGATCATAATGTAAATATATTATACCACATGGTTATATTGAAAATTCTATCATTCACTGCAATTTGGAACCACGTCTAAGTTTATATTTAAAATGTAAATATTTCTTTTTTAAACACGTATTTTTTTTTATATTGGGAGTGTGGCCATAAATATTTTCCTAAAAGTCATAATAAAGCGAGACGGCCACAGAACTACGACAAATTGATAGCGCTAACCGCTTACGATAGTTGTTAACACGATAACATTTTAAGGATATTTACATGGTGATACACAACGCGTCGTCTGCTCAGCTAATATTACAATGTGGTTTCTACTTACCCATGATATTTCAATTGATTATTTATGAGACCTACGCCTAACTGCGCTACCACATAAGGAATTCTATTGCATGTGTGGAGGCAATATGGGAGTTTTTCTCGGAGTAAGTTTTGATGGTAAACTCGATGGCTATGCGAGGCATTCATGAATCTCATGAATCGTAGGTGGTCAAGCACATTCAGCCAGGTCTTTGGGGCTATAATTAGCGTAGTGCAATTCATAGAGTTAATCGTGATGAATACGTTTGCTTTATTATGCTCCAATACTAGGTTTGCACTAGCAGCAGCTACTTGCAACACTTGGACTCTTCCATACTCTGGAGTTCCCCGCAGTTAGTTCCAAGCGGTCGGATACCACAGCGGTCGGATACCACAGCGGCCTGAATTGGGCATTCGTGATACTTAAATATGGTGGACAGAGTGGTACAGACAGTCGGCTTCGCAGCTTTGATAGATCCCACTCTTTGTGGCGTATTATTTCATCCACCCACATGACTTTGCAGGCCACGGAGATATGCGTCCATCCTGCCTACCGAAGTAGGGAAAAGCGAGGGTCGAAAATGAATGTTGGATCAAGGCAGATGCGTCAATAGTCTATCGTATTTATTCTTAAGAAAATAGCATATAATTCTATTATCCCTTTCAATTACTAAAGTTTCCCTCGTCGATGAAATCAAGAGTGCATCCAACTAGTTGTTATTTATGCATATAGTGATATTTTTTAGGTTGAAGGCATGACGACTTTACTCCACTCCTTAGGGGAGGAAGCTCAATTCAAATCTGAGTGTTCAGAAGTAATAGAATCGCAATTTAGGGTTTATTTACAGAGTAAGCCGCCCAAATTAGCAGATTGAATAAATACGGGTGTGGCATATATAAACTAAGATAAGCATAATACCATATTTAAACTCCGTAACATTTCTGCTGGTTATTTAGATTACAGTAGAGAGAACATTTGAACATTCCAGTCTTTATAATAATTTAATTAAGTATTATAGCTGGTAGGCGCTAAGGTCTAAAGGGTTTAAAACCGGCTCTGATACCAAATGTAGTACCCTCAATTTCTAAAATTAACTCAAAAGCCCTAAAGTTTGAATTTTAACAGGTATTAAAAATATTGATACTATAATTCAAATTCTAAAATTCACAATAAGCAATTTAATAGATATAATTAACATTTACCTTCATAAACAAACAGATTTATGAAATTTATTCTTAAACACTAACCTGGTTCGGTATTTGATGATGATTCTTCCTTGCTGTAACTCTCGCCCCTGCTCCTATTCTCGTTACCAAATGACCAAAAAATCCCCTAGCCATCTGAATACAGGTTCAATATTCAGTTCCAAAGTACTCAAATTGAGATACTTTGGCCCCCATGTCCAAAATCTCAAAACAATTGAAACATTGTATCTCCTGGTCTCTCGAGTCTCAACATATAGTTTTCCCTTCCATCCCTTACCACAACTCCTCACTCCTTACTTCCGAAATTCCCTTCTCCTTCAATTTCTTGCCCCCCGTATTCTCTTCTACGTATGGTTAAATAATCCTTGTTAGGCAGTTACTGCCTCATCACCGCCTACCTTAAATCTTATTGATTTATTATAGTGTATATGTGTAACCTCTAGCTTTTATGAATGAGGATATGTATGAGGTTAATTATCTTAGGTTTTAAACTTTTAATTATTTTGTTTTTTTTTTATTTATATTAACTAAATATACCAAATTAATAATATTTTATATGTGTGTGTGTGTGTGTATTTTAAAGCTAATTTCTTTTAACTATAATTATAATTAAATATATATATATATATATATATATATATATATATATAGGGTTAATAGAATATATTTTATCAAAATAACTTAATAATTACAAAATACGTACTATTTCTCCTCTTTAATATTTTGAGGTACTTGATCCATTTATCATTTACTTAGACATCCTTCATAATTATTAAATAAGTATACTAGTGTAAGACATACGACGTATGCCTATGTAGCTATCATATGCATATATCGTGTGCTTACTAATACCTTTTGTTCATAATTTGAAATGGGTCATCACAATGAGCTCCTGGGAAAGTGTATCCAAGAGGAGACCAAAATGATCTCCAGAGGGAGAATTTCGCATCATGAAGAAGGAGAACCTATTGCATTGTCAACCTCTGACAAGAGAAAGAAAGGTAATAAAATGAAATCTTCTTTCAAATCAAATAAAGGAAATCTAGACATGTCAAAAGTTGGATGCTTTAACCGTCAAAAACATGGTCATTTTGCTCGTTACTGTAAAGAAATAAGAAAAGCTCCTAGATTCAAAAACAAATATGATTATAGAAAAGATTCTTCTGAAAATCAAAGAAAATGGCATACTAAGAAAACAAGAAATCCAAGATATAGAAATAATGCCGCAGAAACTCAATAAAGATATTTTCTTGTTTTTGCTCTTTCCAGTTCTTCTTCTGCAGATTCATTTGATAGTTGATTAGTTGATAATGGTGCTTCCAAACATTTTATTAGTTACATAGAGGCACTTTCTAATCTAGTTGAGAGGGAGACTAATTTAAATTTTATCCTTGGTGATTATTCTACTCACCAAGTTAAAGGTTATGATTCAATTTCATATCCGTTAGATGATGGAAAATCTATTTTTCTACAAGAAGTTTTGTATGTACCTGGTTGGAAAAAGAATCTTGTATCCATATCAGCTCTAGAAGATAAAGGAATGAAAGTTATTTTTATTAATGGAAAAGTTCTAACTTGGCCTTTGAATTCAAGTATTAGAGAAGCCTTCACTATTGGATCAAGATGTGAATGGTTTTACAATGTCAATGGTAAACCCAAGGTTACTTGGAAGCGGGAGCGGGAGCGGGAGCGAAGCGCGGAGCGCCATTTTTAAAAGTTTCCGGGTCCGGAGCGTTTTCAGGAGCATTTATATATATATATATATATATATTTTAATATTTTTTATATTTTTTATATTTTGATGCATATATGTCAACAAAAACATGTAGAATGATGAATTAGACATAAAAAACATAAAAACATAGATTGAATCATATAACATCAATCATCTAGAAGTTATAATCTTCATCAACCACGCCCACAAGTTGGAAGCATACAACATATTGACTTTTGAGTCTCGCAAATCATCAATCTGAAGGTTTCAAGCTTTCAAAATTCAATATATAACATTTATCATCATTGATTTCAAATTTCAATATCTAACATTTATCATCATTGATTCATTGATTTCAAAATTCAATATACATTTATCATCATTGATATATATATTATAACATTTATCATCATTGATTCATTGATTTCAAAATTCAATATACATTTATCATCATTGATATATATATTATAACATTTATCATCATTGATTCATTGATTTCAAAATTCAATATACATTTATCATCATTGATATATAACATTTATCATCATTGATTCATTGATTTCAAAATTCAATATATAACATTTATCATCATTGATATTATATAACATTTATCATCATTGATTCATCGATCACCATATAACTTTCATGAAGCATCATATTCATAATTCATAATGACTTGTAAACAGTAAACTTATAAATGCCAACTTCAAAGTTTCACCTTTCAAATTCAAACTTCAAACTTAAATTGTCATTAAAAATTTAAATATATGAAATCAGTAGCAAGTCAAGTTTCAACTGCTCAACTGTCAACAACAAATAGAAAATAGTAAACAACAAATATATTTTATCTGGCTGGCCCCTTGCCACGCCCACGAGAAATGTCTAATTTCTGTGAGCCACGAGGAACTGTTGGTCTTCTAGTACTCTCAGGAGTACCATGACCACGACCAAAAGGTGGAGGCTGGATCTGCAAAGGAACAATAGTGTGATATCGAGGAGTGGCACTGGCACTGGCACCCGCACTGCTACCAGTAGATGGTGGGACTGGCACTGTGTGTGGCGGTGCTGCTGATGCTTCATCATCATCCCTATAAAGTTCTGCTTCCAATTCTTCTAGATGTAACGTGTCGTCCTCCAAATTATCATCCTCTGGGTTGTTGTCCCAGACTCTGTATGATTGATCCTCATTTGCCCGATCACAATAATGGCTCAACAACCTCAAGTTATAATGCACATAAACCAAGCTTTCAGCTCGGTTTTCATTCAGCCTGTTTCTTCTCACATTGTGTATAAAGTTGTAGGTGCTCCAACACCTCTCTACAGAAGAAGTGTTCACAACTTGTGAGAGAACTTTTTTAGCCAACTTTGGCAAAAGTCCCATGCCGCCATATGCTTCCCACCATGTGAGAGCATCGAATCAGTCCCTGTCTTCCATTGCATGGAATGAACCAAAGTTAGCAGTGCAACTGAAGTATTTGCCTAATTGAAGGCGCAATCTAGCACACTCTTCCCTGTCAGGTACCAATTTGTCCAATGCCTTCATGTACCCTTCTTGTACCTCTGGATCTGTGTGAGGTTTCACCCTAACCCCACCTCCAGGTGCAAGTTGGCCCAACCAAGATGGAGAGTAATATTTTGGCGTAAGGATATATGCCAAAGCATGTAGTGGAACATTGAGTTTATTCCACCGTGCACACACACAGTCATGAATCATAGCATACAAGTTGGGATCATTATCCTTAACAATATCTTTTATTTGCTCCAACATGCTATCCATCTGCTCATAAACCTCTCCAATCACTGGTTTATCAGTATCTACAAAGCGAATCATGTTATAAATGGGCTTGGTAAAACTCACAATTTCCCTCATACGTGCCCAAAACTGAGGGTCAAGGGCGGTCTCCTCCACATGTTCGAAACTTTGCCTGTCAACTACTGTTGCCGCCCTGTCCTTTAATAGCGGCCAGTGTGGGCTTGATACCATTGCAGCCAATGACTCTCTTACCTTCAAAAGGCGCCTGAAGGTGAGGTAATAGTTAGCAAATCTAGTTTTTTCTATTTTCAACAACTCCAATTTGGAGTGAGTACGGAAAAGCCCATGGGTATTTCTATGATTTGTAATAAATTTGATCATTTTCTTACCTCTCTTGTACAAATCACCAAGCCATTTGAATTGAGGTTGTTTGTTTTTGATGATATCATGCATCAAAAGGTTCATTGTGTGAACCAAACACCCAGACCAAAAAATGTTGGGGTATTTATCCTCAACAATTGCTCCTGCTGCCTTACAGTTAGCAGCATTATCAGTGATGACCCGTATCACATTGTATGGCCCAGTCTTTTCAATTATATCAAGTAATGGTTCTGCAATGTTAATGCCGGTTTTGAATTTATCTGAATAATCATAAGCTGCCAGGAACACTGCACCACTAACCGACACAGCCAAAACATTTATCAATGGTTTTCCTTTTACATTGGTCCATCCATCAGAGACAATGGACAGCCCATGCTCATTCCACGAACCTGTCATTCTAGCCAAAGAATTGTTTATTTTAGCTCTTTCATGATCAAGACCCATGGTTCTGGCCTTGTCATACCCAGGGCTTTTGTATCCTTTGGGGGCATCATTAATGGCAGAAACCATTTCATGCCAATAAGGTGAGCGAAGAACATTGAATGGCACACCACATGCATATAGAAACAGGTAAACTTTTGAATCCACATCATTCCTACACCCTTCGTCTGGGAAATCGGATATGGTTCTACGCCTTAATCCAGTGCCACTGCTTCCGAAACCACTGGCATGGGTGGAAGTTGAACTTGTTTGTCCATGATGTGTTGGGCCTGAATCAACGATACCCCTAGATCTTTTAGATGATCTCTGTATGGCAACCCCCTCTTCCTTCCTATATATCTCTCTCTGTGGTGCTGGCACATAAGTACAAACTTTGATTCCAAGATTTCTAGTTCCATCTCCTGGCATTATCACACAAAGGTGCCTTCTCAGACAGGTGTATGAACCATGGTATTGTTTATTGCAATGGGGGCAAATAAATTTAGTGGTTCCACCACCTTTCCCTCCTTCTTGTTTCTGAACATATTTCGACAAAGGATATTGGTCTTGTTTAGTTGGGGATTCTAGGTTCTCAGGGTCTCCACTCCCCACTTCCTCCTCAGCATAATCCTCCCCCTCTTCAGGATTTTCTTCAGATCCACCATAACCCTCCTCTTCATCCTCCTCTTCTCTGATTTGTCTCTTTCTTCTAACACTCTCCAACACCATTATCACAAAGAAAGGAACCAACATGAGGAAAATTCCTAGCCATATAGCCATGATGGAAACAAGTTTCAAGTTTCTAGAATCTAGCCTGCAAAACAAATGGAAAAATGCCAAATGGGAATAGGAAATGCAACATAGGAAAAAAACAATTCATTTTTAAAGTTTTAAATCCAATAAAATGCAACATTCAAAAAAAATTCAAGTTTTCATTTTCAAACAATTTAACAATCTACAAATTCATCCTAGAAAATACAAAATTGGATTAGAAGGCCTACCTCTTTCTTGCAATCCTCCTGTCAGCCTTGCTCCTTGCTCTCCTGTCAGCTTTGCTCCTTGCTCTCCTGATTCCTGTCAACCGGTCCTTGCGCTCTCGGCTCTCCTTCTTGCTCTCTCTCGACTCAACAAACAATAACAAACAATGAAATGAAAATTAAACCCCCCCCCCTTTTAAAAAAATCGATTTTTTTCATAAAAAAATTTCCGCGCGGCGGGAAACGTTTTTTTTACCGGGGAGTGTTCGGGAGCGAACGCTCCACGAACGCTTCCCGTGTTTAAAAAACGCTCCCGAAGCGTTTTTTAAACGTCGGAAGCGCTCAGGGAGCGTTCGCTCCCGAGCGCTTCCTGAAACGCTTCCGAAAAAACAGGGAGCGTTTTTACAGGGTCGGAAACGCGCTCCCGAAAACGCTCCCGTCAGGAAGCGTTTTCGGAAGCGCGTTTCCGAGCGTTTCCGAAACGCTCCCGCACGGAGCGAGTTTCCGAAGCGGGAGCGAAGGGGGTTTGAAGCTTCCCCGCAACCCTGGGTAAACCCATTCATGCATTGGTCCATGATACCGATCTTCAGTGTGAGCTATGGCACAAAAGATTTGCTCACCTACACTTCAAAACCTATGTAAGGAAGTTGGTTTCTGGAATGCCTAAGATCAAAATGGATCACGAAGGAGTTTGTCTAGTATCTGCAAGTGGAAAGCATATAAGGGATCATTCCCTTCAAGCATAACAAAAACTAGTCAGGTACATCAACTCATACATTCTGATTTATGTGGACCTATGCATGTTACTTCTCTTGGTGGCTACTTGTATTTCATGATTTTTGTTGATAATTTTATCGCGAGACATATATATATTTTTTTTTAAAAAGAAAGGGGAAGCATCTAACATGTTCAGAGATTTCAAGGTTTTGATTGAAAATCAAATGGGAAAGTTGATCAAAGCTTTCCAATCTGATAATGGAGGAGAGTTCACCTCCAATGAGTTTAATGATCTTGCAAAGATGTTGGAATAAAGAAAGAAACCATTGTGTCGTACAATCCACAACAAAATGGTGTGGCTGAAAGGAAGAATAGAACCATTATGAAAGTAGTTAGAGCAATGTTGCATGATCAAAAGCTACTAAAGTTTCTGTGGGGAGAAGCTGCAAATACTGTCGTTTATGTGCAAAACAGAACTCCTCATCAAGCTTTAGATAATAAGACTCCTGAAGAAGTCTTCACTGGTAAAAGATCTGAGGTGAGTCACTTGATAATCTTTAGTTGTCTTGTGTACTTCCATTTCTTGAAAGAGAAAAGGAACAAACTGAAAGCTTCATTTAAGAAAGGTACGTTTGTTGGTTATTGTGATAATTCAAAAGCTCATAGAATTGATGTACCTGGTCAAATGTAATATCCCGTTTTGGGGATATCTCCAAAACACGGAAAACTCCAACCAGAGATGGACTGGGAAGGCATTTACCAGATATTCCGCCTCTGAGAGAGGATGAGATCCGAAGGCTACCTGGCCCTTTCCAGACTCTGTCTAAGAGTGAAAGATAAATACATCAAGTGGTATAGAACTAGAATGCTCAGAAATATAAATAAATAACAGTGCAGCAGAAATATAATAGCAGAGAAAGAAATTACAGCAACTTATCTAGAAAACATAGAGAGGAAATGCTGAGCCATTTTATTAATCTGAGAAATATAATGGAGTACAATAGGTGATCAGAGTGATGGCACCTAATCTTGCCCAAGGCAAGTGACAAAACACTCTCAGAAAATATAGGAAATGGTTGCTCTATGAACTGCGTCCCAGCTGCTGGAAAACTGCCGTGTAGCTGCTACTGCTGGAATGGACTGAAGACTAGGGGCTGATCCCCTTGCCGGAATGAGCTGAAAATCTGCAAACCTCCTCTTCTCACCAACCCAGACAAAACCCAGAAACTATATCAAAAATGGCCAACCCCCGAAAATCACCAGAAAATGCCTCCTCAGTGAATTACGCTGGCCTCCAAGGCTCTGCACAGAGGCTAAATGGAAATAGCTGAAACTCCGCCTCAAACTCCGCCAAAATCCTCCTGTGGGCAAAGGCTGACCGTCTGCTCGAAATCTCGGCTAAATCTCCTGCAGAAACCCCAATCCGGAGCACCTCCAAAAGGGACTGCGTCCTCTCTCCCAGTGACTGCGCAGTCTCTATAAGCTCCAGCTCCGCAACAAACCCAAACAACAAAAATACTCACAAAATACTGAAGAACTAACCTTGCCCGAGCAGGCACTCGAAGTCCCCCGGGGCTAAGGGCGAGATCTCCGACCGGAGACACTCAATGCACTAAACAGTGTTGCAGACAGGCTAAACAGCCAGCGTGCTCAAGAAGACAAACGTCTAGCTCAAAATCATCAACTCCAGAATGAATCAAATGAGGAGGCTTCTCCATCTTTTATAACGTTGGTTTCCCTCCAAAACCCCAACGTAGCCTCTCTCTCCTCCACGTGCTCATCCTCATCTGCGCAGAAGCTCTAGAGTGTACGTGGGTCCCCTCCTCTACGTGGTGTTTGGCCCCCCTTGGCTCCCCTTAAGTCATAACGTTGTGCTACTAGGAGGATGTTTTATTTCACTTAAGTGAGTTAGACCCTCTCTACTCACTTTTTATTTATTTACAAACTTTAGACGACAAAACTATACAAAATCGAATATTCCAATTAGCTGTCGCTAATTAGGAATATTACAGTCTCCCCCGGCAAAATGTTGCTTGTCCTCAAGCAACTGAAGTGATGGATGCTGCAAAATCTTCTCGCTCTCCCAAGTGGCATCCTCATTCGGCAAATTCTTCCACCTCACCAAGAATTCCCGGACCATCCTGCTCCGTAACTGCCTCTCCCTGGTATCAATAATGGCCTCTGGCTGCAACACCAAGTGCCCCTCATCATCTGTAGGTGGTAGCTCCTCTGTCACTGTCACCTGCTACCCCAGCGCCTTCTTCAGGCATGATACATGGAAAATGTTGTGGATCTTGCTGCCTTGGGGCAGCTCCAACTCATACGCAACCTGCCCAATCCTGCGTATCACCCTGTATGGCCCGTAAAAGTGAGGCTTGAGCTTCTCAGCTCCCTTCTGCTTCAACGATGACTGTCGGTATGGCTGTAACCGTAGGTAGACCAAGTCCCCTACCTCAAACTGTCTCTCCACCTGACCTCTGTCGGCATACAGCTTCCGCTGGTTCTGTGTTGTAGCCATATTGTCCTTGAGAGCTCAGAGGATATCCTGACTCTCTTGGATCCAAATCTTGGCTCTAGGAGCCTTGCTGGCACCGAACATCATATCAGCAAAAGATAAAGGATGGTACCCATACAAAGCATAAAATGGTGACATACCAATAAACATGTGATGTGTCGTGTTGTAGCAGTACTCCCCCAAATGCAACCATCTCAACCATGCTCGCTGCTGCCCACTGACATAGTTACGCAAGTAGCCCTCCAGCCACTTGTTAACTATCTCCGTCTGTCCATCCGTTTGTGGGTGGTAACTGGTACTCGGTGTCAACTCCGTCCCCACTAGTCGGAAAAGCTCCTGCCAAAATCTGCCCATGAAATGGCTGTCCCTGTCACTGATGATGGTCTTAGGAAGACCATGCAGCCTGAAAACCTCTCTGAAGAACAGCTCGGCCACCTGTGCTGCTGTGTAATGCGCGGATATGGCGAAAAAATGCGCATACTTTGTCAGTCGATCAACGACGACAAAGATACAATCCTTGCCCTGCATCATGGGCAACCCTATGATGAAATCCATCGATATGCTCTCCCATTTCCCATCTGGAATGGGAAGAGGCTGCAACAATCCGGCGGGATGGCTCATCTCCCCCTTATTCCTTTGACAAACATCGCACTCCATGATGTGCTGGAGTACGTCCTCCTTGAGGCCCTTCCATGAGAACCTCTCTCTAATGGCCCTGTAGGTTTTGGTAAACCCCTGATGGCCTGCCAATGGAGAATCGTGTGATGCCTGGAGTATCTTCTTCTTAAGCTGAGATCCCTCAGTCAAGAAGATCCTATCCCTGTAATAGATGATCTCATCAACCACCTTGTACCTGTCATCCGCCACCTGTCCATCTAGCACCTCACATGCAAATCTGTCGTTGGAGTACTCAACTAAAAGTCGAGCCCTCCAATCTGTATCCAAGCTCATAAGAGATAACGTGGCTGGTCTACGTGAAAGGGCATCTGCTACCACGTTATTCTTACCCTTGACATACTCAATGTCAAAGTCATATGCTTGGATCTTACTGATCCACTTCTGCTGCCTCTCCTGTAGCTGCTTCTACTCCAAAAAGAACCTGAGGCTGTTGTGATCAGTCCTCACCCTGAACCTGTTCCCTACCAAATACTGCCGGAATTTGGCCAAGGCATGCATGATGGCCAACATCTCCTTGTCGTATATAGAATACAACCTCTCATGCGAAAGGAGCTTCCGGCTCTCAAAAGCTATCGGGTGTCCCCCCTGCATCAATACTGCGCCGATCCCCTCTCCCGACGCATCACACTCCAAGACAAATGGCTGCGTAAAATCCGGCAATGCAAGCACGGGGCAACTACTCATCACCTCCTTGAGCCTATCAAAGGCTCGCTGCACTGTATCTGACCAACTGAATGCCCCCTTCTTCGTCAAATCTGTAAGGGGTGCAGCAAGCTGTGAGAATCCTCTGACGAACTTCCTGTAATAGGTACATATCCCAATGAACCCTCGAAGTTCCGTCACATTCTTCGGCTCCGGCCAATCTCTGATGGCTCTAATCTTCTCCTCGTGGACCCTCACTCCGTCCACTCCAATAATGTGACCCAAATATAACATCTCCGTCATCCCAAACTCACACTTGGAGAGCTTAGCATAGAACTGTTGCTCTTCCAAGATGCGTAGTACTGCCTCTATATGTTGGAGATGCTCCTCCCAAGTCCTGCTATATATAAGTATGTCATCGAAGAAAACCAATACAAACTTCCTCAGATGATTGCGGAAGATATGGTTCATGCAAGACTAAAAGGTGGCTGGTGCATTGGTCAGCCCAAAAGGCATAACCAAAAACTCAAAGTGCCCATAATGACACCTGAAGGCGGTCTTGGGAATGTCCTGTTCCCTCACGCGAATCTGGTGGTACCCTGATCTCAAATCAATCTTCGAGAAGAACTTAGCTCCTCTCAGCTCATCCATCAACTCATCGATCCTGGGTATAGGGTACCTGTTCTTCAGAGTCTTCTTGTTCAGGGCCCTGTAGTCAATGCACATCCTCAGGGTGTCGTCCTTCTTCTTCACCAACACTACAGAAGAAGCAAACGGACTCGTGCTCAGTCTGATGTGTCCAAGCGCCAACAACTCCTAGATGGCCCACTCAATCTCATCCTTATAGGCTTTGGGATGCCTATTGGGGGTAGTGATCACTGCCTGAATACCCTGCTCAAACTCAATGGTATGCTCAAACCCTCGACCTGGTGGCCGACCTGGTGGTATATCCCCAAACACTACCTCATGCCTGTTAAGAATGGCCTGTATATCTGGATGAACTGCCCGACTGGTGGTCTTTGCCTCTGATGCTCGCAGCTCAACTGCCCACTCTATGTCTCCCTTCCGGAAGTCTGCCTCCATCCGGTGTGCTGAAACTGTATGAGGTGGGTAAGTATGCATACCGCGAATCTTCTCATGCTTCCCGGACTTCTTGTCATCCCACTCCATCTCTAAGGCCTCCCAATCCGTGGTGACCTTCCCCAGAGTAATCAACCACTGAACACCCAGCACCACATTGGTATCTGGTATGTTTACCACGAAAAAGTGATCAGTCACGGTGTAGGTACCCATCGTCACTGCCAACTCTGGAACATATCTGGCACATTACATCGTCTGGGCTCCTGGGACCAAGACTAAAAACCCGTCAAAGCTCTCGGTCGGTATACCCCTCTGCTCGACGATTTGTGCATCAATGAAGTTGTGGGTCGCCCCACTGTCAACTAAGACTGACACTCGCTGGCCAAGTACTGTCCCTCGTACGCGCAGCGTCAAATACTTAGGAACTGATCGCAAAGCTGCAAGGGCCCCTCTTGTGGGTGCAAAAGTTGCACCTCCTGTCCCTGGAGGTGGAGGCGGCAACTGATCCTGGGCCGTCTGACTATCTCCTGCCTCCTCATCATCGTCCTCATCCTCTTCCCCTCTATCATCGGAGAAGACCTCAATGAAGTGTGCTTTGCCAGCAACACACCTATGCCCTGGTGCCCACGACTCTTGACAAGTGAAGCACAGCCGCTTCTTCCTCAACTCCCTCCTGGCATCATCATCTATATATACCCGTCCTGGATTCCCCTTTGGAGGAGGAACCCTCACATCCTTTCCCTTGGGCTGGAAGCCCTTTCTTTGGGGAAAAGGTGTCCGCGTCCTAGGCAATGCATCCTGTAAGTCCCTGGTCCTGCTGATGGCATCTTGGAGTGTCGCTGGTCTAGTAGATCTGATCGGACCTCGAAGTGGCTCTGCCAATCCCTCCACAAACATATAGATCATCCGTGTCGCGGATAGATCTGGCACCATCACCGAAACCCTCAAGAAATCTGCAATGTATGTCTCTGGGCTCCCTGTCTGCTTGAGCCTCGTCAGCTCAACAAAATGTTGTTCCGGATCCCTTCGGTCAAAACGCTCCATCAACCTCCTGATAAACTCGGCATATGTCGTCACTGTAGAATGCCCGAGTGTGACCATCCCATGGAACCACCAGTCCTGGGCCTCAACATCCAAATGTAATGTCGCCACCTTGATGGCCTCCGTCTCCGACATCTGGTTAAGCTGGAAATAGATGTCCAGCTTCTCCACCCAAGACTTTGCCGAACTGTTTGATGAGCCATCAAACGTAGGCAAATGGAATCTACTAGATGTGCGGTGGGAATCTCCATCATGGTAATGTCGGTGCCCTCTATGATGGTCGCGGGGTCTACTGTCCCGCTGGAGCTGAACAAAATCTCGGAATGAGAGAGCATCCTTGAACTCCTGCCCATAGGCCTGATACTCTACAAAATACTCGCCCATGTTCCGGGCTCTGCCTCCTGCTGAGCTCCTGCTCCTATGTCTGCACCCAAGAAAGTGGGCATGGTAGAGCGGGTAGGTGCACGTGAAGCCATTGGCTGAGGAGTATCACGCTGAGCAACACCCTGCTCCGGCAAATGATGGGATGTACCTGATCCCTCTCCTACCTGGAAAACCCGTGGGGTCTCACGCTGTCTAGCCTCCACAGCGGTGAATCTCTGACCCATCACCTCAATCTGTCTGGCTAAATCCTGCACCGATTTGAGGAGTGCCTCCCCAAACTGTTTGGCCTCTATGTCAATCTGCCATCGGCCCTCTCTGGACTGAATCTAATACAAGCTCCTCCTGCTCTGCGTCTGTCACAAGCTCTCTCTCCTGCTCTGTGTCCACCACCCGAACACAGTCTCCCTCTCCGTAGGTGTTCTCCAACCTACGCTCACGGTCTCTGTACTTCCTGCCTCTGTAACAAATATATGGTCTCTTCCCCGGTGTCATAGACCACAGGTTGAGCCCGAACTATGCTCTGATACCACTGTAATATCCCGTTTCGGGGATATCTCCAAAACACGGCAAACTCCAACCAGAGATGGACTGGGAGGGCATTTACCGAATATTCCGCCTCTGAGAGAGGACGAGATCTAGAGGCTACCTGGCCCTTTCCAGACTCTGTCTAAGAGTGAAAGATAAAGACACCAAGTGGTATAGAACTAGAATGCTCAGAAATATAAATAAATAACAGTGCAGCAGAAATATAATAGCAGAGAAAGAAATTACGGCAACTCATCCAGAAAACATAGAGAGGAAATGCTGAGCCATTTTATTAATCTGAGAAATATAATGGAGTACAATAGGTGATGAGAGTGATGGCACCTAATCTTTCCCAAGGCAAGTGACGAAACACTCTCAGAAAATACAGGAAATGGCTGCTCTATGAACTGCGTCCCAGTGGAAACTTCTGAGTGTAGAACACTCTTGCTGGAATGGGCGAGACTAGAGTGATCCCCTTCTTAGAATGACCACAAAATCACGCAAACCTCCTCTTCTCACCAACCGGACAAAACCCGAAACTATATCAAAAATGGCCAACCCCTGAAAATCACCAGTACCTCTGAGGAATTACTTGGCCTCAAGGCCTACGTAGTAATGGAAATAGCTGAAACACCGCCTCAAACTCCGCCAAAATCCTCTTGTGGGCAAAGGCTGACCCTCTGCTCAAAATCTCGGCAAAATCTCCTGCAGAAACCCCAATCCGGAGCACCCCCAAAAGGGACTGCGTCCTCTCTCCCAGTGACTGCGCAGTCTCTATAAGCTCCAGCTCCGCAACAAACCCAAACAACAAAACTACTCACAAAATACTGAAGAACTAACCTTACCTGAGCAGGCACTCGAAGTCCCCCGGGGCTAAGGGCGAGATCTTCGACTGGAGACACTGAATGCACTAAACAGTGCTGCAGACAGGCTAAACAGCGAGCGTGCTCAAGAAGACAAACCTCTAGCTCAAAATCATCAACTCCAGAATGAATCAAATTAGGAGGCTTCTCCATCTTTTATAACGTTGGCTTCCCTCCAAAACCCCAATGTAGCCTCTCTCTCCTCCAGGTGCTCATCCTCATCTGCGCAGAAGCTTCTAGAGTGTATGTGGGTCCCCTCCTCTATGTGGTGTTTGGCCCACCTTGGCTCCCCTTAAGTCATAACGTTGTGCTACTAGGAGGATGTCTTATTTCACTTAAGTGAGTTAGACTCTCTCTACTCACTTTTTATTTATTTACAAACTTTAGACGACAAAACTATACAAAATCGAATATTCCAATTAGTTGTCGCTAATTAGGAATATTACATCAAAGAACTACTGAGTTTAGCAGAGACGTAACATTTGATGAATATGCAGCTCTTAGAAAAGCAAGAGCCTCTCCTCCATCTGCCATTGTTGAAATACAAGTTGTTAATGAAAAAGAGCCTGCATCTGAGTCTGAAGCAGAACCTGAGAATGGACTTGTTGATAATCCAATGGGTTCCATGGATCCTCTAGATCCTCCACCACAATATCATCCTACCAGAAAGAGACCACTATGGCTACGAGATACCTTGCAAGATGTTGAACAACATGTTGCCCCAAGAGGAACGTCCAAAGAAAGTAATAAGCCAAGTCAGTTTCAAGGATATGTTGCTGCCAGGAGCAACATCATTTAGGCATAACCATGCACCTTTGAAGAAGTTGCAAAAGAACAAGTCTAGAAAGATGCCACGACTGAAGAATATGAGTCCATCATCCAAAATGATGTCTGGAAAGCGGTTCCTAGACCTCAAGGTAAATCTGTTGTCACTTCCAAATGGTTGTTTAAGATTAAACATGGTGCAAACGGTAGTAATAAAAAATATAAGGCTAGATTTGTAACTAGAGGCTTCTCTCAGAAAGAGGGAATAGATTATGATGAGATTTTTGCACCTGTAGCTCGATATACTACTATTCGATTTTTTGTCGCCTTAGCTGCTAGCTAGGGATGGACACTTCACCAAATGGACGTGAAAATTGCTTTCTTGCATGGATTCCTCAAGGAAGAGGTATTTGTGGAACAACCATAGGACTTTGAAGAGCATGACAGGGAAACTCATGTATGCAGACTGAAGAAATCCTTATATGGGTTGAAGCAAGCTCCAAGAGCTTTTCATGCTCGCATTGATAGCTACCTCATAAAGCTTGGTTTCACAAGAAGCAGTGCAGACCCAAACCTCTACTTCAAGACAGTCCAAGGTAAACCTTTGATTTTGGTATTGTATGTTGATGATTTATTCTTGACAAGAGGAAAACCTCTTATCCTCCAGTGTAAGAGAGAGTTAGCTTCTGAATTTGAAATGAAATACCTTGGTTTGATGCATTACTTTCTAGGTCTAGAGGTTTGGCAAAGACCTGGTGAAATTTATCTTTCTCGAGGAAAATATGTTGTTAAGCTTCTTGAAAGATTTGCTATGGTAGAATGTAAGCCCATGCATACTCCTATGGAAATGAACTTTAAGAAATTATGCAGCAAAGCTGCAAGACCTAGTCTAGCAAAGTATAGACAACTCATTGGTGCTTTGATGTTTTTGGTAAACACTAGACCTGATATATGCTTTGTTGCAAACACTTTAAGTCAGCATATGATTGATCCCTTTCATGCCCACTGGATTGTTGCAAAACATGTACTTAGATACTTGCATGGAACTATAAATCTAGGATTGAAATACTACTAAAAATCTAAGACTTAATGGATATATTGATGTTGATTGGGCAGGTAATTTCGTTGATAGAAAGAGCACTTCTGGGTGTTGCTTTAGCTTCGGATTTGCCATGATCTCTTGGATGAGTAGAAAGAAGAAGTCTGTTGCACTAAGTACAGCTGAAGCTGAGTACATTGCTGCTAGCATGGCTAGCTGTCAGGCAATTTGGCTGAGAAAGCTTTTTGCGGAACTATTTGAGCAAGTTCCAGACACAACAGTTACATATTGTAACAATAAGAGCGGGATTCGTCTTGCAGAAAATCCTGTGTTTCATGACAAGTCCAAGAATATTGAGATCAAGTATCATTATATCAAGGATATGGTGCAAAGAGGAGCAGTGAGGCTCCATCACATCTCCATTGATGATCAGATAGTTGAAATTCTTACCAAGCCTTTATCGAAAGGGAAGTTCATGTTTTTTAGAGAGCAGCTTGGACTTATGGATGTGACCCTTCCGGGAAGTGGTCATAGGCTACGGCTGATCGAGAAAACGAAGCTGCCTCCCCCCCCCTGTTAGAACTCACAGGATTAGGGAATGATGCCAAAAAGCTCCTAAGGATGAGGGACCTCTTGTGTAGTGTGCGCCAAGAGTAGGCCTCAGTATGCATTTGACCCACAATCTGGGACGTGCGAAGAGCCACCTATCTAGCCAATAGGTGTAGTGAGACTTGTCTGTGTCACTTGTTTAGGATGCAAGTGTTCCACCACTTGACACTTGGTTGTGTTTGATTCTTGTCTGTGTAACTTGTTTGAGTCTTGCCTATGTGATGTTTGTGTTCTCTCACCTAATTTTTTGAGATGAAAATTGGTTGAGTATAATCCTTGTCTATGTGACATGTGATGGTTTTTTCCTTTTCAAATTTGCATCAAGTGGATGATTCTTCTTTAGATTGCGACTTCATTGTTACAGACGTTACAGAGCAGAGTTGAACTGAGATGAATGAAAGAGATCTGAGGAAGCAGAGATATTTGATGCAAAAAGAAATTCTTCCCTAGTTGAGAGGGAGTGTTAAAATTTGACAGCTCAGGGATGAATTTATCCTAGAAGAAATCATATCTTTCAGTTTTGTTTGAACCACCTATAATAAAATTTCATTTCTAACAATTCTAATGACTTTCCAAAAATAGTAAGTCACATCTCAATTTGGAAGTGACTTTCCAAAAATAGAAAGTTATGTCTAAATGATCAAGGATGATCTTGACATATGGAATCCACTTTAAAATCAAATCAATCATGATTATACAAGCCAAGAATTAATATTTTTATCCTTACTAGTATTATTATTATTTATAAAATAGTCTAAAGTCATTCGCCTTTTATGGATTATTAAAAACGAATTCTCTCATGAAATAAGTAAATTAAATTGAGAATCTCTTACGTGGCAAATTGAACCTCTCTCTTGGAATAAAACAGTAACTCCACACTTAAGAGAATGTAACTCTCCCTCACTAATTCAATGTATGGAAAAAGTGCAACTCTTCCAAATTAAATGCACTTGTAACTCCCTCATTCAATTCGATTTGTAACTCTCACCAAATATTCTCTCATATCTAAGTGTAACTCTCTCTCTCTCTAATTCAAATTGTAACTCCTCAAGACAAGTGTATATCTCTCTTTATTCTTGGGATGAGTTACACTTCTCCTCAAATAACTCATCCCTCATGGAATTCAATTCTTCTATTATTGGCTCAAGGAATGAAATCATTTTGTAACTCCTCTCCTTTCTAAGCAAGTGCAAGTGAGAGTTGAGAGTAACATGTTCAGTGTGAAGAAGGAGAGCTAGAGTTGAGTGTGTGTTAATTATAGATAACAATGGTATGTTCTATGCTTTAGAGAAATTTACTTCAATCTTTCTTATTAGCCCAATATAAATTTTCAGATTAGCAATCACATTAACTTGATAGTAAATGCAGATAGAACATAAACAATACGCAGAAAACAAGCCAAGACAAGAGAAAACAATATTTGGTGGATGCCAAGGAAAAACCCCAATGCGGAGAAAACCCTTTGATCAAATCTTTTTATTATTCTTCAAAAGTTTAGGAGAGAGAGAGAGTACATGATATAAAATTCACTTGCCCAATCACTGTTAAAACAGTCTAGTCAAACAGCAGTCAACAGGATGCCATAACCAGAAAGTCAACATTGGTCAAACCAGCAGAAATACTCCTCCAAATCGGCTCGGTCAAACCCAATCAATTCGGCCTCCAAAAACAATCAAAGTCAATTGAAAACAATCTTGAAAGTCACAGTCAAATTGGGTCAATGTTGCGGTCAACGCAGGTCAACCTGCTCCAATTGCCTCATTTTTTGTGCCATAAGATGCAGCCTAAGGAGAGCTAACGAATTGCCTGAAAACCGCAGTCAAAAAAGTGAATTTGACCCTCGGTCAACACTGTTGCAGTTAGCCCAAAAACAAATTTGTGAACTATGTTTGAAATTTTCAGTCACCCTTGGTCAACGCTGAAATGAGAAGTTGCTCCTTTTGTTGTATGACCCAATCAAGAGAGGAGAGAGGATGTGTTGAGTGATGATGTCCAAAATTAGGAAGAGGTCTCTCTTATTTATACAATTCGTTGAGAGTGGAGACACATATGTTGGGGCTTATGAGCCTACATTAGACTTCTGGCTGACCTTGACAATTAGCACATGTGAGAATTAAATTCAAAATCTCACTTCTGCTCATCCAAACAAGATGATCTTCAGATCAATATTGCACCTCTCAGAAAGAGGAATCCAATAAAAATATTATCTCCATCATATGAGTTGTCCAAGGTGGAGTTTGGCCCTAGTTGCCAATTTTAACACTCCCTCTCAACTAGGGAGAAATCCACCTGCCAATCCATCTGTCAACCTGTACCATCTCTGTCATCCCTGCACTGCTCTGCTCTACTATGTTGAACTATGAAGAAATAATGAAGAAGAACTTGAGCGAGAGTTAGTCACAAGACCTTGCCACTCTCCACTAACCCAAAGTCAATCTAGAGGTAAAAACCTCAATCAAACTTGATCCCAAATCAAGTTGTTGAACACCATGCATCCTAGCATAGAGAGTACGGCAGTACACGATGCGCCCATCGGTAGTGCTATGGTCTCTATCCTCATTGGCCATATGAGAGGTACTTCCCATGAGTCCCAGACTACATGGATAGGATGTATGCTAGGGCACTAGCAGGAGAAGGTGAACCTACTCATATATCAACCAACAAAGGGGGTATCACAAGGGAAGGTGAACCATTCACCCTGTACACAACGCACTACTAGGGAAAGGTGAACCTCACCCTAGTATCGTTCATAGCTCCAAGAAGTACCCCCAAGCCCCCCAGAGATCCCAGAGCTCAATGTCCAACTCAAGCGAAACCCTCATAGGATGTTCTGTCCATGAATCCAAGTCTCTCACGAAAGGTTAAGAATTTGACCTTCCCCACGTCCTTCGTGAGAATATCTATGACCTGCTCATCAGTCCCAATGGGATGGAGCCTTACAGCTCCCTGTTGTACAATATCCCGAATAAAGTGGTACCTCATATCAATATGCTTGGAGCGGTCGTGGAACACAAGATTCTTTGAAAGGTGAAGCACACTTTGGTTGTCACAATAGATCACGGTGGTATCCAGCACATCCTCAAATAGCTCACTAAAGAGCTTCCTCAACCAAACAACTTCACAACAGACCATACTTGTTGTAATGTATTCAGCCTCAGCGGTGCTCAAAG
The DNA here is from genome assembly GCA_034641835.2 of Pinus albicaulis. Lineage (NCBI taxonomy): Eukaryota > Viridiplantae > Streptophyta > Pinopsida > Pinales > Pinaceae > Pinus > Pinus albicaulis. The sequence goes on along the minus strand of CM076578.1, from coordinate 790,549,472 downwards.
CACCCGATTTTTGCTTCCTGCTCATCCAGGATATCGAAGTAGAACCTAGAGAGAAGCAACATCCAGATGTGCTCTTACAATCCACCACATTGCCAACCCAGTCAGCATCAGTATATCCATGGAGCCTCAAATTCTTGGCAATGTATCTCAATCCATAGTTGATGGTGTCCCGAAGAAATCTCAAAAGATTCTTGGCAGCAATCCAGTGTATGTGATGAGGCTCGGCCATAAATTGACTCAACGTATTCACAGCAAAGCATGTGTCCGGACGGGAGTTCACCAAGAACATCAGGGCCTTCATGAGTTGACGATACTCGGAAGGATTTCCCAAATCGGGCCCAACAGCACTTCCGCATAGCTTCTTAAAGTTGAGTTCCATTGGAGTAGTCACAGACTTGCAGTCCACCATCCCAAATCTTTCAAGCAGCTTCACAATATATTTTCCTTGGGAAAAGAAAATCTCACCTGGCTTTTGCCAGACCTCCAAGCCTAGGAAGCAGTGCATCAACCCTAGGTCTTTCATCTCGAATTCAAAAGCCAACTCCCTCTTACATTGATGAATGAGAGGGTTTGCACCAGTCAGAAAAAGATCGTCCACATAGAGCACCAAAATGAGAGGCTTGTCATTATCAACCTTAACGTAAAGGTTCAGATCAGCTTCACTTCTCATAAACCCCAACTTCATCAGATAGTTGTCGAACCTCTCATACCAAGCCCTGGGGGCTTGCTTCAACCCATAGAGGGCTTTCTTCAACCTGCATACATGTGACTCTCGGTCCAAAACTTCAAACCCTTCGAGTTGTTCTACATAAACTTCTTTCTTAAGCGAGCCATGTAAGAAAGCAGTTTTGACATCCATTTGATGTAGATTCTATCCCTAAGAAGCAACAAGGGCAATGATCGAATAGATGGTGGTATATCGGGCAACCGGTGCAAATATTTCATCATAGTCTATACCTTCCTTTTGCAAGAAGCCTCGAGCAACGAACCTGGCCTTGAACTTTTCAGCACTCCCATCAGCTCCATGTTTGATTTTGTAAATCCACTTCGAGGTGACAATAGACTTGTCCTTTGGTTTAGGGACCACATCCCAGACATCATTCTTCATGATTGACTCATACTCTTCGTTAATTGCATCCTTCCAAACTTGGTGCTTCACGGCTTCTTCGAACATTTGAGGCTCAGATTGAACAATGGTGCTGATGGCTACTAAGTACCCTTCGTACATGTTCGGCTTCTTACTTTCACGAAAAAGTTCCCCTCGATGCAATATGTCTCTTGGCATCTTCGAGAGTGTCTCTAAGCCATGAGGCTCTTCTTTTTGAAGAAGAGGGCTCACTAGGAGGTGGATCAATGGGATCCATCAGACCTTCAACATTGGGCATCAATTCATCCTTCGGTTCTTCCTGCTTTCCTGTATCTTCATCTTTTTCTTTCTTTGAAATAGGAAGATCTCTAACCTTCCCAATGGCAGCATCTTCATCGAAGGTGACATCATGACTTATCTCCACTTCCTTTTAACCAGGCACATAGATTCTATATGCCTTTGAAGTTTCACTATAGCCCACGAATGTTTCTTTCTTTCCAGAAGCATCTAACTTGCTTCTCTTTTCTTTCAGCACATGAAAATATATGGGACTTCCAAAAATTCTAAAGTGAGAAACATCAAGTTTCTTACTGGTGAAAACTTCTTCGGGAGTTTTGGGGTCCAATGCTTGAAGTGGGCATCTATTTTGAACATACACAACAGTGTTGGCAACTTCTCCCCATAGGAACTTCGGTAGGCCTTGGTCATGAAGCATGGCACGAGTAACTTCAATGATGGTTTGATTCTTCCTTTCGGAAACTCCATTTTGTTCAAGAGTATAAGTAGTAGTGGTCTCCCTCTTAATGCCAGCTTCCCTACAATAGTCATTGAACTCATTTGACTCATATTTGGTTCCATTATCAGGCCTCAATACTTTGATCTTCTTCCCTGTTTGTTTTTCAACCAAGGCTTTGAAAGAGCGGAACCACTGGAACACTTCGTCCTTTTTCTTCAAGAAGTAAATCCAAGTTTTACGAGAGAAGTCATCCACAAAAAGAGCATAATACAAATATCCTCCCAAAGACATTACGGGCAGCATACCAGATAAATCAGAATGGATCAACTGAAGAATGTCGGTAGTCTTGCTATCACTTGAGGGGAATGGTCCCCTCGTATGTTTCCCTTTGGCACAACCCTGACAAACACCTTCATGATCAACTTTAAAATCGGGCATACCTGTAACCATCTTCCTAGCATCGGGAAAAGCTTTATAATGAAGGTGAGCAAACCTACGGTGCCATAATTCGGATTGAAGAGAAGTGTTGCATGTCATGGCTCCCAGCGGACTTCCTCCTTTGAAATTCCTTTTCCAAACACGTCCCTTTCCATCAATGAATGCCACCTTGAATCCTTTGTCTTCCATTGCCGAAATAGATACTAAATTCTTCTTCAAGTCAAGTGTATATAATATATCTTGTATATGAAGGATTTGACCGTGATTTAGATGAAGAGTAACAGTCCTTGTCCCTTTCATGAGATAGGTGGCATTGTCTCCAAGTATGATTTCCAAATAGGTTTCCTTTTCAATCAAATGTGAGAGGGCTTCTTTGTACCCAGTGAAGTGCCTTGAGGCACCACTATCAATCAACCAATTATCCAAGGTGTCCGGAGAAGAGGCAACAGAGAGGGCAGATATAAGATAAAATTATTTTTTCTTGTTATCTACAACATTAGATTCATCATACATGGAGTTTCTGGATCTCTTAGAAGGTTGACCATTTCCATATCGTGTAGCGGGAGCATTTCTCTTTCCTTTGATAATGTTATTCATTTGATTTCCATTTCATTTGAAATTGTTGATATTATAATCATCATCTCAAGTTGTATCCCTTTTATTGGGACACTCTCTAGCATAGTGGCCAAACTTGTTACAATTGAAACATCTACCCTTTCTTCCTTCTTTAAATCACGGTCTTCTTGTCCTTTTTTTCTTGGACCAGCATTGTTCTTTCTTTTAGTATGAGCGGAAAATGCAGTAGGATCATTCCTATTTGAAGGCATGTCTCTCTCCATCATCTTTGTCTCCTCTTGAATGCATCTAGTCAACAATACATCAAAACCTGGAATCCTGTCATTGTTGAGGATGGTGGTATTGAATACATCCCATGCTCAGGGAAGACCTCCAAGGGAAATAAGAGTGAGCTCCTGGTTGGCAATAACCTCTCCAATAGATAGAAGATCGTTTTTTATTTCAGTAATCCTCATGAAGTAGGATTGGACGGATTCCCCTCTATCCATCTTGATGTCCTTCAGCTTGCTCTTGAGAAAAAGGATTTGATTTGTGTTGCTAGCCTTGAACATGCAAACCAAGTTGTCATACATCTCCTTAGATGTGCCCAACTTGGAGATGCAAGCAACCAAATGCTTTTGAATAGAATCCTCGATGATCTTCTTGTCTTTGACCTCTCCTTTCTTGTACATTGTCTTAGTGGATACTGGTGCATTTGAAGGAGGATCAACAATCTTTCCCTGCACATAATCCATGACTTCATTTTCTTCCAAAGTCAAGTCAAGAGACATATTCCATGCATGATAATCATTTTTATCATTGAGCTTGTCCTTAGAATTAAAATAAGATGAGGAAGCCATTGAACCTTGTCCTTGTCCAGCAAATCTCAATGATTGCTTTTCTCACTCTTGCTTGGGCTTTATCTTCACCTGGGCTCTAATACCATGTTAATTTTAGATAACAATGGTATGTTCTATGCTTTAGAGCAATTTACTTCAACCTTTCTTATTAGCCCAATATAAATTTCCAGATTAGCAATCACATTATCTTGATAGTATATGCAGATAGAACATAAACAATAAGCAGAAGACAAGCCAAGACAAGAAGACACAATATTTGGCGGATGCCAGGGAAAAACCCCAATGCGAGGAAAATCCTTTGATCAAATCTTCTTATTATTCTTCAAAAGTTTAGCAAAGAGAGAGTACATAATATAAAATTCACTTGCCCAATCACTTTCAAAACAATCCAGTCAAATAGCAGTCAACAGAATGCCCTAATCAAAAATTCAACATTGGTCAAACCAACAGAAATACTCCTCCAAATTAGCTCAGTCTAACCTAGTCAATTCGACCTTCAAAAACAGTCAAAGTCAACTGAAAACAGTCTTGAAAATCACAGTCAAATTCGTTCAACGAAGAGTCAACGCTACGATCAAAGGTCATGCGGTCAACACAGGTCAACCTGCTCTAATTGCCTTAGTTTCCGTGCCAGAAGATGAGTCCTAAGGACAGCGAACGAACTACCTAAAAACCGCAGTCAAAACAGTGAAGTTGACCCTCGGTCAACACTGGTCAATGCTGCTACAATTAGCCCAAAAACAGATCTATGATTTCTGTTTCAAATTTTCTATCACCCTTGGTCAACGCTGAAATGAGAAGTTGCTCCTTTTTTTGTATGACCCAATCAAGAGAGGAGAGAGAATGTGTTGAGTGATGATGTCCAAAATGAGGAAGAGGATTCTCTTATTTATACAGTTCGTTGAGAGTGGAGACACATCTACTAGGGCTTATGAGCCTACATTAGACTTTTGGCTGACCTTGACAATTTACACGTGTGAGAATTAAATTCAAAATCTCACTTCTGCTTATCCAAACAAGATGATATTTAGATCAATCTTGCACCTCTCGAAAAGAAAAATCCAATAAAAATATCATCTCCATCATATGAGCTTTCCAAGGTGAATTTTGGCCCTAGTTTCCAATTTTAACAGTGTGTGCAAGAGAAGTGTGAGAGCAAGTGAAGAGCAAGAGCAAGGGAAGAGCTGGAGCAAGTGTGTAGGACAAGATCTAATCAAGAGAAGGAGAAGATCTTCAAGCAAAGAGCAAGAGCACTTCAGCTGCAAGTCGATCAAGCATTGGTGACTTTATTCATTCTCATTCTCTCTCTCTCGTTGTACTCTGCTGAACAATTGAAGAAATCTAATAGAAGAATAATCATTTGGGTTTTTCCCTTGTGGTTTTTTCCCTGGTCATTGGACCTAACTCTCAGTGTCTCATATTTGTATTTGGTTGTCTTCATATGATCCTTAAGTTTATGTTCTATCTACAATTGTTGATCTGAAAAGTTGCGAAGAAGAAATCTGCATTCTAAGTATTTGTAAAAGCATAGTACATTAAGTTTTCTGCAAAGTACATTCAGTTTTTGGCAAAGTAAATTCAACTTTTTGCAAATTACATTCAGTTTTCTGAAAAGTGCATTAAACTTTCTGCAAACTACATTCAGTTCCATTCAATTTTTTGCAAAGTATATTCAATTTCTGCAAGTAAATTCAGTTTTCTACATAGAACTTTCAAGTTTCTGCAAAGAATTTTTAAATTTCTACATAGAACTTGCAGACTTTAACACTACTTTATATTGTTTTTTAGGCTTCCACCTTTTTCTTGGTTTGTGAGTTGGCCTTTTCAGGATACGGACCTCTTGTGAAGGGAGAATGGGAGAAGGTTTCTCATTGTCATGTTCTTCATAATAGGGCTCAGACTCAATCACATGCGATAGGTAGGTAGGTTCTCTATGAAGGATAAAAGTGGTCCCATTGGATTGAGGAATGGTAGCATATGATAGGTCCATCTAAACATGACCCCCAACAGTGGCTCCCCATTTCCTGGATAGCAACATCCCCTACACATCAGGAATATCAATGACAACAATATCCATGAGAAGGGATATGTCAGGGTTCCTAGCCAAAGAGACCTTGAGATCTTTAATGAGACCCTCCACTTCCACAGGTTTGGAGTTAAATCCACACACCTTCTTGTATGGTCGGGTGATGTTGAGACCCAATTGCTTCATAACAACTGAAGGCATGATATTTGCGGAAGCCCCTGAGTCAAGCATACAATTATGGAGATAAAGGTCACTGATAGCCAAAGTGAGCATAAAAGGTTCGTGTCTAAGGTTACAATTGGGAATGTGAATTTTTTGCAAGTCTTCAAGTAGTTCTTCCTCTTCAAAACCCAAGGACTTCTTAATTTGTTGTTGTTACTCGGGAAGCTTAGCAATCTCTTTCAAAGGGACAGATACTGTCATCTTGACAATAGCAGCATTCATGTCAATGTTGAGCCCAACATGTTTTCCTTTTTCTTTCTTTTTGGTGTACCCTCCCTTTTGAGGGCCCTTTTTAGGTTTAACTTTAGTTTGGGAATCCTTTTTGGGAGGATCTCTTGAAAGGGCTTTCTCTTTGGGAGGCTCCTTGGAGGGGACATTTTTGGGAGGATCTTCCTTGGGAAGAGAGTTTTCTTTGTTAGGTTTTTTGGAGGTTGCGGGGTCTTTATTATTGTCTCTTCGTGAATATTGGACCCCTTTGAATCTTCCACTACGCTCATGAGCATTTAGAATAGGTTCCTCTTTCTCATATTTGGTTTTGACCTCATTGATGGGAGGATGTGTGTATGAACCCCCAAGTAGAATGTTGAATACATTGGATTCTACAAGGTTAGGTTGCTCGTTTGTTTCATCATCATCACTCTCATCACTCTCACTAGGGTCATCTCCAAAGGATGAATCTTTGTCCACTGCATTGGTTGGAGCCAAGGTGTTTGGGACTTGAGATGGGCTAGGCCTATCTTCCTCACTTTGCTTTCTTGGAAAAGGTTTCCCTTTCGGAATATAACTTGACCTTTGGGCCTTCTCCAAAGCAGTGATTTTGTTCATGACAACTCGATCTTCTGAATGGACTTCCTAGGTAAGCCTTTCCATCTTCTTGAGGATAGCCAAAAGGGTTTCTTCGTATTTATCCTTTGATTTCTCCTTCTTAGTCTCAGTTTTGGCTTTGGGGAGGTCATCAACAATCATTTTTGAGATACGAAGGTTTTCTTCAACTTGCATTGCCATCTCTTTAGCTTCGGCCAACGTGGAGGGTTTCTTGTCTCTCAAGCCATAAGTTAGGTGGCCCCCTACATCTTTGACAAACTTATCAAGGATGTTGGCATTGGAGGGCTTTAGGTGATTAGGGATATCCCAGACAACCCTCTCAAATTTTTGAATGAATTCCCGAATGTCATCCCTTCCCCTTGATATTCGATAAAACTTTTCAATGTTGAAGGTCCCTTGGGCATTGCAAGACCACCTTTTCATGAATAGGTCTTCAAATTCGTCAAAGTCATCAATGCATCTTGGGGGAAGACTAAGGTACCATTCTCTAGCTTGTCCCTCGAGTGATAAAGCAAAAAGAATCATGATCATATCTTCATCAAAGATCATCCTAGGGAACAGGTGCCAATAAAATTCTTCAATGAAGTCATGGGCACTCATAGTGGCATCTCCTTCAAACTTGGGTAACCATCGGTTGTATTTTTCAGGTAATGGTTTGGGATCATCACTCAACTTCAAAGGAGCAAATACACTGACCAAATGTCTTTCACTTTTGGTCATCTTGTTTTTGTCAGTGCTAGAAGTCCCTGCCATTCTTGGAGTGGGGTCACTAAATTTTTCGAACTCAGGAAGAAGAGCAGTCCCAACAGGTGATGGTTCACGTTCCCTTCTTCTTGCAACAACCCTAGTTAAAGGAGGAATATTGTCACCTTCAAGCAAACTAGGGGTTTTGACAATAAATGGAATCGCCAAAGGAATAAATGAGTGTTGTCAATGAGTCACTAAGGAGGCAGACCTGCTTCCTCCTCGGCAACGACGCCAAAAATGTTACCACACAAACCAGCAGGAGACCTAAAAGGGGCTCCTAAGAGGGCAATTGCTAGGTTAAGGGCAACGGTGGAGACTTATCCCACTGTGACTACAACAAAGGCTCCCTGCTCTTTACGAACTTTCATTGATGGGAGGAGTCTCGATGTTTTTGGGAAGCCACCTATAAAGGATATGTCAATGAATGGAGGGACTTGATCTTCTAGGGGAAGAGGGGTGAGGATTGGAGGGCAAGGATGAAGGGTACAATTTGTACAGGTACTTCCTGATCCCTAGAATCCTATAAGAACTTGGATTCCCAAATAGTCCTTGATGAGTAATCTTTAACAACAAATGAGACCACACGGGACCAAGTGGACCCAACCCAGGTTCGGGGATAGAATATAGCAAACAATTATGCTTCTATCCTGGAGAAGGTGAGGGAAAAGGATTAAACAAGAATTTTTAGTTCAAAAGGTCAAATTGATCCTACCAAGTGCTAGCCTTGGGAAACACAAGGCAAACTTGGTCTTAGAGCTAGGGCGTGAGGTACCGGCAGATTCCACCATTAGAATTGGCCCAAATTCAGAGGAGTGAAGGGACCCACCAACGTAGTTGCCTCTAAGAGATCGAAGTTTTCTTGTGGCTAGATTCCCGGGAATTTGATGCCCTAGGTGACCTAATGGGGCTAGACTTGGGGAAAAGGGGAAAATGTGAAAAACAAGGGAAATTGACCACCCTTTTGTGAGGGACCAATGACTCACTTGGGGATATGGAGTTAAGGATAATAATGAATAAGAATTTGGTTTCTTGTTCAAGGAGGCCTAGAAAGTCAGCTTCGTCCAATGTTAAGGGAAAGATAAGAAAAGTGACCTTCAAGCATTTATATTTCATACAAATGGTTCAAGCTTATCAATAAAAAATGAGCTCTTGGACATTTATTTCATCTAACAATGGCCCATACATAGATTAAGCTAAATAGATACATAATTCCACATTTCAATCATGCAGCAACTAGCCCTAAGTATAGTGAAATCCAATAGTATGCAGCAACAAGAAAAATAACATCAAATTACAATGTTAGAGAGTATATCCAACCAACATCAGATTTGGACATAAGAAGCTCCAAGATAGAAATAACCGAAATCCATACATCAAAATTCATCCATCATCCAAAAATTTCCACCAAGAAATAAATGTGAAATTCTCTTGTCAAGTGATGATACAAATGAATCCAACTAACATCAATTTATACCCCTTTTAGAAGCTCGAATTAACCTATGAGCCTACATTAGCCCCTAATAATAAAATAATGTGCAAATAAAACCACTTTTGGTGACAAGCCCACCAAACTAGCTCACAAAATGGAATAATAAGGCTCTCTAGAGGTCAAATAATAATATGTGCATGTCGTGGGGCCCTCCAAAGGCCTAATAATCTCCAGAAGTGCCATAATGATGAAGAAACTCCTCAATATATGATGGAAAAGGGGCTGACCCCTTGTTCTCCAAGTAGTAGACCTGTGGTGCTCACAATGGGTTGGGGGCACACTAATGACCCCATGGGTCTCCATATGAGTCGAAGATTCCTGCAGATCCTCTACAAGGGCTCGAGTGATGGAATGAATGTTGCCATGACATCCTACAAGTCTTGGGACACCTGCCAAGAGTGTGGGGCTCCTGTGGGGCCTACTGGGCATAGTGTACCAAGCACATCATCATCATCCCAAAAGTGGATCGCTAGAAGTCTCTGAACATCAGTGGGGATTCTGGAGTGTTGTTTGTTGCTGTGGAGGCCCATGGCTCTCTATGCACAACCTATATGTGCCAATGTAGCCCTTTGGGGGTTAGAACCCCATATAGGGAGACCAAACCCAAATGAAACCACCTGCAATCATGTATAAGATCCAATGCATCCCCTAGCCTTTCAGTACCACAAGTCATTAGAGTAATCGTGTAAAAGAGCTTAAAAACCATGAATAACAAAGAGGGCACTTCACAATGGCATGCCCTTCCATAGTGGGCTTTGGCATGTGCTAGTGTCTCCATGCTCCAAAGGGGGTTAGCCAAGTACGGTGAGATTTTCAAGCTGAAATACTACTGCAGTGATTGATTTATTTCGCCTACTTATTTATCATAAGTTATTTACAGATACTTTCAGTAAATTTTGAAATAAACACAACTGTAGTATTCACTTAATCATAAGCAAAAAATCAAATAGAACGCATATAACGCAATAGAAACAATCGTTATCGGGATATTATCGCCGAGGGGAAAAAATCGGAAAAAATCGTAATTATCGGGAAAAAATCGTAATTATCGGGAAAAAATCGGCACATACAAAAATATTCATTTTTTTTCAATTTTTTTAATATTTAAAGCATCTACAGCATAAAATAAATGCATTGACACATAAATATGAAAAAAAACTAATATATAAGATGTGTAATATCATGTCTAGTGCTACATCACACATAAAACTGAATCCTGTCCTGAATACTAAGTCCCGAGTCTCAACTCAACCTCAAAATATCAACAAAAAATATAATAATGTATCTCATATCATGAGTCATAATGTTATATACAAAGGAATGCACCAAATAACCTATACTATTGATTTCCTCTACCCCTCTTGCGAGAAAATGTAACAGCTTTCCCTCTAGACGAAGAAGTTGGCGGGGCTGGCAATGGACTCTGTTGTGCTCCAGATCATGAAGCACTAGGAGCTAAAGGAGGTAGACCACGTCCTCTACCGATAGCAGGGGTAGGTGGTGTCACCTCCTCCTCCTATTGTTGCTCCTCCTCCTCCTATTGTTGCTCCTCCTCCTCCTCCTCATGAAACTCATCATTGATTCATCGCTACTAGAAATGGGATCATCAACAAGAGATACATAAACATCATCTAGCTCAAAGTCTTCAGACTTGGATTGCTCAACCTTAAAATGCGGTAGAAAAAGATTAACATGCCTAACCAATTGTTTTCCTTTGAGTGAAGGGTACATTCTTGTTAAGGCCACAGTAGGGGAGTTCAACAATCAATACCACCAACATCAACAAAGTTCAACAATCAATGCCACCAACATCAAGGTTCTTAAAGGACTTCATACTATTGATCAAATGCCAATCTCATACCCTTACACATAATAGAATCAAATGGAAACAATGCAAATCCCCAAACCATGAAACCCTGAAAACCATTAAGTCTGCCGAATTTTGAGTGAAATCTAAAATTCTAGTTTCTCCATATGAAATCCAATGAGGTCGAAACCACTCTTAAACATCCTGAGTCATTTCATGGTAATGTTAAAAATTTAAGTAAAAGGATGAAAGGATGAAAATGAAAAATAAAGGAAATATCACTTTTACTTTAAGAATTTAACATTACCATGAACTGCCAACAGGGTGTGTCAGGAAAATGAGAGGGTTGCAAAAATGACAAAAAAAAAATCGATTTTTGAACTTATAGGGTTGCTATTTGATGGGCCCACGATTTTTACTGAAATAATTGCGATTATTTCGAAATTATCGCGATAATATCGCGATAACGATAATTTCAAATTATCGTTTCAAATTATCGCCGATATTATCGTTTGGTTGAAAAAATCGCGATAATATCGCGATTTTTTCATCTTTGATATAACGCAATAGAAACAATCACATGAACACAATTATTTTTGGACAATTGTCTTCGGAAACACCCAATGCGGGAAAACTGGTGCAGCAGATGAGGGTTTGTATTATTCTTCAACAGTGGAAATCATTTACATAAATTTGATAAGCAGATGTCTAGAATACACCTGAGATAATTTTTCTGAACCCTTCGGAAGAATTTCTGACACACTAGAGGCACCCTTCCTCCCTCTGCATCACTCTGCGTGGCCTTCTGCGCAGTCACTGCGCTAGACTGCGTCACTCTGCGTGGAGGACCAGTGCTGCTACTCAGCGTTGTCCCCTCTGCGTCCTACTTCTGCCTTCTTCTTCCTCTGTTGACTTCCCCTTCCTAACTTTGAAATCGAATTCTATTCCTTCATAATCGATTTCCTTCAAGTAATGAGTTTGTGCTTTCCAAATGACCCTCAAGCCTTCTCTTATAGTATTCTCATTGATGAATCAACAATCCATATTATATCTCTAATCAATAGCTGAGATTAAAAGATGACTTGATCTTCGTTTTCTAGAAGATTCACACTCTACTTTATTAATACCCTTTAATTATTTATCACTTTAAAATAATTAATTATTTTAATAAAGCATGATCCAAGTGGAATTTCCACAAACGGTTTTTGGGTTCTCTAGAATATTGATGTCCAAGCCTCCTCCCAAAATATGAGACTGGGAACACTTTCCAATGCTACAAAATCAACACTCCCTATAGCGAGGAAAGTGTTTAAGCAAAATACCAACTGCATCTACTCTGACCTGAAGCATCTACTGCGCTGTTGATGTCTTGGCTGTTGCCCCTCATCTCTACGCTACTGCCCTCTATACTGCTGCCTATGACACTATCTCTGCCACTGCCTCATCCGTACTGCAGCTCCCTTTGAATCTCAAGTCCACCCATTCCTCTACTGGAATGGGTTCTTGACCATCCCCATCTTTTCCCTGAAGTAAGTAAACTTAATCTTACCCAGAGCTTTCGTGAGGATATCTACCACCTGTTCTCCTACAGGAATGTACTTCAACTGTATAGCTCCCCGTTGGATAGCCTCTGATGAAGTGGCACCTAATGTCAATGTGCTTCGACCAGTCATGAAATACAGGATTCTCAGAGAGCTTGATGCAACTCTAGTTATCACACAAAATTTTGGTTGATTCCATCCTCTTCTTGAGCAAGTTCATGAGCAACTTACGAAGCCATATGGCCTCACACGAAGTTGTGCTAGCGGCCATATATTCAGCCTCGGCTTAGCTCAGTGCCACAAATTTTTGTTTCCTAATGCACCAGGAAGTCATTCCTGATCCGAGACTGAAACAATACCCACTGGTACTTTTCCGATCCACTGGGCTTCCAGCCCAGTCTACATCAATGAACCCACTCAACTAGATTTCATTGCCCTTGGTGTACTTCAACCCATACTCGAATGTCCCCTTCAAGTATCTGAGAACATGTTTAGCTGCTGCCCAGTGAGCCCTCCTTGGCTCTACCATGAACTGACTGAGGGTATTCACAGCATAACAGTTGTCCGGTCTAGTGTTGACCAGGTACATCAATGATCCTATGAGCTACCTATACAAGGTAGGGTCAGCGTCATTATCCTCGGACATGTCGATCTTCTTCCAGTTTATGATCATTGGCGTAGCCATGGGTCTACAGTCCTCCATCTGAAATCTCTTCAAGATCTCTGTAGTATATCTTCCTTGTCAAAGGAAGATTTCTCCCTTCTATTGCCAAACCTCCAAACCAAGAAAATAGTGCATTTGCCCCAAATCCTTCATGTCGAATTCTGTAGCCAAATTTTCCTTGCAGTCTTTGATGAGCTTAGATGATCCAGTCAAGAATAGATCACTACATATAATACCAGAATTAGCGGCGCATCCCCTACTCTTAGATAGTAGAGATTGGGATCTACGTCACTCTTGACAAATCCCATCTTCTGCAGGTAGCTATCAATTCGCCCATGCCATGCTCTAGGGGCTTACTTCAATCCGTACAAGGTTTTATTAAGCCTGCATACATGAGTCTTCTGCTCATGCATCTCAAAGCCCTTTGGTTGTTCTATGTACACTTCCTCTTCTATCACCCCATTCAAGAATGTTGTTTTGACATCCATCTGGTGAATTTCCCATCCCATCTGCGCTGCAATAGGAATGACGGATCTGATCAAAGTGTATCGAGCTACAGAGGCGAAGGTTTCTTCATAATCGATCCCTTCCTTCTGTGCATACCCCTTAGCCACAAACTTAGCTTTGAATTTCTCTCATCTGCAGCATACTTGATCTTGTAGATCCACCTTGATCCTACAACCAATATGTTCTGAGGTCTAGGGACTACTTCCCATACGTCATTTGTCATGATGGAGTTGTACTCCTCCACCATAGCATCTACCCACACCTGATGTTGAGCCGCCTCTCGAAAACTCGAGGGTTCTCCAGCCTGTCCTACCAATGCATGGTACCTGTCTGGCTGCCTGCATACCCTCCTTTCATTTCTAGGGGCTCCAATAAATTCCTCTGCATCCCTCAAGAATCTATTGGAGTTCTCTGGTTGTCCTTCCACTAGTGGTGGGTGGATTTACCTGCTCTCCTTCTTGCACCTCCTCGAAAGAACTTTCCTCATAATCCTTCTGTCGTGGATAGGCACTAGAGCCATCTTCTGTAGGTCGTTGTGGCTGAAATAGCGAATCCTCCTCAGACTACGTATGTTTAGACATTTCCCGAGATTTCCTGAAGGCTCTCTCCTCCATGAATTTCACGTCCCATCTTACTACGATCTTCCAATTCTCGGGAATATAGATGTGATATGCCTTCACATTTTAGCTATATCCCACAAGGTATCCTTTCTATGCAGTGTAATCTAACTTCTTCCTCTTCTCATCGGGTACGTGGCAATACGTTATACTGCCAAATATCCTAAAGTGGCTCACCTCAGGCTTGCTGCCAGTGAACACACTCACAGGGGTAACTTTACCCAATGCTCTATGAGGCACCCTGTTCTACACATACACTGTTGTATTGCAAGCTTCTGCCATATAAATTTGGGCATGTCTTGATCATACAGCATTGCCCTCGCAGCTTCCACAATGGTCTTGTTCTTCCTCTCTACAACTCCATTTTGGTCCGGAATATATGGAGTTGTCCATTCTCTTTTGATGCCTTCCTTTGCACAGAACCTTGTGAAGTCTTTATCAATATATTCTCCACCATTATCTGATCGCAATTTCTTGATTCGCTCTCCAGTTAGATTTTATAACAAAGCCTTGAATTCTTTGAATCGCTCAAAGACCTCATCTTTGGTATTCAGAAAGTAGATCCATGTCTTCCGGGAATGGTCATCAATAAAGGTGACAAAATACTTTTCACCACTGAGAGCATTCGTGGACATTGGTCTGCAGATGTCTGAGTGTATTAACTCCAACACACTCTTGGCCCTATTGGTGCTTCTTGGAAATGTTTCCTTGGCATACTTCCCTAATACGCACCCCCTGCAGACATTGTCTTTCCTGGTGCTAAGTTATGGAGCTCTCGTGACAGTCTTCTTGAGGATCTTCAAGGCTCCATGATGTAGATGCCCCATTCTTTTGTGCCATGATTCATTCAAATCCCTTTCATCAGTACTGCCTATCAGTGCCATTGGGGACTCGAGCTGTAACTTATACAGTTTATGGCTCCTTACTCCAATTTGTGCCTTCTTTTTCCAACTAGGGTGTTTGACATAAACTTTGTTGCTAATAAAGTATAAATCATAACCCTTGTTCTGGAGTTGAGACACCGAGAGCAAGTTCATCCCCAATCCGCGTACATGCAGTACATTGGTGGCGCAAAGTTTGTTACCAACTTCTGTTCGAAATATTATGGTTCCTCTTCTAATGGGGGTAAACTTGGCCTTGTTTCCTATGGTGATCTAAAAATTCATCTGCTCTTCCTGGTAACTCGAGAAGCATTCTCGAACTCCCATCATGTGAGCAGATGCTCCATTGTCAATATACCAAACCCCTGGAGAGGTTGTGCTTGACACACAAGCGAAATCCTCTTCTAGTCTGGACGCCAGAACTGAAATGTCATGATCCCTCTGTTTCTCCATGCGTTCTGGAGGATTGTGTGAACCCTTCCGAGCTAATGTTGCATCGTTGTCGGACCTTCGTTCCATTGCAGAACCTCCTCTTCTATCTCTCTTCTTTTGCTTTGATACCATGTGAAATTTTCAAGCTGAAATACTACTGCAATGATTGATTTATTTCGCCTGCTTATTTATGATAAGTTATTTACTGATGCTTTCAGTAAATTCTGAAATAAACACAACTACAGAATTCACTTAATCATAAGCAGAAAATCAAATAGAACCCATATAACGCAATAGAAACAATCACATGAACATAGTTATTTTTGGACAATTATCCCCGAAAAAACCCAATGTGGGAAAACCAGTGCAGCAAATGAGGGATTTTATTATTCTTCAGCAATGGAAATCATTTACAAAAATTTGACGAGCAGATGACTAGAATACACCTAAGATAATTTTTCTGAACCCTTCGGAAGAATTTTCGACACACTGGAGGCACCCTTCCTCCTTTTGCGTCACTCAGCGTGGCTTTCAGTGCTGGACTGTGTCACTTTGCATGGAGGACTAGTGTTGCTGCTCAGCGCTATCCCCTCTGCGTATTGCTTCTACCTTCTTCTTCCTCTGCTGACATCCCCTTCCTCCTTCTGTCTCTGGAACTCGGCCTCTACAACCTCTCCCTTTGAAATCGAATTCTATTCCTTCTGAATTGATTTCCTTCAGGTACTGAGTGTGTGCTTGACTTGCTTTCTAAATGACCCTCAAGCCTTCTCTTATATTCTTCTCGTTGATGAATCAACGGCCTAGATTATATCTCTAATCAATGGCTGAGATTAAAAGATGACTTGATCTTCGTTTTCTAGAAGATTCACACTCTTCTTTATTAATACCCTTTAATTATTTAATTTCCCTTAGTTTAGACTTAGGGATCACTTTAAAATAATTAATTATTTTAATAAAGCATGATTCGAGTGGAATTTCCACAAACGGTTTATGGGTTCTCTGGAATACTGATGTCCAAGCCTCCTCCCAAAATATGAGACTTTGAACACTTTTCAATGCTACAAAATCAACAAGTACCTTCTTAGGTGGTTTCAGCCCTTAAAGGGGATAGTATGTCCAAGGTACATCCCTCCAATGGGGGCGGCAAGTGATAAATAAGTGAAATGGAGTAGGGAACGAGAGGGGCAATCTTGGGCCACATATTGGGGCATAGGGGAAGCCCACACCTGGGTATATAATGTGAAGGAGCGAGCAATCGTGGTACATGAGGTGCCCCGACCTTCATTTTTTTGCCCTTCTTTCTATGCCTTTTGCCTTTTATGAATTTTCTTTATTTAATTGCTCGGGGCTCAAAGGATAAAAGCATCATCTGTAAGATATAGTAGTGATTACCCCCTTTCGGTAGGGTGGTTTATTGCCCTTCAGGGGTTTGGACAATCACGGGTTCCTGAATGATAAAGGAGGCTCATCTAGGGCCTATGGTGTTGATTTATGGTAGCATCGGATGTGCTCTAAGTCTCAAAATTTGCAGAGAAGATTAGGCACATGTATTCCAAAGAACCTAGAAAGGATTTTGGAAAATTCTACTCAGATTATGTTTTATGGAAATAATTAATTATTTTTAATGGGACCCTAAGTCTAAACTTAGGAAATTAAAATAATTAATGGATATTAATTAAAACTTCGTGTGAATCTTCTAGAAAAATCAGAGATCAAGTCAAGTTAATCTTAGCCATTGATTAACAATTTAATCTCGGTCGTTGAAGACTCAACGAGAAGATTATAAAGACTTGATGGATCATTTGGAAAATACATTGTGACGGAGAAAGAATCCAGAGATCGAAATTCTTTAGTGAGAAATGCTCAGGGAGAAGATTGATCAAAAGGGTTCTCGCAGAGACGGGCAAGGATAATTATCGGTTGGAGATTTTCCTGAGTCGGGAATACACTGCAGAGGAGATAGAGAGTAATACACAAAGAGGCAGCATAGCAACTACGCAGAGCCTTCGTAGAGCCAATAGAGGTAGCGCAGCAACCTTGAGGAGATTTGTGATTCAACTGAGGATCAGTCAGATCTAGTGCCGGAGAGTCAGGGTGTGAGACTGGAAGGAGCCAGAAGGTCAGATCCATCTAGCAAAAGAGCAAGCTAATAGAGGTGACGCAATCCCCACGCAAAGACTGTGCAAAGGTAACAAAGGGCTCATCAGCTCAGATTTTGGCCAGTTCAGCTTTCCAGTGACAGTGTGAGGTAACCTCACTAGCTCTTTATGAGTCAGATTCTCTATGTGGATGGCTAGCAAGGCATCCGAGATTGTATTCAGAATTGCTGCATAATAAATAAACCCTCAGTTGTTGCACTATTTTTCCCGCATTATGTTTTTCCGGGGACATTGGTCCAAAAATAACGGTGTCATGCGTCTATGATTTATTCTTGCTCAGAACTTGTTTCAACACTAATTTATTTTTTCCGCAGTTATTTGAGAAGGTTGTAGTGTATGAGTTTTCGATATTTACCGTAGAAAACAGTAAATAATTTGTTCATGGAATTAACAAATAGAAGATTTTTCATCAGTTGTTGCAGTAGGATTCTAGATCTAGGAATTTTTACATGGTATCAGAGCTTGTTTAGTAATGCAGGAGGAGCAAGAGAGCAGATCCAGTAGATCCAGCGTTGAAGAAGAAGTCGGGGATCAAAGAGCTGCGTAATAAGCAGATCAATCTCCCCAGTGATTATGTAGTCCAAGCCAGGAGGGCTAGATCTGCAAGGAAATATCTCTTTGAGTGAGCCGACAGAGAGGTAGGATTTTCCAGTTTGCAGCTTGTCAAAGGCAGAGGGAGCAGCGTAGGAGATTCAACGCAGATCAGCAAGCTGGTGAGTTGCAGTCTATGTGTAGCAGTGATTGCTAGTGCAAAAAGCATCGAAAGAGTACAGATGAAGACACGTTTGAAATAATTTTCTTCCTCAAGGAATTCCTAGCCGAGGAAATCTAATTCTCAATAGCTGAGCAACAGTATTGAGTCGCAAATCTACTATCTCCAACAGGGTGTGTGTAGGCCAGACCAGCAGTTGCACAGAGGAGAGAGAGGGAGCTAGTTCGACATTTTTTTTCAGATAGCAAAAATCGTAGAAAGCGGGTTGAGAGATCAAGATCGGTTGGAGGGAGCCTCTAACTATGTGATCTGGCAGGTTAGGATCATATGCCCGTTAGATGAACATGATCTCAAAGATTTCATCGATGGTGTGGTAGCTGTACCAGTAGACGCATATCCACTAAAAGCATGCAAGAAAGATATGGCAAAGACAACATTGTTTGATCCTCGACGGAGTGAGGGATCATGTCATATGTCACATTGCCAGCAAAGCAACATCTAGAGAGATGTGGCAGGCCTTGGAGAAGCTCTATAAGGGATCTTCCAAGCAGCGGAAGATGTTCATGGAGGAGAAGTTGCGTTCTACAAGGATGCAGAAGAGCAAGCACATTGATTCGTTCCTATCTAGACTTCAGGAGAACCAAGATTAGCTGGCAGTTGTAGGATCAGCACCTCAGGCCATCAAGATGGTCAGATTTGTCCTGAACTTAGTTTCATATGAGTGGCAGGTCTTCGTCCAGAGCATTTTGGGCAGAGAAAGACTATCGAATTGGGAAACGACATGGGCTTCTCTTCAGCAGGAAGAGATGAGGCGAGACATGCTCAAGTGTAAACTTGAGAGAAACAGCAACAGTGGGTCGAAGCCTAAGGAGGAGGAGGAAAATGCAGCCTTTGCATGAAAGGGGCAGCAGGAACAGCGGAGACGTAAGAAGGGCGTCTCAAAGATCAAGTGCTTCCGATGTGGCGAAATGGGACATTACACCTCACAGTGTCCTCTCAAGAAGAAGGACAAATATGAGAAGCATGATTCACAGGCTGCAACCACCCAGATCGAAGAAGAGGAGTTTGCTATGATTGCACATATATCTCCTAGGGAGAATTAGGGTGATCAGGAGTTATAGTTCAGTAAAACTGCAGTCGAGCAAGATCCTTGAGGAGTCCACCTCTTGGATTAGTACCTTGCTTCGGGAGCCCAAATCAAAAGAAGCAAGAAGGACAAGTTTCAGTTGGTGCAGAGAAGTGCAGAAGTGACAGCGCAGTGGCTAGAGAGCGCTAGAGTCTGAGCAGCACAGAGCAGAGTTGGCAGCAGTGCAGGGAGGCACAGTGCAGAGTCAGCAGCAGCACAGAGGCTTCAGAGGGTCAACGCAGAGACTAGCAGCAGTCAGACTTCAGTACTGAGATGCACCAGGTTGAAAACTTAGTTCAGAACTTGGATGTTTTTTTGTTGCAATGAGCAACAGAGTTGCAGTGTAGTAGAAATTTGTAGCAGTACGCAGGGTCAGTAGCAACGCAGTGTTGGTGGGCAGCAGTGTCAAACATCAGCAACGTAGAGGGAGATGTTGCAGAATCAGAGCAGTACTTCAGTTGGGTGTATTGCTAGAGCACATTCCTCGCTAAGAGGGAGTGTCGATTTCTAGTAGCATCAGATGTGCTCTAAGTCTCAAAATTTGCAGGGAGGCTTAGGCACATTTATTCCAAAGAACCCAGAATTTTTTTTGGAAAATTCCCCTTAGATTATGTTTTATGGAAATAATTAATTATTTTTAATGGGACCCTAAGTCTAAACTTAGGAAATTGAAATAATTAATGGATATTAATTAAAACTGAGTGTGAATCTTCTAGAAAAATCAGAGATCAAGTCAAGTTAATCTTAGTCGTTGATTAACGATTTAATCTCGGCCATTAAAGACTCAACGAGAAGATTATAAGGACTTGATCGATCATTTGGAAAATACATCGTGATGGAGAAAGAATCCAAAGATCAAAATGCTTTAGTGAGCAATGCTCAAGGAGAAGATTGATCAAGAGGGTTCTCACAGAGAGGGGCAGGGATAATTGTCGGTTGGAGATTTTCCTAAGCCGGGAATACACCGCAAAGAAGACAGAGAGCAGTACGCAGAGAGGCAACGTAGCAGCTACGTAGAGCTTTGGCAGAGCCAGCAGAGGCAGCGCAGCAGCCTTGAGGAGATCCGTGATCCAGCTGAGGATCGGTTAGATCTAGTGCCGGAGAGCCGAGGTGTGAGACCGAAAGGGGCCAGAAGGTCAGATCCAGCCAGCAAAAGAGCCAGCTAACAAAGGTGATGCAGTCCCCACGCAGAGTGACGCAAAGACTACGCAGAGGCAGCATAGGGCTCATCAGCTCAAAGTGTGGCCAATTCAGATTTCCAGTGTTAGTGTGAGGTAACCTCACTAGCTCTTTGTTATTCAGATTCTTTGTGTGGATGGCCAGCAAGGCATCCCAGATTGTATTCAGAATTATTGCATAATAAATAAACCCTCAGCTGCTGCACCAGTTTTCTCTCATTGGGTTTTTCCAAGGACATTGGTCCAAAAATAACGGTGTCATGTGTCTATGATTTATTCTTGCTCAAATCTTGCTTCAGCACTTATTTATTTTTTCCATAGTTAATTTGTGAAGGTTGTAGTGTATGAGTTTTCGATATTTACCATACAACACAGTAAATAATTTGTTCGAGGAATTAACAAATAGAAGAATTCTCATCAGTTGTTGCAATAGGATTCCAGATCTAGGAACTTTCACATATAGAACTAAGGTGATGACCATAGAGCTCACGTATTGGCTTTTTCCCACGTGCTAATTATTTTTGTCTCGTCCATATTTTGCATTGTGTGGTACAATTTCCTGTTAAGTGTGGCCAATTATGCTTTTTCTTTTTCTTTTAGCTGCTTCAAACTCTAAGGCATCATTCCAGGCCTAACCCAAGGTGGGGGCAAGGGGATAGGGAGGTTGACCCTATGTGGACCCAGGGAGGCAATGTGGACCCAGATGGGAGAAATGATGAATGGGGGTATAGTGAGTGGAAAGGGAATAATATATGCAGATAAAGGAGCGAGACCACACACCCAAAGTCGGGGTTTCCCAAGTAGTACCACCCTAGAACCAAATGGTCAATAAAGGATCCCACGGGACTAAGACTCAAAGGTAACATCCAAAAGGGATCAAGGGGACATGAGCACAAACTAAGCCCACTCTTTCCGCCAAATCCCCCCATCAATCCATGTCCAGAAGTATCCACGATAAGTAAACCCAATACTCAATTAAAAAATGACAAGACATGCCTTTAGATTTGGGAGACCCACCTTCAAAAATACGATCAATAAAGATGCGTGAGGAACCACATAGCTAGCTCAGGTGGCAAAGAAATGGCACAACGAGCCAAAAGAAGGCTCCAAGGGGCTGTTGGCTGTGAGTTGAAGTCCATCATGGAGAAAAATTTCTCCTAGGGATATCGACCACGAAGTGGTGGGTAACAAGTCCCACCCGAATATATTGCCCTGGTCAAGAATCTAGTCCGTGAAATTACAGTGCCAAAATTGTTGAGAGGCCAATGGATATATTTCCCTAGTCAGGAATCTAGTCCGTGGCGTTGTAGTGCCTAAATTGTTGGGAGACCAATGGATAGATTGCCCTAGTCAGGAATCTAGTCCGTGGAATTACGATGCCTAAATTGTTGAGAGACCAATGGATAGGTGTCCCTCGTCAGGAATCTAGTCCATGGCATTGTGGTGCTTAAACTTCTTCATAGATTAAGTGAGATCTCCCTTGTACCTCTTTGATTATATGTAAATATGAATACCTCCCTAGTTAAGAGGGAGTGTTGAAGAATGTAACTAGGTTCAGTCTTCATTAATGTACTTGAGTCATAATGTAATATATTTGTCAAAAGAAAGTGAAAAGAATTTTATTATTATTTGACTTGTTAAAGCATGGGTTCCATGCTTGGGTCAAATGTATAGGGTCAAGCCTCCATTGTAGGATTTAGGTTATTGTCATAGTCATTTATTGTCTAACTCCTCCATCAAGTCATCCATTCATCAAAGGCGGCATCTTCAAAGTCAGCCTCAAAAGGATTATCAGCAAAAGATCACATGTCAGCTCAATTAAAGGACACATCTCTTCATAATGCTTGTCGGCTCATTTAGGACGGACAGACCACTATAAATACCAACCTGGGATTTTCACATTTCATCGATTCAGAGCTCACTATTTCAGAGATATTTCGGTGATTACAGAGAAGTTATTTTCGATGCAGCTTAGAGATAATTTGGTGAAATCTCAGAGGCAATTTCAGTGCTAATTACAGTGAGAAGTTCGGATCTCAATGAGATATATTCTCGGTGTTATCCTATTTAAGGAAATGTGGATTGCTTAGTCTCCCACAGTTCGGTGCTCCCACGATTTGATGTTGTCACATATCACAGTCTCAATGCCAATATTGTCTTGGTGTAACTACAGTATGGTGGACTCGGTGTCATCAAAGAATTGAAGTATATTGTTGCTATGACCTCAGAGATATTGCAGTGATGATGAATTCCACATAGTGAAAGGAAGAAGGGTGACTTGATGGAGGTAGTCTCGAATGTAGATTGTAAGGGTCTTGGTCTTCTATTCTTGAATCTATTGAAGGAAGATTTTATGATTAGGTTATCCCCTCGAGGTGGGTTTTCCCCTCAAGGGGGGTTTTTCCCTGGCAGTGTGCCTATATCTTGTGTTCTCTTCTTTTGTTGCTTGGCACTAATCTTGATGATCAGAAAAGATAATTAAGAAACCTAATAATAATAATGAAAACATCACAAGTTAATGTCATTAGGAGGAAAACCTTTTAACTGCCATCTCTATCGATTTTCCAAAACATTGTTCAAGGCCAAACACACAAGCTCTGTGGTTTGAGGCGCCTCCCCAAATGTTGCAAGATGATCTCGGATTTCCTGAATTTTGATGAGAAATGGATCAATGCCTTCACCCTTATGCATCCTGAGGTTTCTCAGCTTCTCCTTCAGGAACATCTTCCGCTGCTCGAAAGGATTTTGATATAGCTGAGCGAGAGCATCTTACATATCCTTGGCAAAGTTCTTGCCAAATATATGTGAAAGTATATGATGTTGGACTCCATCAAGGATCATCCGCTTTGCCTTGGCCATTTCTTTCCTGAATTCCTTCAGCTGATCTACATCTGTGGGTTCTACCACAACGTTCTTTGCATAGGTCTTCAGGCCAAATTCATCTAGCAGGAAGGACATCCTAGCCTTCCAAATGACATAGTTGGAGTCTCCCTCTAACCTATCCTGATCTCTAAGTCCAGTTGTGGCCATCTCTGAAACTGAAATGGAAATCTCCCTCTTTCTCTTGCTCAGTTGTTGAATCTTTTTTTCGCACCCCTTTCTGGAGTGAGAAAAATTTGCTTGCAGCTATTGTTCGCTGCAATTGGAAATATGGATTTCTGAACTATAAACCCACTGAGAGAAATTCCCTCTATGTGTACACTTTCTCTTCCACCCAATGTTGATTCTGCTCATGAAACCATGAAGATCCTCCTCAAGTGACTTGTGGCATCTTTCAAGGTGAGATGTCCCATCAATAAGCATGATAAAATGTGCAAAATAACCTCAAAAGTGGATGTCAACCTCAATCAAGCAAGTGGATCCATGATACAAAGCATCAACATGTGGAATGTGAATAACAATCAAATCTCCATGAAAAGAAGGGACGTCCCCCTTTAATCCAGCAATATGCCTAAATATGCGTGCACAAATCCTCAAAATGGCACATGTAGACCAATAAAGCATGAGTAGTGGATCCAGGTAAGAGTAAGTCAAAATATGCCATGAATCAATATGCCAAATCATCAAGAGCCCCACCAATTCATCAAAGAAAAGGACGACCGTGCATGAAGTAAAGATAAGTGTGCATGTGCCTCCAAATAAGCCCTAAGAAGGGGATCACTCAAGGTGATGTCATGTTCAATGCTACAAGTAATCCATCCACAAGTGAATATCATCCATAAGAGATAGGGTATTAATCCATCCAAGTAACAAACCATGTGTAAGCAAGTGAGTGTATGTCCGGTGCTCTATGCCATGATCAAGCCAACCAAATGATCAAGGCATTGCAATGTCCACATAGCCCCAAAGTGATAGGGTGTTCCACCAACGGATCCATATGTCCTCATATCCAATCATCTAGCAATGAGTGGATACTAGAACATCACATGACAAGTGTAACCAGTGTTATCGGAACCGAACCGGTTCCAGAAAACCGGCCAGTCCGACCCGTTTGGAGGCAAAACCAGTTCGAACCGGCCCTCCGAACCGGCCGGTTCCGTACCGGGTGGTTTGGAACGGTTCCACCAGTTCACAAGCCTGGGCATTCAAAAAAAAATTAAAATTTATTTTTTTAATTTTTAATTTTATTTTTTTTAATTATTATTTTTCCAGTTACTAACGCTACCCTAGACCCCCCTAAAGCTACTTAAACACCCCTACCTCCTCTATTTCACTCACCATTCATTCGAGTCTCTTACAATTCTTGAGTTGAGTTCGGTGAGGAGAATTCAGAGAGTTTTTTGCAGGGTTGTTTTAAGGCAGATGTTTTGCAGATTTGAAGAGTTGATCGGAGTCTTTGAGAGTTGTTAATTTGGCAGATTTTCAAGCTACTTCAAAGATTTTTTTTTCCCAAAGATCTGTTGAAAAGTGTTACTAGGTCAGTTTTCATATTGACTATGTAATTATGGATTTATGTAAAATAGAAGACAAAGATAATAAAATGAATTTTCTACTTGCTTCATGGGTTTCATGAGCAAGAGTTTATTATAGGTTAGTAAGACTTCTTCTTGATGTCTATCTAGGTTTTTGTCTTCTAGATATAAATGTATTAAGTGTCATATGTATAAAGTATCTAGGTAAGAGAATGCTCCAAGACCTTGTCAAAGAAGCTATGTAAGAATGGCTTGGAACAACACTTAAATCAATGCTGGAAAATCCACCATCTACTGTAATCAAGTCGGCCCAAATATTGAATGTAAAGTCGGCCTCACATCTAGTGGATGGTCAGACTAAAAGCAAGACTGCCTCTATATATACGATGCCTTTGCGGTCAATTACACACCAAGAAAGCAGATCTCTCATAAGTGACACAGCAAAGTGTGATTCAGTCAACTAAAAATATAATGCATTCAACTCTGAAATGTAATGTCGTAATCCTTGAAATGTAATGCGGTGATCTCTGCATGATATACAGTGCGGATTATATTTAATAAGAAGTGCAAATAATACATGCGGTCATTCCTGAAATGTAATACAGAAATTTCTGTAGTATGATGCGATCATCCGGAAATGAAATACGGAAATCCCTATGTGGTCATCCCTGAAGTGTTCAATGATGATCTTTGTTGCAATAAGTGCGGATAAGACAGGATCTAAAGGGCAGACAAGACAGGATATACAATGCGGACTATATCAATGAATAAGTGCAGGCTTTCTCTGTAAGATAGTGCGGATTATATCTATGAATAAGTGCAGACAAATACATGTGGAAAACTGCAGTTCATATCTGTGAAGAAGTGCGGACAGCTCTGAAAAAAGACAAGAAAAATTGCGGATATTCCTGAGGTATTACAGAGATACAATGTGGATTTGAGATCAGCAAACAAGTGTGGGTATAATACACAGAAGCTGCGGATTGGGTCAAAAATTCAGATGATATATTGTGATATATATATTGTGTATCTAATGTCTAATGTGATGCAATACTGAGAATAGAAGGAAGTTAAATCTGTGATTTACCTTCCTATCTTCAGTTTATGAAAGAAAGCAATATATCTCAAAAGAGTATGAAGCAAGAAGTGTTTTGGCAATCGAAGACTAAATCAAGTAAGACTTAATTAGCGACTGAGTTCTCTAATGGTGATGCAAGCCAGTTGATACATAAGAGAAGGATCGGCGTTGTAAGCATACTATGAAGGATTGACAAGGTCTTGGAGGCATTCCTAGGTCAAGGGTCTGAGTCTTGGTCATGGTACTTGTCATTTGAAGATCTATAAGAAGAATTCCTTATGGGTTTTCCTCTCCAAGAGGGAGAGGTTTTGCCCTGGCTCTAGGAGCCTAATTTTTGTGTCTAGTGTATTTTGATAATTGACTTGATGAAAGACTAAACAAGATAACGAAGAGAAGACGTAAGTAGCTCAAGTAAACTTACAAGTAATTATCAAGAAGAGAATTTGTATTAAACCCCAGCCCTCCAAATTCTCAACACGGTATCAAAGCTAAGGTGCTGAACTCAAGGACTGCTTGACAAAGAGACACTCCATGAAGCGAAGATCAAAGTTTGGGTTGAAAGGTCAAATCAGTTTGCAAGGAAGACTTCAAGTATTCAAGAACATCTACATTTGAATTTCAATTTCTGAAGATATACTTTATCATCAAGGATTCAAGAACATCTACATTAAAGATTTCTATCTAAGAATAAACTCTTGACTTCATCTTCAAACGTCATCAAGGAAACTGCTGAAGTAGAAAGTCACTCTCTCAAGTAAGTATCTATGACTTTATCTAAATCTATCAAAATGTCTTCTTTGAAAAGAAAGCAACAAACTGGTTAGGGTTTCAGAGTTTCCTGCATGGAAGACAAGTACAATGAAGTCATGCCAAATACATGAAGGGAGATATCAGAGCCCAAAGGATTCTTACAGAATCCATAAAAGACTCTCTCATCTCCGAGGTATCAAATCTAAAATCATCAAAAAGAAATATTGAGAAATTGGTGGAGCTATTCTCTATGAATACTACAGAAGAAGCAATCTCTCTGAGATCATCTGCAGGAAGTGTGAGAAGTAATGTCTGACACTGAGATGACTAAAGTGGTGTTGGAAGATCTACCAGATAAAAGGGGAAACTTCACTTCAGGTTTATACAGGAAGAAAGAAGCCACACCATTTCACAATTTAAAGTCCCTATGTAAAATAGAGGAAACAAGAATGAAAGCCAAAGGTGTTACAGGATCAAGGGAATCAGGCCTTTGCAGCCACATCAAGGAAGAAAGGAAGATTCGGTAAGTTTGGTCCTCGGAATAGTATGGAGAAAGCACGATGTAATGGGTATTATAATAGAAATTGTCCTTAATCTGAAAAAAGGACAAGAGAAATATGGAAGAAGCCCATATCTCTGAAAATGAGGAAAGAACCAGATGCAAAGAAATCTAAGAAAGAAGAAGCGAGGGATCTCCACTACGATTGAGATCATCTTCTCTTTTAAGTGATTTTTGTTGATTGTATGATAGGAAGCAGTGTAGCATCTTGATCAAAGCATGGTAGGAGCTCCTGGTGAATCAGAGCCGAGAAAACCTCTCTGATAACATTACTAATGGAAAGCAATCATCAAGAGCAAGGGTCATCATGGAAACAAATTTCTGGGATGTGATACATATTGATGGAGCAGGCCAAGGGAATGAAGCCCTTCATTCTTGAGAAATTGCTACAAGATGACTCAAGGGAAAAAGGTATGAGGTATGTATATATTTATATGCTGACATTAGATGTTGTGAAGTCATGTCATATGGTTGCAAGTAATGGACTTTTATATTTAGAAGTATGATCTATGGAGGAGTATCTCTCGATGCACGGACAGATGAAATCAGCATAACATGTCCTCATGGAATATGAGGTGTTTGTATATGAACAAGAAACTAGAAAAGTTGTAAGTTCTTAGGAATGGAGAATGTGCAGAAAGGAAGAGATCATGAAATGCAACCATGTCAAGAGGCAGTTATCATCTTGAAGCCAAGAAGATGTGACTAGGAGATCTCTTGGGAGGATATGTAGACTTTGACAGAAGTCTGTTAAATAAAAATACCCTTGACAAAACATATCATTCGGAGATGTGTTAATCTAAATAGAGGATGTCGATGCCTACAGTAAGATGTCATGGTGAAAGATCATCACTAAGGTAACTTTTGTTTCAAAAGTTCATATGTATATGTTTATCTGGATAAATTTGTGCAGGGCTGCTAATCATGAGTAAGGATGTATGATCCTTGAATATGGTTCGAATGAAAGCAGAATGGCATAACGGTGGACCAAAGGAGAAAGACTAATGAATCACTTTCTGATAGTGGACATGACTCGTGAATGAAAGTGATGGATGATTTGTTCCCTATGAAGCCAAAAGTTGAAGATTCCTCAATATCGAAATCCATGACATCGAGGGGAGGACTTCTTCATGAGTAGTTGGATTGCTGCTGCAGGACCCTAGTTGAGAGGGAGCCTGGTGGTAAGTTTTCTTGCTTGGAAGAAACTTGAAGTATGTCCTTCCTGTGTTAAGAGGGGGTGACGTATGTGATTCTCTATTACATGTGTCATGCACTAAACCAGGACTAACATCCTTGAGTCTTAGTGAAGGCCATGTGAAGAGAATGGATAGACACATCATTCTGGTCTTCACCTGGAAGACAGAATGGAGGATTGGGTAATCATCTGACATTCGATACTCTTTGAAAATGAGATAGGGCATTCAAGATAAGAGTAGTCGTGGACTGATATTCTTTGAGGGTTGGCTACCCAAGAGAAGAATAATCCAAGAAGGTCATACTTTGGGAACACCTGGGTGGAGTATGTACCTTGGAGAGACAATGACTATGGTGTTTATTAGTCATGTGTCTCGCCAGTATTGTAGCCCATTGTCTCGGTGAGAGATGGGGTTGTTAGTCAAGGCCTTGCACTAGGCCAATGCTGGTTGATATGATGCTATACAGATGCAATTACCAATCCGATTCTTCTTATGAGATTCTTCAGTTTGAAAGTAACCATGTACTTGTATGAATACCTCCCTAGTTAAGAGGGAGTGTTGAAAAGTGTAACTAGGTCAGTTTTCGTATTGACTATGTAATTATGAATTTATGTAAAATAGAAGACAAAGATAATAAAATGAATTTTGTACTTGCTTCATGGATTTCATGAGCAAGAGTTTATTATAGGTTAGTAAGACTTCTTCTTGATGTTTTTCTAGGTTTTTGTCTTCTAGATATAAATGTATTAAGTGTCATATGTATAAACTATCTAGGCAAGAGAATGCTCCAAGACCTTGTCAAAGAAGCTATGGAAGAATGGCTTGGAACAACACTTGAATCAACGCTGGAAAATGCACCATCTACTGTAATCAAGTCGGCCCAAATATTGAATGTAAAGTCGGCCTCACAGCTAGTGGATGGTCAGCCTAAAAGCAAGAAGACTGCCTCTATATATACGCTGCCTCTGCAGTCAATTACACACCAAGCAAGAGGATCTCTCAGAAGTGACACGGCAAAGTGTGATGCGGTCAACTAAAAATATAATGCGGTCAACTCTGAAATGTAATGTCGTAATCCTTGAAATGTAATCCGGTGATCTCTGCATGATATACAGTGCGGATTATATTTAATAAGAAGTGCAAATAATACATGTGGTCATTCCTGAAATCTAATACGGAAATTTCTGTAGTATGATGCGGTCATCCTGGAAATGAAACACGAAAATCTCTATGCGGTCATCCCTGAAGTGTTCAACGGTGATCTCTATAACAATAAGTGTGGATAAGATAGGATATAAAGTGCGGACAAGACAGGATATACAATGCAGACTATATCAATGAATAAGTGTGGGCTTTCTCTGTAATATAGTGCGGATTATATCTATGAATAAGTGCGGACAAATACATGTGGCAAACTGCAGTTCATATCAGTGAAGAAGTGCAGACAGCTCTGAAGAAAGATAGAAGAAAAATTGTGGATATTCCTGAGGTATTACAGAGATACAATGCAGATTTGAGATCAGCAAACAAGTGTGGGTATAATACACAGAAGCTGCGGATTGGGTCAAAAATTCAGATGATATATTGTGATATATATATTGTGTATCTAATGTCTAATGTGATGCAAGAGTGTGGGAATAGAAGGAAGGTAAATCTGCGATTTACCTTCCTATCTTCAGAATATGAAAGAAAGCAATATATCTCAAGAGAGTATGAAGCAAGAAGTGTTTTGGCAATCGAAGACTAAATCAAGGAAGACCTAATTAGAGACCGAGTTCTCTAATGGTGATGCAGGTCATTTGATACAGAAGAGAAGGATCAGCGTTGTAAGCATACTATGAAGCACTGAAAAGGTCTTGGACGCATTCCTAGGTCAAGGGTCTGAGTCTTGGTCATGGTACTTGTCATTTGAAGATCTATAAGAAGAATTCCTTATGGGTTTTCCTCTCCAAGAGGGAGAGGTTTTGCCCTGGCTCTAGGAGCCTAATTTTTGTGTCTCGTGTATTTTTATAATTGACTTGATGAAAGATTAAACAAGATAACGAAGAGAAGACGTAAGTAACTCAAGTAAACTCACAAGTAATTATCAAGAAAAGAATTTGTATTAAACCCCAACCCTCCAAATTCTCCACAAGATCTTTGGGTTTTCTTCAGTGGTTTTTGCAACTGGTGGAAGATTTTTTTTTATTTTGTTGGGGCTACTACATAGTTGATTTCAAAGCATTTTGGAGCTGATTTTCTCCAAAATTTTAGAGGGTAAATCAAGGGCCATGGGAATCAAGCCATAATCCCATTGCAAACTTGGATGCTACTCATTCTTCAAATGAGGATAAGGAGGATGATCAGGATGATGATTCTGTTGATGATTGATGATTTGATCATTGATTTGTTGTAGTTGTAGCTTGTAGTATTTTAGGTTGTAGTATAATACTATGATCAATGATGTTATTTTGAACTATAAAGACCTTTTAGAGCCTGTTTCTTGATGTTTGTAACATTTTTGTTTCAATGATGTTTTGCACTAAGTGCTATTTTGGTTGTATGCATTATTACTTGCTATATAAATGAGAATTTTTGCATATTTGTGTATAAATGGTTTCGATTCATATGGATTCACATGAATATATATGTTTTTTCTTTAAAATATGAATATTTTATGTGTTTTTGGTAAACCGGTTTTTTTTCCGGTTCCGGTCTGGTTCCGACCGGTTCCCGGTCCACAAGGTGTTCAGGTTCGATGACCGGTTCAGTTCCGATAACATTGATTGTAACACTATCTCTATATGATAAGCAAGTATGCCAGGAAAAACACCATCAAGCCCTCTAGCACATCATAATCCATGTCATCAACAACTCATGGAACCGAGCGAGCACCCAAAGCTCTTTGTGGTGAAAATCATGAGGGTAGTGAAAAAATTTACTAGTATAAACCTCATGCAAAATGACAAATAACAGTGCCCACGATGATGACAAGGTCAACCTTAACCACCTAGGAGTATAATAAATGAGTGTTGGCTAGGTTGATTTAAGCCAAACCTAGAATCACCATAATATACAATATTAAATAATGATTACAAAGTGAGGTTGGCCTTGGTCACAAATAAATTTTACAGAATCATCTCAACTACTAGTACATCCCAAGGAGACGAGCCCTTTGAGGGACATAGAGTGAAATATAGATACCCCACTTGAATTGAGGCAGAATCTCAAATATCCCCATGGATTCCCAAACACCACTTAACCTTAGTGTCTCATGTCTGAATGTTGAAAACTATAGGTAACCTAATCAGGGAGGAAAGACCCTTTCAAGGCCCTCATGAGTATATCTGTAATATCCCGAAGGGGAAATAGACAGTAATATAAAGCATCCAACAAGAAATATAGTGTTAGAAACAGACCATGAAGCAGATACACATGAAATAGAGAATGCTAAGCCATTTTATTATACTGAGAAATATAAAGAAGTACAAGAGGTGATCAGAATGATGGCACCTCGACTTGCACCCAGCAACTAACTCCAACTGCTGAAATACTGTCGTGCTGCTGCAACTGCTGAGGCCAAAATGAGAATTTGGGGCTGCTCCCCTACTCGAAAAAAAGCTGATATTCTGGAATCGGCCTCTACTCACAATACCCAGAAAAGCCCAGAGAGCGTTTTTGAAATGCTCAACCTCCGAAAATGCCTCCCTTGAGGATCTACGCTATCCTCCCAAGGGCCACGCCGGTGCTGAATGACAACCTCCAAAATAGGGACTCCCTCTCTCCCGAATATCTCCAATAGGCAAGGGTTGGCCCCTTGCTCAATTCTCCGGCCCGAATCCTCCAAAATGGCACCAATCCAGAACTCTTCCAAGATGAACTGCGTCCTCCCTCTCAAGACTGCGCAATCCCTAGATGCTCTGCTCCACAAAGAAGGCAACCACAAATCCTCCTGCAAAAATGATGGTAGAATACCTCACTCGAGCAAGCACTCGAAGTCTCCCGGGGCTGAGGGTGGGATCTTCGCACGGAGACACCCGATGTACTAAACAATACTGCAGACAAGCTAAACAGCCAACGTGCTCCAAGTCATAATGACAAGCTCAAGATGCATAAACATGAATGACCAAATGAAGAGGCTATCCTCCCTTTTATCACGATGGGCCTCTCTCAACCCTAGGCCCCACCATCTCCTATGTGCCCCTTGGCCCACGCTGCCCTTCTCAACTGCGTGAGGTAGGCCCCACGCTGCCCACGTGGTCTACGTCCTCCTCTCCCTGCGCTGTCCACGTGGTCACTAGGCCCCACTCCCTCAAATACGTCGTGGACTTTAGGAAGATACTTTATCCTAAGTGAGTTATTTAATATTTCACCCACTTTATTCATGCTCCAACTATAATAAGGTAAAATTGGTCAAAATTAATA
This sequence comes from Pinus albicaulis, assembly GCA_034641835.2. Lineage (NCBI taxonomy): Eukaryota > Viridiplantae > Streptophyta > Pinopsida > Pinales > Pinaceae > Pinus > Pinus albicaulis. The sequence goes on along the minus strand of CM076578.1, from coordinate 790,516,464 downwards.
TTTCCAATTAGCTGACTTTAGGAAGATACTATATCCTAAGTGAGTTATTTAATATTTCACCCACTTTATTCATGCTCCAACTATAATAAGGAAAAATTGGTCAAAATTAATATTTCCAATTAGCTATCACTAATTAGGAATATTACAGTCTCCCCCGGCAAAATGTTGCTTGACCTCAAGCAACTATAGTGATGGATGCTGCAAGATCTTCTCACTCTCCCAAGTGGCATCCTCATCCGGCAAATTCTTCCACCTCACTAAGAATTCCCGGACTGTCCTGCTCCGCAACTGTCTCTCCCGAGTATCAATAATGGCCTCCCGCTGTAGCACCAAGTGCCCCTCATCATCCGTAGGTGGAAGCTCCTCTGTCACTGTCACCTGCTGTCCTAGTGCCTTCTTCAGGCACGATACGTGAAAGATGTTATGAATCTTGTTGCCCTGGGGTAGCTCCAACTCATAAGCAACCTGCCCAACTCTGCATATCACCTTGTAAGGCCCATAAAAACAGGGCTTGAGCTTCTTAGCTCCCTTCTGCTTCAGAGTAGACTGTCGGTATGACAGCAAACATAGGTAGACCAAGTCCCCTACCTCAAAATGTCTCTCCACCCAACCCCTGTCGGCATACAGCTTTTGCATGTTCTGCGTTGTAGCCATGTTATCCTTGAGAGCTCGGAGGATGTCCTAACTCTCTTGGATCCAGTCCTTAGCTCTCGGAGCCTTGCTGGCACCAAACATCACATCAACAAAAGATAAAGCATGATAACCATATAATGCGTAAAACGGAGACATACCGATGTTCATGTGATGTGTGTTGTTGTAGCAGTACTCTCCTAGGTGCAACCACTTCAGCCATGCTCTCTGCTGCCCACTGACATAGTTACACAAGTAGCCCTCTAGCCACTTGTTAACTATCTTTGTCTGCCCATCTGTCTGTGGGTGGTTGCTAGTGCTCGGTGTCAACTTTGTCCCCACCAACTGAAAGAGCTCCTGCCAAAACCCGCCCATGAAGCGGTTGTCCCTGTCACTAACAATGGTCTTGGGAAGACCATGTAACCTGAAGATGTCCCTGAAGAACAGCTCCGCCACCTGTGCTGCGGTATAATGTGCGGATATGACAAAAAAATGCGCATATTTCGTCAGTCGATCAACGACAACGAATATACAATCCTTGCCCTGCACCATGTGCAACCTTGTGATGAAATCCATCGAGATACTCTCCCATTTCCCCTCTGGAATGGGAAGAGGCTGCAACAAACCTGTCGGATGGTTCATCTCCCCCTTGTTGCGCTGACAAACCTCGCACTCCCGGACATGCTGGAGTATGTCCTCCTTGAGGCCCTTCCATGAGAATCTCTCTTTGATGGCCCTGTAGGTTTTGGTAAACCCCTGATGGCCAGACAATGGTGAATCGTGAGAAGCCTGCAATATCTTCTTCTTGAGCTGAGAGCCCTCAGTCAAGAAGATCCTGTCCCTGTAGTAGATGATCTCATCCATCACCCTATATCTGTCATCTGTCACCTGTCCATCCAAAACCTCACAAGCAAACCTGTCCTTGGAGTACTCCACCAATAGTCGAGCCCTCCAATTTGCATCCAAACTCATCAGAGACAACGTGGCTGGTCTGCGTGAAAGTGCATCAGCCACCACGTTGTTCTTCCCTTTGACATACTCGATGTCAAAGTCATAGGCTTGGATCTTGCTGACCCACTTCTGTTGCCTCTCCTGTAGCTGTTTCTGCTCTAAGAAAAACCTGAGGCTGTTGTGGTCAGTCCTCACCCTAAACCTGTTGCCTACCAGGTATTTCCGGAATTTGGCCAATGCATGCATGATGGCCAACGTCTCCTTGTCGTATATGGCATACAACCGCTCATGTGGTAGGAGCTTTTGGCTCTCAAAAGCTATAGGGTGGCCTCCCTGCATCAACACTATGCCTATCCCCTCTCCTGATGCATCACACTCCAGAACGAATGGCTGCGTGAAGTCTGGTAATGCTAGCACTGGACAACTGCTCATCACCTCCTTGAGCCTATCAAAGGCTCACTGCGTTGTGTCTGTCCAACTGAATGCCCCCTTCTTCGTCAGATCTGTAAGGGGTGCAGCAAGCTGAGAGAAACTCTTGACAAACTTCCTGTAGTAGGTGCAAATGCCCACAAACCCCCAAAGTTCCGTCACGTTTCTCGACTCTGGCCAATTCTTGATGGCCTTGATCTTCTCCTCGTGGACCCTCACTCCGTCCACCCCTATGATGTGTCCCAAGTATAGCATCTCCGTCAACCCAAACTCACACTTGGAGAGCTTAGCATAAAACTGTTGCTCCTCCAAAATACGCAACACTGCCTCTATGTGCTGGAGATGCTGCTCCCATGTCTCGCTATATATCAATATGTCATCAAAGAAGACCAACACACACTTCCTCAAGTGGCTGCAGAAAATGTGGTTCATACATGACTGGAAGGTGGCCGGTGCATTGGTTGGCTCGAAGGGCATCACCGAGAACTCAAAATGGCCATAGTGGCACCTGAAAGCGGACTTGGGAATGTCCTGTTCGCTCACGTGAATTTGATGGTACCCGGATCTCAAATCAATCTTTGAGAAGAACCATACCCCTCTCAGCTCGTCAATCCGTGGAATAGGGTACCTGTTCTTCATGGTCTTTTTGTTCAGGGCCCTGTAATCAATGCACATACTCAATGTGTCGTCCTTCTTCTTCACCAACACTACCAAAGAAGCGAAAGGACTGGTGCTAGGCCGAATATGTCCAAGAGCTAACAGCTCGTGGATAGCTCGCTCGATCTTGTCCCGATAGGCCTTGGGGTGCCTATAGGGTGTGGTAATGACGGCCTGTATGCCCTGCTCTAGCTCAGTCGTATGCTCAAATCCTCGATCTGGTGGCTGTCCTGGTGGTATCTCCCCAAACACCGTGGCATACCTGTCAAGGATGGTCTGTACCTCTAAATGAACTGTCTGCCTGGTAGTCTCTGCCTCTGATGCACGCAGCACTACTGCCCACTCTATGTCTCCCTTCAGAAATTTTGCCTCCATCCGGTGAGCTGAAACTGTCTGAGGTGGGTAAGAATGCATGCCCCGTATCTTCTCGTGCTTCCCGGTCTTCTTGTCATCCCACTCCATCTCCAAGGCCTCCCAATCTGTTTTGACCTTCCCTAGAGTGATCAGCCACTGTACTCCCAATACCACATTGGTATCTGGTATGTTAACCACGAAAAAGTGGTCAGTCACTGTGTAGGTGCCCATCGTCACTGCCAGCGCTGGGACATATCTGGCACACTGTGTAACGACCCATTCCTAATTTATAAGTAAAATAACATTAGCGAGTATACGACAAACGCATATGATAGCTACACATGCCTATATCGCATACCCCGCACTAGTATTAAGACTGCCTAAGTAAGAGTAACGAATTGAATATTACTATATATTTTATCTCGTCATGATATAACGAAATATCAACAGGATACCTAGCACGTATACCGCTCTATCTGCATATGCATGGGAGAGTGTTATTTATGAAAATTAGATTATAATTTAGTTAAAAATTATATGTGGGTGAACCAATAAAGTAATAATATAATTTAATTGAGGCAAATTAATTAAGTTAAAAACAAACATAATACAAATTAAATTCAAATTAAGCTCTACATAAAGCCATCACATCTACATAACTAGATAAGGATTCAATATGGATATTTCATGCACTTAACCCCAAAACCTTATCTCTAAATTAAATATCTCCTTAAATGAATATAATATCTCCTTAAATGCATGCCCACCCTCATAAATGAGATAATATCTACGGGAGTTGGGGGTGGTGGAGAAAAAGGATATAAGGGAAAGGATGTGAAGTGGCAGGGGGACGGTCTAGGGAGGAAAATTCCGCATTCTGTCCAAAGAAAGGATTGAAGGATACGAAGAGTTTTGGAAGGGAGTCTCACTGTTCTTGGGATTCTAGGCACGGGGGCAGCAGAGTGATCTTCTGGGTCTAGGATTGTTCCTAGATCGGCTGGGAGGATTATATTGTTTTGGTGAACTATTCAATCTGTCCACTGCATCACAGAAGGAGAGCCATCAATCTGTCCACAGCATCACAGAAGGAGAGCCACCATTAAAGCATCTGCTGTATTCCAGGTATTTCCCATGTATAGATTAGTTCCTTATGAGAAATTGAAATTTCATTACTGATCTGCATAAAATCGTATTACTGTTGATTTATGTTTATATATGCTTAGATTTATTCATGGAAAGGATGTCTTAGATTGTATTCATGGGAAGAATGATAGTTGTAACAGTGGTATACCTTGTCGGTCGATTTAGCACTAAGTCCCTCTCTAGCAGTATCTGAAATTAAGTGTAAAAAAAAAAAGAACACGGAATAATCCTTAGAGGGTTATTACACACTGCATAGTCTGATCTCCTGGGACCAACACTGAAAACCCATCGAAGCTCTCTGTCTGTATGCCTCTCCGCTCTACCATCTGTCCATCGATGAAGTTGTGGGTTGCCCCACTGTCCACCAGTACTGATACTCGTTGCCCCCGCACTGTGCCTCGGACGCGCAGCGTCAGATACTTGGGAACTCCTTGCAATGCTGCAAGGGTCCCTTCAGTAGGTGCAAAGGCTGCACCTCCTGCTCCTGGTGGTGGAGGTGGCAAATGATCCTGCGTTGCATGGCTACCCCCTGCCCCCACGTCATCATACTCATCTTCTTCCCTACTGCTCTCGGAGAAGACCTCGATATAATGTGCTTTGCCAGCAGTACATCTATGTCCTGGTGCCCACAGCTCCTGACAGGTGAAACACAATCTCTTCTTCTTCAACTCCCTCCTGGCATTATCATCCAACTATCCTCTACCCTGATTCCCCTTTGGAGGCGGAATCCTCACATCCTTCCCCTTAGGCTGGAAGGCCTGTCTCTGGGGGTAAGGCATCCTGGTCCTAGGTAAGGCATCCTGCAAGTCCCGTGTCCTGCCAACTGCGTCATGGAGAGTGGTCAGTCTAGTGGATCTAACCAATCCCCGAAGCGGCTCTGCTAGCCCATCAATGAACATGTAGATCATTCGTGCCGCGGATAGATCTGGTACCATCACCGAGAGTCTCAGGAAATCTGAGATGTATGTATCTGGACTCCCGGTCTGCTTGAGCCTCGTCAGCTCAACAAAGTGCTCCTCCAGATCGCTCCGATCAAACCTCTCTATCAACCTCCGGGTGAACTCGGCATAAGCTGTCACTGTCGAGTGCCCGAGTGTAACCATTCCGTGGAACCACCAATCTTGGGCCTCGCCATCCAGTGTAATATTCCTAATTAGCACCGCTAATTGGAATATTTCATTTTTGTATAGTTTTTCCGCCTATAGTTAAATTAATAAATAAAGTGAGAAAGAGGGGGTCAACTCACTTTAATAAAATAAAGTGCTTCCTAGTAGATGAACGTTGTAACTTAAAGGGGAAAGTCGTGGTCCACACATTTATTTGATTTGACTCACGTAGGTCTAAGGTAATTCAAGCAATGAGGAGGTCAAGGACGCAAGTAGGGTTTTTGAGGAGCTAGCACTATAAAAGGTGGGGGTTTCACTCCATTTTGGCATTATTGATATGTTGATGATATTGAGAGCTAGACCCTCGTCTCATGACGCGTGGCTGTTTAGTCGGTCTCTGCGCTGATTCGTTATGCGAATCAGTGTTCTGGTTTCCAGATCTCGCCTGGCCCCGGGGACTTCAGGTGCTTGCTCTGCAAGGTATTCTGGCCATGCACAGATTTATGTGAGATTTTGGTGGACGTTTTGCAGAGGAGCTGGCCTCTTAGAGTGACTGCGCAGTCCAGGAGAGAGGATGCAGTTTCAGGAGGGAGGACGCAGTCAGTGTTTGTGCAGCACTGTTGTGGGTGATTTTGTGGTGGCTTCAGCGTATTTCAGCCTTGGGGAGATTGTTGATTCAGCCGGAGGGTTTGCAGGAGGATTTAGGGCCCTTCCCCAGCATCTTTCTTGAGCTTCTGCGCTGTTCCTGGGAGAGACAGCGTTTTCATTGAGGAGGGCTTCATTGGTGGATTTTCGGAGGTGGAGCATTTGCTTCACGGTTTCTGGGTTTTGTCCGGAGTGGTGAGTACAGACAGTCTTCCGATTTTCAGCTCATTCCGGTGAGGGGATCAGCCCCTAGTTCCAGTACATTGCAGCAGCAGCTTTCTACGGCAGTTTTCTCCAGCAGCTAGGACGCAGTCTCTATTGTAGCCATTTCCTATTCTGAGAGGGTTCTTCACTTGCCTGGTGCAAGGATAGGTGCACTCATTCTGATTATCTCTTGTACCCATATATGTATTCTCAGATTAATAAAATGGCTTAGCGTTCTGGTATTTTATGTGTACTTGTTCCATATTCTAGTTCCGGCATTTTGTTCTATATAGCTGCATGTTTGTTTTGCTGTGTATTACTGTCTATTTCCCGTTGGGGATATTACAGTGGTATCAGAGCATAGTTTTGGCTCAGCCTGTGGAGCTGGCAGTCTATGACGCCCAGGGATAATCCCTACATTGATCAGAAGAGACACAGAGACGTTGAGAGTAGGTGGGAGAACCCCTTCAGAGAGGGGGATTCTGATCAGGAGCCACCTGAGACAGATTCAGAGCAGGAGCAGCCTGCGAGGGACGCAGAGCAGCAGGGCCCTATGGCAGACGATGAGGGTTCGAGGAGATGGGAGACACTCCTCCAACACATGCAGGAGATGACACAGAGACTCACGGCATTAGAGGTCAGGCAGAGGGAACCCCCCAGGGGTTTTCTGATCGGTGAGGGATCGGGTATGTCCCACCACGTGCCAGTGCATGATGCTATCCCCATTGTGGGATCGCATGCACCCACGCGATTCACTATGCCCACATTCTTGCCAGAGGACGCAGGGGCAGGAGTACAGAGGGGTGCACAGAGGGATATTCCAGCACCCACGCGATCCACCATGCCTACCTTCCTGGCAGAGGACGCAAGGGCAGCAGCACAGCGAGAGCTGGAGCCGGGTCTGATGGGTGACCTTTTTACAGAGTACCAGGCGTATGGACCGGCATTCCGAGATTCTATCACATTCAGAGACTTTGTCCAGGTCCAGCATGACATTAGACCCCGTGATCATCACAGAGGGCACAGGCACCATCATGATGACCACCGCGCAGCTAGCAGATTTCATTTGCCCACGTTTGATGGCTCATCAAACAGTTCGGCAAAGTCTTGGGTGGAGAAGTTGGACATCTATTTCCAGCTTAACCAGATGTCGCAGTCAGAGGCCATTAAGGTGGCAACATTACATCTAGACGGTGAGGCCCAGGACTGGTGGTTTCATGGGATGACGACACTCGGACATTCTGCATTGACGACATATGCCGAGTTTACTCGGAGGGTGATAGAGCACTTTGACAGGAGGGATCCGGAGCAGCACTTTGTTGAGCTGACAAAGCTCAAACAGACTAGGAGTGCAGAGACATACATTTCAGACTTCTTGAGGGTTTCGGTGATGGTACCTGATTTATCTGCGGCTCGGATGGTTTACATGTTTGTGGAGGGGTTATCAGAGCCACTTCGTGGCCTAGTCCGGTCGACCCGACCAGCTACCCTTCAGGATGCCATCAGCAGGACCCGGGACTTACAGGATGTCTTACCCAGGACTCGGACACCTTATCCCCAGAGACAGGCCTTCCAGCCTAAGGGGAAGGACATGAGGGTTCCGCCTCCCAAGGCGAATCCTGGACGAGGGTAGTTTGATGACGAGGCCAGGAGAGAGCTGAGGAGGAAGTGGTTGTGCTTCACTTGCCAGGAGCCATGGGCACCGAGACATAGGTGTGCTGCAGGGAAAGCACATTTCATTGAGGTCTTCTCCGAGAGCAGTGGAGAAGAGGATGAGGGGGATGACGTGGAGGCAGGAGATTGTTATGCAGCGCAGGGTACCTTACCACCTCCACCACCCGCAGCAGGTGGGGCATCATTTGCACCTACTGGAGGAGCTCTAGCCGCATTGTGGGGAGTTCCCAAGTACTTGATGCTGCGCGTACGGGGGACAGTACGCGGACAGCGGGTCTCAGTCTTGGTTGATAGTGGGGCCACTCACAACTTTATTGATGCACAGATGGTTGAGCGGAGAGGCATACATACTAAGGGTTTTGATGGATTTTCCGTCTTGGTCCCAGGAGATCAGACTATGGCATGTGCTCGGTATGTCCCAGAGTTATCGGTGACGATGGGCACTTATACATTGACAGATCATTTCTTTGTGGTAGATATTCCGGACACCAACCTGATATTGGGTTTTCAGTGGCTCATTACTCTGGGGAAGGTCACGACAGATTGGAAGGCCCTAGAGATGGAGTGGGATGATCCCAAGACAGGGAGGCATGAGAAGATACGGGGACAACACACATGCCCGCCTCATACAGTGTCGGCACATAGGATGGAGGCAACCTTCCGCAAGGGAGACATAGAGTGGGCCGTAGAGTTGCGAGCTTCGGAGGCAGTAGATACAGGTCAGGCAGTGCATCTTGAGTTACAGACTATCCTCGACAGGTATGCCGTAGTGTTCGGGGATATTCCACCAGGGCAGCCATCAGATCGGGGGTTTGAGCATACTATTGAGCTTGAGCAGGGTATACAGGTGGTGATCACCACACCGTATAGGCATCCTAAGGCCTATCGGGATGAGATAGAGCGTGCTATTCAGGAGTTGCTGGCCCTTGGTCACATTCGGCCAAGCACGAGTCCTTTTGCTTCTTCCGTGGTGTTGGTGAAGAAGAAGGACGGCACATCGCGGATGTGCATTGACTACAGGGCTCTGAATAAGAAGACCCTGAAGAACAGGTACCCCATCCCCAGGATCGATGAGCTGATGGACGAGTTGAGAGGAGCACGGTTCTTCTCAAAGATTGACTTGAGATCTGGGTACCATCAGATATGCGTGAGGGAACAGGATATTCCCAAGACCGCCTTCAGGTGTCATTATGGGCACTTCGAGTTTCTGGTCATGCCTTTTGGGCTGACCAATGCACCCGCTACCTTTCAGTCGTGCATGAACCACATTTTCAGGGGTCATCTGAGGAAGTTTGTGCTGGTCTTCTTCGATGACATACTTATATATAACAGGACTTGGGAGGAGCATCTCCAACACATTGAGATAGTTTTGCACATCTTGGAGGAGCAGCAGTTCTATGCCAAGCTCTCCAAGTGTGAGTTCGGCTTGACGGAAATGCTGTACTTGGGGCACATTATAGGAGTGGACGGGGTGAGAGTCCACGAGGAGAAAATCAGGGCCATCAGGGATTGGCCAGAACCGAGGAATGTGACTGAGCTTCGAGGATTTATTGGCATTCGCACATACTACAGGAAGTCCGTCAAGGGCTTCTCACAGCTTGCTACACCCCTCATAGACTTGACGAGGAAGGGGGCATTCAGTTGGTCGGACACGGCACAACGAGATTTTGATAAGCTCAAGGAGGTGATGAGCATCTGCCCCGTGCTTGCATTGCCGGATTTCACACAGCCATTTTTCCTCGAGTGTGATGCATCAGGAGAGGGGATTGGTGCGGTATTGATGCAGGGCAGTCACCCTATAGCTTTTGAGAGCCAGAAGCTCCTTCCGCATGAGAGGTTGTATTCCATATACGATAAGGAGATGCTGGCCATCATGCATGCATTGGCCAAGTAGCGGCAGTATTTAGTGGGCAGCCGATTCAGGGTAAGATCAGATCACAACAGCCTCAGGTACTTTCTGGAGCAGAAGCAGTTGCAGGAGAGGCAGCAAAAATGGATTAGTAAGATCCAAGCCTATGACTTTGACATAGAGTACGTCAAAGGCAAGAATAACGTGGTAGCTGATGCCCTTTCCCGTAGACCAGCCACGTTATCTCTTATGAGCTTGGACGCTGATTGGAGGGCTCGACTGCTGGTAGAGTACTCCAAGGACAGGTTTGCGTGTGAGGTGTTGGATGGGCAGGTAGCGGATGACAGGTACAGGGTGGTCGACGAGATCATCTATTACAGGGACAGGATCTTCTTGACTGAGGGATCTCAGCTCAAGAAGAAGATACTCCAGGCTTCACACGATTCTCCATTGGCGGGCCATTAGGGGTTCACCAAGACTTACAGGGCTATTCGGGAGAGGTTCTCATGGAAGGGCCTCAAGGAGGACGTACTCCAGCATGTCAGGGAGTGCGATGTTTGCCAGAGAAACAAGGGAGAGATGAGCCATCCTGCAGGGTTGTTGCAGCCTCTTCCCATTCCTGAGGGGAAATGGGAGAGCATATCGATGGACTTCATCACAGGGTTGCCCATGGTGCAGGGCAAGGACTGCATCTTTGTCGTCGTTGACCGACTGACGAAGTATGCTCATTTTTTCGCCATATCCGCACATCACACAGCAGCGCAGGTGGCTGAGCTATTCTTCAGGGAGATTTTCAGGTTACATGGTCTACCCAAGACCATTGTCAGCGACAAGGACAGCCGCTTCATGGGCGGATTCTAGCAGGAGCTCTTCCGACTAATGGGGACCGAGTTGACACCGAGCACTAGTTATCACCCCCAGACGGACGGGCAGACAGAGATAGTTAACAAGTGGCTGGAGGGCTACTTGTGTAACTACGTCAGTGGACAGCAGAGGGCATGGCTGAAGTGGCTGCATCTGGGCGAGTACTACTACAACACGACGCATCATATGTCCATTGGTATGTCACCTTTCTATGCTTTGTATGGATATCATCCCTTATCTTTTGTGGACATGATGTTTGGTGCTAGCAGGGCTCCGAGAGCCAAGTTATGGATCCAAGAGAGCCAAGATATCCTCCGAGCTCTCAAGGACAACATAGCCACAGCACAGAATTAGCAGAAGTTGTATGCTGATAAGGGTCGGGTGGAGAGACACTTCGAGGTAGGGGACTTGGTCTACCTACGACTACAGCCATACCGACAGTCTTCGCTTAAGCAGAAGGGGGCGGAGAAGCTTAAGCCCCGCTTTTATGGGCCATACAGGGTGATACGCAAGATCGGGCAGGTTGCATATGAGTTGGAGCTGCCCCAAGGCAGCAAGATTCATAACATCTTTCATGTATCATGCCTGAAAAAGGCGCTGGGCCAGCAGGTGACAGTCACAGAGGAGCTACCACCCACGGATGATGAGGGGCATCTGGTGTTGCAACCGGAGGCTATTATTGATACTAGGGAGAGGCAGCTGCGGAGCAGAATGATCAGGGAGTTCTTGGTGAGATGGAAGAACTTGCCGGATGAGGATGCCACTTGGGAGGATGAGAAGATATTGCAGCATCCATCACTTCAGTTGCTTGAGGACAAGCAACGATCTGCCGGGGGAGACTGTAATATTCCTAATTAGCACCGCTAATTGGAATATTTCATTTTTGTATAGTTTTGCCGCCTATAGTTAAATTAATAAATAAAGTGAGAAAGAGGGGTCAACTCACTTTAATAAAATAAAGTGCTTCCTAGTAGATGAACGTTGTAACTTAAAGGGGAAAGCCTTGGGGGTCCACACACACATGAGAGAGGCCTCACGTAGGCTCCTAAGGTAACTGCGCAGGTCAAGGAGGAGGTCAAGGACGCAGTTAGGGTTTTTGAAGGAGCTAGCACTATAAAAGGTGGGGGTTTCACTCCATTTGGCATTATTGATATGTTGATGATATTGAGAGCTAGACTTCTGTCTACTTCAGCACGCCGGTTGTTTAGTCGGTCTGCAGCACTGTTTAGTGCGAACTGAGTGTCTCCGGTCGGAGATCTCGCCCTTGGCCCCGGGGGACTTCGAGTGCCTGCTCGGGCAAGGTATCCCTTCAGTTTCAGCAGTTGATTTGCAGGAGATTTTGGTGGACGTTTTGCAGAGGAGCTGGCCTCTTAGAGTGACTGCGCAGTTCAGGAGAGAGGACGCAGTTTCAGGAGGGAGGACGCAGTTAGTGTTTGTGCAGCGCTGTTGTGGGTGATTTTGTGGTGGCTTCAGCGTATTTCAGCCTTGGGAGATTGTTGATTCAGCCGGAGGGTTTGCAGGAGGATTTAGGGCCCTTTCCCAGCATCTTTCTTGAACTTCTACGCTGTTCCTGGGAGAGACAGCGTTTTCATTGAGGAGGGCTTCATTGGTGGATTTTCGGAGGTGGAGCATTTGCTTCACGGTTTCTCGGGTTTTGTCTGCAGGGTGAGTACAACAAATTTCTCCTTCCGATTTACCATTCCTGGTGAGGCAATCACCTAGTTCCAAAGATACTGTGCCAGCAGCCTTCACTAAGAAGCCCAGCCAGCCTAGGACGCAGCTCCTCATTGTGCTTACTTCCTATTCTGAGAGGGTTCTTCACTTGCCTGGTGCAAGGATAGGTGCACTCATTCTGATTATCTCTTGTACCCATATATGTATTCTCAGATTAATAAAATGGCTTAGCGTTCTGGTATTTTATGTGTACTTGTTCCATATTCTAGTTCCGGCATCTTGTTCTATATAGCTGCATGTTTGTTTTGCTGTGTATTACTGTCTATTTCCCGTTGGGGATATTACATCCAGACGCAGCGCTACCACCTTGATGGCCTCCATCTCTGCCATCTGGTTGAGCTGGAAGTATATGTCCAGCTTCTCCACCCAAGCCTTTTCCGAACTGTTTGATGAACCATCAAACATAGGCAAATGGAACCTGCTCATCGTACACTGAGTGTCTCTGTCGTGATAATGTCGGTATCCCCTATGATGGTCGCGGGGTCTGTTGTCGCGCTTGAGTTGGACAACATCATGAAATGAGAAGGCATCCCTGAACTCCTGCCCATATGCCTGGTACTCAGCAAAGTAATCACCCATGTGGCCAGGTTCCTGCTCCTGCTGTGCTCCTGCCCCTATGTCTGCAGCCAGAAAAGTGGGCATAGTGGAACGTGTGGGTGCATGAGATGCCATGTGCTGAGTGGCATCGTGCTCCCGCAAATGGTGGGATGTGCTTGATCCCTCACCAACCTGGAAACCCCTTGGGGTTTCACGCTGCCTAGCCTCTACAGCAGTGAATCTCTGTCCCATCACCTCAATCTGCCTTGACAGATCCTGTACCGACTTGAGGAGCATTTCCGCAAACTCCTTCGCAACACCATCATCCGCCATCGGTGCCTCCTACTCTGCGTCCACTACTAGAGCGCAGTCACCCTCTTCGTAGGTGATTTGCAACCTACGCTCTCGGTCACGGTACTTCCTACCCCTGTAGCAAATATACGCTTCTCTTCCGGTGTCATAGACAACTTGCTCCACAGGCTGAGCCAGGTCTATGAGCTCTAATACCACTGTAATATCCTAAAGGGGAAATAGATAGTAATATAAAGCATCCAACAAGAAATATAGTGCTAGAAACAGACCATGAAGCAGATACACATGAAATAGAGAATGCTAAGCCATTTTATTACACTAAGAAATATAAAGAAGTACAAGAGGTGATCAGAATGATGGCACCTCGACTTGCACCCGACAAGTGGAGAAATACTCTCAGAATGACAAAGGAAATGGTTGCTCTCTGCGCTAACTCCAACTGCTGAAATATTGTTGTGTTGCTGCAACTGCTAGGGCCAAATGAATATTTGGGGCTACTCCCCTACTCGGAAAATGTTGATACTCTGGAATCGGCATCTACTCACAATACCCAGAAAAGCCCAGAGAGCGTTTCTGAAATGCTCAACCTCCGAAAATGCCTCCCTTGAGGATCTACGCTATCCTCCCAAGGGCCACGCTAGTGGTGAATGACAACCTCCAAAATAGGGACTCCCTCTCTCCCAAATATCTCCAATAGGCAAGGGTTGGCCCCTTGCTCAATTCTCCAGCCCGAATCCTCCAAAATGGCACCAATCCGGAACTCTTCAAAGATGAATTGCGTCCTCCCTCTCAAGACTGCGCAGTCCCTAGATGCTCTGCTCCACAACGAAGGCAACCACAAATCCTCCTGCAAAAATGATGGTAGAATACCTCACCCGAGCAAGCACTCGCAGTCTCCCGGGGCTGAGGGTGGGATCTCCGCACGGAGACACCCGATGTACTAAATAGTACTGCAGACAAGCTAAACAGCCAACGTGCTCCAAGTCATAATGACAAGCTCAAGATGCATAAACATGAATGACCAAATGAAGAGGCTCTCCTCCCTTTTATCACGATGGGCCTCTCTCAACCCTAGGCCCCACCATCTCCTACATGCCCCTTGGCCCACGCTGCCCCTCTCAATTGCATGAGGTAGGCCCCACGCTGCCCACGTGGTCTACGTCCTCCTCTCCCTGCGCTGTCCACGTGGTCACTAGGCCCCACTCCCTCAAATACGATGTGGACTTTAGGAAGATACTTTATCCTAAGTGTGTTATTTAATATTTCACCCACCTTATTCATGCTCCAACTATAATAAGGCAAAATTGGTCAAAATTAATATTTCCAATTAGCTATCGCTAATTGGGAATATTACAATATCTAAGAAAAATAATATCCCTTCCCGAAATTACATCCTAAATAATCCTTGAAGAATATCAAACAACATTACTATTCCAACAAACTATAGAAATGCCACCCTCACCCACCATGAATTCAATCACTTCATAGGTCAAGGATGTGACCAACCTAGGGGAGAGGAGTCACATATCAAGGGTTTGTTGTCTTGAATGAAAGCTCATTTGTTGTCCTTCCTTGCAGCCACTACCTAAGCATGGGCCCTTTTCAGCTCTTTGACTTGGAAAGCACTACCTCACTAGTAGATGAAATTAACAAAGACAAAGTCGACAAAGCACAAAAGTATTAATAAAATAGGAATTCACCAATATAGAAATTTGAGGAAACCATAAGCTGAATTATCGATCATATAATCGTCCTTTTACGCAGAAGAAAGAGATTTGTTTCCTAAACACTTTCGTGAGTTTGACAAAAAAAGAATAGGAGCTTCCATCAACTTTTCCATGAGCAATTCAAAGCTAGCTTGGTGCTTCCTTTAAACAATCCAGCAATGAAGTCTCAAAAATTCTAATAGAAGTAGCCAATAAAATCTAATATAGATTCTATACACTTACTAATGTCCATTTTTGTATAGCTTAGGTCCTCCCAAGGTCCATAGGAATCATGTTTTGTGTAAACCATGTACATGAAAAACTCAACTTCAATCTTGACATAATCATATTCGAATATTTGGGTATAATTTTTTAATTCTTAAATATGTCAATATTTTCCAAGGTTTTCCATATTGTTGAGTAACACAATCAGAGAGGCATAACCAAATTATTCATTAATCTTATTTGACATGCAGCAAGATTATTCAGGCCTAAAGGTATTTATTACTAAGAATGTGAGAATTCCTTGAAATGCAGCAACTGGAAATAATTCTTCTAACTGATAAATTAATTATGCAGTTTATTTTGTTTGCAACAAAATAACGAATTATTCACACTGCAATTTCTTCACCATAAAAAATATTGCGGAATCAAAAATAGGAACTGAGAAATGCTAGCACACACACAATAAAATTGACACCGTTATTGTTGGACAATTGTCCCCAGAAAAACCCGATGTGGGAAAATCAGTGCAGCAGTGAGGGTTTTTATTATTATGCAATAGCAGAATTTCTGAGTACAATAAAATGTCGCCAAACTGGCAATTCTACCCAAGAGAAATACTAGAAAAAATGTACTGAGGGATTTTACCCTCTCTTTGAACAATCTCGGCACCTGACTACCTCTGAAAAGAAAGTCGTCCAACCTGCATTGCGCAGGCCCTACGTAACCCCTGCGTAGACCCACTCACACTCGGCCCGGAATTGCTTCCAATCAAGCCATCCTGCCTGTTGTTGACTAGGAAATTCTCTCCAACACTCCAGAAAATCTTCCTAACCTCTGGAACTGAAAACGACTTTCCCTTCAACCCAATCGAACTGCTCTGTTGAAGCAACTGCGCAATTCCTGTGTTGCGTCCTGGAGAAGATTTCTGACTCCCCGGAACTGGAAACTCCTTTAGAACACTGCTCTACTGCCTCTCTGCCACCTGCTACTCACCCACTGGCTCGATCTCCACTGTTGAATCACTTCTACTGGGAATTCGAACTGCCTAGGCAATTGAGTATTTGCACTAGTGTGTTCTCCATCTACCCATCGACCTCTTTTTATAATCACCAGTTGGGACTCCAACGGCCATGATTAAAACTTAATTGATGGTTGAGATCATCTCTAAGTCGATCCATGTGAGTTTGTAGAGAATTCTCACCTTTCTCAATTAATTACTATTAATTAACAATTTTTCCTAAATTAGACTTGGGAAATTTTTTAATTATGGTCAATTAATTTAATTGAGCCATTTCTGGGTGGAATTTCTAGAAACAATTTCTAGATTTTGGAAAACTCTTGTATTTTAGTCTCTCCACAAAGTTTTGAGACTAGAACACCATCCGATGCTACAAAAAGTAACAAAGAACTCATAATATTTCTCTAGTGACAAAAGTGTGTTTACCATATCATCCATGTGAATGACAAATGGATAAAATCCACTTCTCATAATTCCACAAGATAGTCCCTCCCACCAAGACGGTTATGCTAAATAGGGCCTTGATGGTTTGCATAATCTTTCTAAAAGTTCAGTTATCCCTGTTTCCTCCTTTTTGCATCTCAGTATGAATTACCCAACATGGCCTTGTAGTATTCAATAATATTTTAAAATAAATAAATAAACATACTAAAGTAGGGCCATTGTAGTTAAGAGGGTGCTTGTGTAGTAAAAGCATACACATGCATGAAGAATCTATGAGCTGTCATGTAAATGCCTTTCTATATGACCATGCATAAGAGCCCTGAAGTTGAGGGTTGGAGGAATGGGATTGATATCATTTAGCCTGGGCTGCGCAATTAATTCTTGCATGAATGAAACTGAAATTAATTAGCATGCAAGCCTCATTGAACTTAGGTTTATCATGCCAGCCTCTCTAAGCTTGGGTAGGTCTGTTGTTAAGGCCGTTGCAGCCAGTTAGGCTTGTTCTGGAATCATTAGATATGTTCTTATAGAATAATAGGCAATAAAGAAACAAATTTTATACTTTTGTTGAAGAAATAGACTTTTTTCTGAGCAGTCCCCTCCTTAGAAAGTTCGTGGAATTTCACGGCTTCTAAGTGTCTGTCATACTTATTCTCCTACACATTTTCTTACTGTGATGTTATTTCTCTGAGTTTATTTTTTCTGAACAAACTGTTTAGTTGTTTGATTTATTACAAAATGCTCATGAACAATTCTTTATATCTGTGAAGAGTAAACAGAAAGGTGTGGCTATGTCACATCTGAGTATACCAGATAGTCATGTTATGTTTGTTTGAAAGTGGGCAACATACTGCAATCCCCAACAAACCTAAACTTCATCCATATATGTTAGATATTTCCCAGTAAGAGTAGATGCAGATTACATAAATCAAGGCTTGCATATCATAGTCTCTCACCTGGAAGCCACCCGAACATTGTACTCCTTTCCCGGGTGGTAAAATTCTGCAAGTCCCCAATCTATCAGGCAAAGTTTCCGCTGCTGATGGTCAATCATCACATTGTGCGGCTTCACATCTCGATGCATAATGCCCTGTGAGTGGCAGTAATCCAGTGCCTGCGAGTAAAAGCCTGCCTCAAACAACTAATATTACAAAAAGGTTTCTCTCTTTATATCCCAAGTAGGCATAATAATGTTAAAAATGAGTAAGTTGGATTGAAGCAAACTGTAGCAAATTATACTTAAGAGGACAAAGTGGTGTGCTATAAAAGAGAAAGGCACTGTCACCAAGGTAGCAGCGATTTAAATATGTTGAACCAAGTTTCAGGGAGAGGCAAGCCCCAGGGGTTAGCTCAAGTGGTTTGAATTTCCCTACTGAAGCCATATTGACCAGGGAGCTGACAAGGTCAAATCCACCTTTGTCCCTCAAGCTTAGGCATACATGTTGTACACCAGCAGCATTTATCCCAAGTGCCATAAACTAAATGTGAAGAAGCACCTGAAGGGTTTTCCCGAGGAAGTTTGCCATGTAAAAAAAAAGTTCAGACTTCAGAAACAGGGACTAGTTTTTGGGGTAGCTGGAAGGCACTACCTAGTCCCCAATTTCCGGGGGATAGAGGTACAGGGGCGATGAAATATAGTTCTTCAGATGCAAAACTTAGAATATCCACAGTCGTCATTTTTAGTCTATGTTTCGAGTCTAAATCAAGACTCATCTTGAGGTTGTCCTGAAGATGAGTCTTGATTTAGAATCGAAACGTAGACTAAAAATGACGACTGTGGATATTCCGAGTTTTGCATCTGAAAAACTACACCACAGAAATATAGTTCTTTTAATCAATTTTTTTTCAAAAATTAGAACTGCAGTCACAAGATGTCTTGTTAATTATATTGCCGCTTTCACATTGATCCTAAAAATGAATGAGGATATCATATCAATATTATGTAAAAAGTTCCAATTTTATTTAGTAGAGAATAAATCTCCAACCAATTATGCAATTGCTGAAAACTTTCTTGAACAAAATCTTGTTCACTCTAAATGTTGAGTATTTCCATATACAAATAAAAAACAAGCATACAATGGCAGCTCAATTGGCAGCTTGAGAGATACCATATGCAACATAGTTTTGCAAATTACATATGCAAATACCATGAAAGGAATCCAAATGCGTTCCTTAATTATTTTTATATTTTGGGGGAAACACTACTTATAGAAACTTACAGCAGTCCCTTTGGCTAAGCTGTTGTGCTATGAGGGGTGCGTCTATGCCATCATAATGTAATATTCTAAATTAGTGGCCGGTCAGCTAATTGGAATATTAATTTTTGACAATTTTGCCTTTTTCTAAAGTTAGCAGGAAAATAAAGCGGGTAAAGGTGACACAAATAAATCAGAGATTAAATCACTTTCTTAAAGTCACTAAGGCAAAGATTAAAGCTGAAGTGGGACCCATGGGGGCCAGCATCACGCAGTAGGGAGCAGCCTAGTGGCAGCGCAGGAGAGGGAGCAGCAGAGGCAGCGCAAGGACAGCGCAGAGACACCGTGGGGACAGTAGCGGCGCAAGGATTGGCAGGCAGAGGTGGTAGCATAGTCTAGTGGGGCCCAAGGGGAACGTTGGGGGCTCAGCTAGGTAAAAGAGGATGAGAGCAACTCATTCCTCATTCATTCAGTCATCAGCTAATTTTCTATCTGGTAAACCAGAAGCACGCTTGAGCTATTTAGTCGAGTCTGCAAGTGTTGTTTAGCACAAAGATTTCCAAGCGGGAATCTTAACCTCGTCCTCGAGGAACTTCAAGTGCCTGCTCAGGGGAGGAGTTCAGTTCAGTTTTGGAGGAGATTCACACAGGTTCAGTCCAGAGATACGCAATCCCTTCCAGGGCAGCGCAATCAGCTAGAGAAATACGCAGTCCAACAGTGGAGCAACTCTAGGGAGGGAGAAAGGCCAAGGGATTTCAGCCAGGAGTTTTGTGAGAGGATCAGCCCTTCCATAGTAGAGTTTTTGGCAGTTTCCAGTAGCTATTTGTAGCAGATCAGTTCAGAGCCTAGTCTACTCAACAGATTTGAGTACCCAGCTCAAGAGGGTGATTTTTCGGGGTCAACATTTCGAAAAACCCTTCACTGGTTTTCTGGGTTTGTTGTGGAGAGTCCGGTGTCCAAGTCCCGGAATTTCTTGTGCAGTAGAACAGCCCCATTACGCAGTCCATTTCCAGCCAGCAACACCATTTTCCAGACTGGGCAACGTAGAGGAGGAGCCACGCAGAGCAGCCAACAACCTGAGTTTCTGAGCACAGATTGAAGAGTATTTCAGCCTGCCTTGTGCAGGCCAAAGTGCCATATTTCTAGCACCATTTGTACCTTTCCCCATTCAGAAATATTAATAAAATGGCTCAGCAGTTTTGGCTCTATTCATGGGGTTTTGATGTATTTTTTTGTTTGTTGTAGATTTATTCTTTGTTTGCTTTGTATTACTGTGTATTCCCAATTTGGGATATTACAGTGGTATAAAAGTTCATAGAATTGGCTCAGCCTATGGAGCATTTGGTCTATGACACCAAAAGATAGAGAATACATTACATACCGGAAGCAACGGTATAGGAGCAGAGAGCGTAGGCTCAAAATAACACCTGATCAGGAAGACAGCGTTCCAATGGAGGAAGGCATGGGGAAGGAACCAATGGCAAAAGAACGAGATGAGGGGAAGGAGTTTGGTAACCTCCTCCTAAATTCAGTGTAGGAGCTCTCCAAGAAAATAGAGGAGATGGGACAGAAGATTACCAGAGAGAACTGACAGCGGGAAATTCCAAGGGAATTTCACAATGGAGAAGGATCTGGTACCTCTCACCATGTACTTGAGCATAACACTACGCAGCAGGTAGTGCCACGCACTCCACCACGCTCTACCATGCCCACATTCCTGACTTCAGGGGCAAGAACGGGAGGACCACAAGAGCCGGAGGTGGCTCACTAAGAAGAGTATTTTTCAGAATATCAGTCGTATGGGCCAGAGTTCAGAGATGCCCTCACCTTCAATGAATTCTGCCAGATGAAAAACAATAGCAGACCACGCAACCAGAATAGAGGAGGAGGGTACACGCAGGGTAATGACCTGCAACGTGTCGTGGGCAGATTTTTCTTGCCTACCTTCGATGGGTCATCGAAGTGTTCGGCAAAGGCTTGGGTGGGAGAAGCTGGAAATTTAATTTCAGCTGAACCAAATGGCGAAAGTGGAGGCCATCAAGGTGGCAGCACTGCACCTTGAGGGAGAAGCCCATGACTGGTGGTTCCATGGGATGTCTACGTTGGGTCACGCAGGAGTGACAACACATGCGGAGTTCACCTAGAGGTTGATTGAGAGATTTGATTGGAAGGACCCAGAGGAACATTTTGTTGAGTTGACCAAGCTCAAATAGACAGGGAACCTGGAAACTTACATTTCTGAGTTCTTGAAGCTCTCAATGATGGTTCCAGATTTGTCTGTGCCCAGGAGAGTGTATATGTTTATTAACGGACTGGCAAAACCTTTGTGTGGGCTAGTCAGATCCACTAGGCCTACTACGCTACAGGATGCAGTAAATACTAAAGAGGACTAGGGATTTGCAGGATGCCATGCCAAGGACAAGGGCTACTATCCCCACAGACTAGCATTCTAGCAGAAGGAGAAAGACATGAGAGCTCCACCCTCGAGAGGGAACCAGGGCCGAGGGCCTTTGGATGATAACACTTGGAGAGACTTGGGACGGAGGAAGCTTTGCTTCACTTGCCATGAGCCATGGGCACTGGGTCATCGTTGTGCCGGAGGGAAGGCACATTACATTGAGGTCTTCTCCAACAGTGAGGGAGAAGAAGAGGCATATGAGGAGTTGGAGGGAGATGCCAGCACCGGTGCACCAGGAAGAGATCATCCACCACCACCTCCCCCAACAGCAGCAGGAGCAGCATTTGCACCTACCAAAGGAGTCCTTGCATCCTTGCGGGGAGTTCCCAAGTACTTAACACTGAGAGTCTAAGGCACAGTCCAGGGGCAGTGTGTCTCAGACTCTCAGTGTTGGTGGACGGTGGGGCCACACACAACTTTATTGATGCCCAACTAGTGCAAAGGAGGGGCATACAGACAGAGAGCTTTGATGGTTTCTCTGTGTTGGTTCCAGGTGCCAGGACCATGCAATGCATGCGGTATGTTTCAGCATTAGCAGTGATCATGGGCGTGGTCGATATCCCAAATACCAATGTGGTGTTGGGTGTACAGTGGCTTATCACACTTGGGAAAGTCACTACAGATTGGGAGAATCTGGAGATGGAGTGGATGGATAAGAAGAGCGAGAAGCATGTGATGATCAGAGGCACGCACACATATCCACCACAGACAGTCTTTGCACACCAGATGGAGGCAGATTTCCGGAAGGGAGACATAGAGTGGGCAGTGGAGCTGCGTATTTCAGAGGCAGGTGTCTCATGTCAGCCTGTGCATCCAGATGTGCAGACTATCCTAGACCGTTACTCCACGGTTTTTGGGGACATCCCACCAAGGCAGCCACCAAACCAGGGGTTTGAGCACAGCATCGAGCTGGAGCAGGGCATTTAAGCAGTGGTTACCACTCCCTACAAACACCCCAAATCCTATAGGGATGATATTGAGAGAGCCATAAATGAGCTCCTAACATTGGAACACATCAAGCCCAGCACTAGCCCCTTTGCTTCTTTAGTGGTTCTGGCGAAGAAGAAGGACGACATACTGCGAATGTACATAGATTACAGGGCGTTGAACAAGAAGACCATGAAGAACTACCACCCCATCCCCAGGATTGATGAGTTGATGGATGAGTTGATGGGAGCTAAGTTCTTCTCCAAGATCGATCTGAAGTCGAGGTACCATCAGATCAAGGTGAGGGACCAGGATGTCCCTAAGACTGCGTTTCGCTAACATTACGACCATTTCGAGTTTTTGGTAATGCCCTTTGGGCTTACCAACGCTCCGGCCACTTTCCAGTCTTGTATGAACCACATCTTCCGTGGTCAGTTGAGGAAGTTTGTGCTGGTATTTTTCGATGACATCCTCATCTACAACCGCATGTGGGAGGAACATTTGCAGCACATTGAGGTTGTATTGCGTATCTTGGAAGAGCAACATTTTTATGTCAAGTTGTCCAAGTGTGAGTTTGGGCTTACAGAGATGCTCTATTTGGGGCATATTATCTGAGTGGATGGAGTGAGAGTCCAAGAGGAGAAGATACGGGCCATCCGAGATTGGCCGGAGCCGAAGAACTTGACTAAACTTCGGGGGTTTGTAGGCATCTGCACCTACTACAGGAAGTTCGTCACAGGATTCTCATAACTTGCAGCACCCCTCACAGATCTCACCAAGAAAGGGGCTTTCAGCTAGACAGATGTTGCACAGAGAGCCTTTGACAGGCTCAAGGAGGTGATGAGTAGTTGCCCGGTGTTGGCATTGCCTGACTTCATGCAGCCCTTTGTGCTGGAGTGTGATGCTTCAGAAGAAGGGGTGATCGTAGTATTGATGCAGGGGGGTCATCCTATAACTTTCGAGAGTCGGAAGCTGCCACCGCATGAGAGATTGACCCCCATATACGATAAGGAGATGTTGGCCATCATGCATGCGTTGGCCAAGTTCCAACAATAACTGGTGGGTAACAGATTTCGGGTGAGGACTGACCACAACAATCTCTGATTCTTCCTTTAGAAGAAACAGTTGCAGGAGAGACAGCAGAAATGGGTTAGCAAGATCCAGGCCTACGATTTTGGCATCGAGTATGTCAAGGGGAAAAACAATGTGGTGGTTGATGCTTTATCATGAAGACTGGCAATGTTGTCCTTGATGAGCCTTGACGCAGATTAGAGGGCTCAACTTTTGGTAGAGTACTCCAAGGACCGTTTTGCTTGTGAGGTATTAGATGGGCAGGTGACAAATGACCGGTACCGGGTGATGGATGAGGTCATCTATTATCGGGATAGGGTCTTCTTGACGGGAAACTCCAAACTCAGGGAGAAGATTTTGCATGCAGCCCATGATTCACCACTTTCAGGCCATCAGGTGTTCACTAAGACATATAGGTCCATCAGGGAGAGGTTCTCATGGAAGGGCCTCAAGGAGGACGTACTCTGGCATGTTAGGGAGTGCGTGGTTTGTCAAAGGAACAAGGGAGGGCAGAACCATCCTGCAGGTTTGCTACAGCCACTTCCCATTCCGGAGGGAAAATGGGAAAGCATCTCTGTGGATTTCATCACTGGATTGCCCATAATACAGGGTATGGATTGCATCTTCGTAGTAATTGATCGACTGACGAAGTATGCTCATTTCTTCGCCACCTCAGCCCGGTACACTGCTTCACAGGTGGCTGAATTATTTTTCCGGGATGTTTTCAGACTCCATGGTCTCCCAAAAACCATAGTCAGTGACAGAGATAGTCGGTTCATGGGTGGCTTTTGGCAGGAATTATTCCATTTAGTGGGTACAGAGTTGACACCTAGCACCAGTTATCACCCACAGACAGACAGACAGACTAAGATAGTGAACAAGTGGCTAGAGGGCTACTTGAGAAACTATGTCACCTGGCAGCAGAAGGCTTGGTTGCACTGGCTTCACTTGGGGGAGTACTGCTACAACATGACATTCCACATGTCAATTAGTATGTCTCTGTTTTATGCTCTGTATGGTTATAATGCTCTAACTTTTGTTGATGTGATGTTTGGAGCTAGCAAGGCCCCTAGGGCCAAAGACTGGATCCAAGAGAGCCAAGACATACTCCGGGCTCTCAAGGATAACATAGCTACAGCGCAGAACCAGCAGAAACTTACACAGACAAAGGCCGTGTGGAAAGGCAGTTTGAGGTAGATGATCTGGTTTAACTCCACCTTCAGTCGTACAAGCAGTCCACGCTGAAGCAAAAGGAGCTGAGAAGCTCAAGCCCCGCTTCTACGGACCATACAAGGTGATCAGGCATGTTGGGGAGGTAGCATATGGGCTAAAGTTGTCGGCCAGGAGCAGGATCCACAATATTTTTCACGTCTCATGCCTGAAAAAGGCTTTGGGATAGTAGGTGACAGCCACTATGGAGCTTCCGCCCACTGATGATGAGGGGCATTTGGTGCTACAGCCGAAGGCCATCTTGGATATCCGGGGGAGATAGTTGAGGAGTAGGACCATGAAGGAATATCTAATCCGATGGAGAAACCTTCCAGATGAGGATGCCACTTGGGAGGGGGAGAAAATCCTGGAGCATCCATCTTTGCAGTTGCTTGAGGACAAGCAACGTTTTGGCAAGGAGGATTGTAATATTCCAAATTAGTAGTCAACTAATTGGAATATTAATTTTTGACAATTTTGCCATTTTCTAAAGTTAGCAGGAAAATAAAGTGGGTAAAGGTGACCCACAAATAAATCAGAGATTGAATCACCTTCCTAAAGTCACTAAGGCAAAGATTAAAGTTGAAGTGGGATCCATGGGGGCCAGCATCACGCAATAGGGATCAGCCCATTGGCAGCGCAGGAGAGGGAGCAGTAGAGGCAACACAGGGACAGCACAGAGATAGCGTGGGGACAACAACTGCGCAGTGGCAGCGCAGGGATTGGGAGGCAGAGGTGGCAGTGTAGTCCAGTGGGTTCCAAGGGGAACATTGGGGGCTCAGCTAGGTAAAAGAGGATGAGAGCAAATCATTCCTCATTCATTCAGTCATTAGTTAATTTTTTGTCTAGTAAACCAGAAGCACGCATGAGTTGTTTAGTCGAGTCTGCAAGTGTTGTTTAGCACAAAGATTTCCAAGTGAGAATCTCAACCTCATCCTCGGGGGACTTCGAGTGCTTGCTCAAGAAAGGAGTTCAGTTCAGTTTTGGAGGAGATTCACAGAGGTTCAGTCCAAAGATACGCAGTCCCTTCCAGGGCAGTGCAGTCAGCTAGAGAAATATGCAATCCAACAATGGAGCAGCTCCGGAGAGGGAGAAAGGCCAAGGGATTTCAGCCTGGAGTTTTGTGAGGGGATCAACCCTTCCATAGCAGAGTTTTTGGGCAGTTTCTAGCAGCTATTTCCAATAGATCAGTTCAGAGCCCAGTCTACCCAGCAGATTTGCGTACCCAGCTCAAGAGGGTGATTTTTCGGCGTTAGCATTTCAGAAAACCCTTTGCGAGTTTTTTTGGGTTTGTTGTGGAGAGTCTAGTGTCCAAGTCCCGGAATTTACTGTGCAGTAGAACGGCCCCATTACACAGTCCATTTCCAGCCAACAGCAGCATTTTCCAGACTGGGTAGCGTAGAGGAGGAGCCACGCAGAGCAGCCAACAACCATAGTTTCTGAGCAGGGATTGAGGAGTATTTGAACTTGCTTTGTGCAGGCCTAGGTGCCATCTTCCTAGCACCATTTGTACCTTTCCCCATTCAAAAATATTAATAAAATGGCTCAGCAGTTTTGGCTCTATTCATGGTGTTTTGATGTATTTTTCTGTTTGTTGTAGATTTAGTCTTTGTTTGCTTTGTATTATTGTTTGTTCCCAATTTGGGATATTACACATAATCACCCAGGGCTTGCACCTAAATTATCTGCACCCATTCAAGTGCGTTTGAACCAAGTATCGACAATAATATGCAATCATCTCATTGCTTGTCGCTAAACCAGAATCCCATGGGCATCCCTTATTTTTTGTAATGTTTTAGATTTAATGGTTTTTGGAAACATCTAATTCCCTAAAACTACCTAAGCATTTTAAAACCAATTAGAATGAAAATGATTTGATAAAGATAAATATAACATGGACATATCCACCCCACTATCTTGAGAGAACTCATACAAAGCATATAACAAAATATGGCAACTTAAAGAAACTGCAGAAAAACAGAAAATATGAACCAAAAGCATTTGCTTATCCGATGACTTCATTGCTAATAGCATGAAAACTGTAATGCATACCTTTGTGCTCTATAAATATTTAAACAAGGAACAAAATCTGTTGAATTTAGAGGAATGGAATGAACCTTCAAGTATCATGACAAAATTGGGCATATGCTATAGAAAGAATACTCGTGAAAAATCATAAGTGCACTAACTGCAAGACCTCTACTCATAGTTAACCACAAGTGCACTAAGTGACATCAATCTGGAAAGGGGGGTATCCATATGTCCTTGGGATGGTTAAGGGGCATCTAAGAGTACCTGCGGATGTTGCAGCAGTCCAAAAAGCATCCTCTAAAAGGAGGGGAACATCCCCAGGATAGGGAAGCCACCCCAACGCCTTAAGGAAGTCCCAAAGAAAAATACCAAGCAAATAATGGGGAAGCATCACTGGGGCAACAATGATAAGGAGATAATCCAATAAACACAATTGAAAATGCATGGATGAACATCAGTGATAGAAAACTATCTTTCCCATATGGAATCTACTTCCAAACAAGTGCTATGGAATATATGTGATTAAGTTCACATTCACAAGCTAATGCTTCAATAGTTTATTTTAATTTAAGTTCAATGATTTGAATGTTAACTAGAATGGTTTTGTAAAATAACGTTGTATGCTTCTTGTACTGTTTTAACTTTTATCTTTATAAACCTCTTGTGCATGATTGAAGAAGGCTTAAAATGGGGGCTATTGAGATAACTTCTTTATGCAAATGATGAAGAATGCTTGATCCATTATTCACAGGAACAATTGTGTTATAGCTCAAGTATTTGCCTACGCATAGAGGTACTGTCCACATGTGAAAGAATTTGACTATGTGTAGGCATTGATCTTCTACATGCATATGCAGGCAGCTGCTTACATGTAAATCTATAGACCATGGTTTCAATATTAACTACAATAAAGTACAAGGAAAACAAGGAACCGTTGTTAAAATCTGGAGAGGAAATGGGAACAATAGATACTTGCAAAACCCAGCTTGATTAATGAGGACCTCCATATTAGTAGAAAGAGACATGTTAGCCTTAAAGGCAATCCCTTAAGTTATGATGCACTCTTAAAAAAATAAAGTACTTTGTCAATGATTTATATTTAATCTCATAACCAAGAAAAGTGCCAGTCAACTTAATGTCAATCCACAAGATACTTAACAAATGATACAATTGAAAGAACTTAGAGAAATTATACACACAAGATGCCCAGAATTATTAAACCATCAACAAATCAGAGTTTATAAGTGTGAGTGCTTGGTGCAAACTTTGATAGATCTTTATAGCCTAAAAAACACTTCAAAAACTTCAACACTTGTTATCTTATGACAACAGTAAGGAAATCACTTTAGATCCAAGAGATGACAAGCATATAGCAACTAGATATAATCACTGAAATGCCCAACACTTTGCCAATATGAATTATAAGTTTTAGCCCACTTTAAGATGCAGTGTTTAGAATTAGATCAGATCTGATATAACTTATTACAGCAGCAAGTAGATCAGCAAATCAGTGAGCTAAGGATGTTAAAACAGATGCCAAAATATGCCCAAAACTTGGAAAATTTTTGCCAAAACTGAAAAATTGAAATTTTGAGCCCTTTAGGTGTGTGATTTCAAATTACAGATCTGATATACTCAGTTATGCAGTAAATTCCAGCAAGCAAAAATTCAGATCTAGGATAGATGATGAATGCCCAAGTGGCCAGAATTTTGGAAAATTCAAATTTGGAATTTTAGGGCTATTTTGACCAATTAAATGTAATTTTAGGGCTTATGTATCACTGTTATAAAGTGAAAAATATAGTTGTAGTAAAACAGTGAAAGGTTAGGGTTTAGAAAGCAAACCCTAGGCCCAAGGCCTTGAAGATCCCTTCGTCCAAATTTGCCAAAATTTTGGGATGAAGTTGCCACCTACAAATCAAACTTTTTTGAGCCAGATTTCTGCAAAACCCACCAAGTATTCAGTCTCAAAACTTCAGAAATATGCCGAGGTCAAAAATAGGGCAAACTAGGGCCAAAGAGAGCCAACGCTAAGCCTAGTAGGACTAGCGTTGAGGCTTAGAGGCTAAAGGAAGGTTGATCAAGGGTCAAAAATGGACAAAGAGGGAAAAGTGAAGGGCAAGGAGGCAGGAAAAGTCCTAAAGGGCTGGATGTTGGGGCTAGAGGGTAATTTAGGGTCCTAAAAGGCCACGGCTAGCCCAATGGGCAGCCATCTAGGAAAAGGAAGGGGGGACAAGGCTTCCTAGGCCCACGGCCAGGCCTAAAAAGGCCTTAAAAACCTAACGAAGTGCCATCTCTAGGGGAGCTTATACAGCTACAACACGCTGCTTTCGAGCTATTGTAGGAGATCGAACAACTAGTGCAGCCAGTGATGGAAGTAGTTGGGAAATTCGTACTTGGAGGAGCTGCATTTGAAGAGGAGAGTTTTCAGGATTTTGGAGGCTTCTTAGCCTAGTGATTTGTTGGATATTTTGGGTGGCTGCACAATTGGATTGTGGGGAGATTCTAGAGGAGCATTTTGTGGCTTTTCAGGCATGCGTAGGGGCCACGTTGGGAATTTTTGCAGGGGCTTCAGGAACAGGGAATTTGTGGTGAGAAGGGCTGGAGTTGGAAGGGATAATTTGGAGGGGAATTTCTCGAGAGTTTGGAGAAGATTTCTGGGGGAAATTAGGGGCATTCTCAGCTAGTTTCCTGTAGTGCGTTCTGCCTGTCTCACTAGGCAATTTGCAGCATTTTGTGGGTCAGCAGATGCTTGGGAGTTGAGCCATTTCCCTTTTGGGTTTTGTGAGTAATTTTTGGTGAGGCTACAACTATAATTTCAGGTGATTCTGAGCACTACAAAAGGAGATTCTCTACATTTTTAGTATAGTAGCAGCTGCCACTTTCTGGGTCTGCGCAAAGGAACATTGGGCCAAAGTTTCTAGCTCTTGGGGAACATTTCTATCACCTGGGTTTGCTCCAGCTTGCTTATGCAATCCCAGGTGCACTTATTCCTTGCTATATGTACTCCATGCAGTTCAGAATTTAATAAAATGGTTCAAAAGTTGTTCTAAATTTGTGTACTGTGTCGTATTATGTTTTGTGCGTAATTTCTTTGCTATTGTCTAGTGCATGTTTATGTTATTTACCTAATATTTCCATTAGGAATATTACAGCTCCAACATTTTTGGATCAGGTATTTAGGGACAGTCGAGCCCCTCTAGCTAAGGATTGGATTCAGAAGAGCCAAGACATACTACATGTCCTCAAGGACAATTTGCAAATGGCTCGGAACCAACAAAAAATCTATGCAAATAGGCATTGAGTAGAGCATAGCTTTGAGGTTGGAGACCTAGTGTATCTTCGTCTATAGCCCTACGAGTAGTCATCGCTCAAAATAAAAGGGGCTGAGAAGTTGAAACCCGGATTCTATGGGTCCTACAGGATTTTGAGACGTGTAGGGGAGGTGGCCTATGAACTAGAGCTTATGAAGGGGTGTAAGATTCACAATGTTTTCCATGTTTCTAGCCTCAAAAAGGCCCTGGGATAGCATGTAGTCAGCTCTATCGAGGTTCCACCATTGGACGAGGAAGGGGAGCTAATCCTAGTTCCGGGGAGGAAATTCTAGCGGTAAGGGAATGGAAGCTGAGAAGCAGAACCATAAAGGAGTACCTGGTGAAATGGAAAAAATTTCCTGTTGAAGATGCCACATGGGAAGGGGGACAGGTTGTAATATTCCTAAGGGGAAATTAATAGTGATAATAAAAAAAACATCACATGCAACACAATTTCACACATTCAATTAGACACCCAGAAATTTGCCAAAAATGCGCCAAGCTGAGCCATTTTATTATAAATCGAGGACAGTACAATATAAGCATGGAATAGATGCACATGGGCTTGCAAAAGCAAGCTAGACAAGTCCCAGGTGAGAAAACAATGTGCCCGGATGTTGGAAAGTGCCTCCTCCTCAATGCTCTGCACTGCTAGCTGGGAAGAAACTGTTGTTTGGTCCTTCTAAAGTGCTCAGAAAATTCGGAGAAATTAACCTTGGCTTCTTCTCAAATAACCCACAAAGACCCAGAAAGGGTTGGGCCTAATTCCAACCTCTGAAACTACCCCCAATTACCATGTGATCCCCCAATTCGACCCACCTGGAAATGACATTGCCCAAGTCCTCCAAAATGTTAGCAAAAGCTAGAAAAACTTCCCTCTGGATGCCTCTGCAAATCCCAGCTCAAATCAGCCCCAAATGGCTATCCGCTTGGCTCCCATGAATGGCTCAAAAAATACCTCTACGCAGGCCCTGAAGATGTGTGCCCCTTGTAGTAAATGACATCATCCATCACTCGGTAGCGCTCATCCCCATGAGTACCATCCAAGATCTCACACATCTGTCGATCCTTGGAGTACTCCACCAAAAGTTGTGCCTTCCAATCATGGCAGATGCTCATGAGTGAAAGTGTCGCGGGCCTCCTGGATAGGGCATCTGGCACTATGTTTTTCTTGCCCTTGACATACTCTATGTCACAATCGTAGGCTTGAATCCTGCTGACCCACTTTTGTTGCCTCTCATTGAGGCCCTTCTACTCTAGAAAGTGGTGAAGACTATTATGATCAATCTTCACTCTAAACTTGTTGCCCACCAAGTACTATCGGAATTTGGCCAATGCATGCATAATGGCCAACGTCTCCTTGTCATCAATAGAATATGGAGTTTGTCTAACGAGACGGAGGAATTGCCAGGACGATCAAAATTGGTCGGAATCCGGGCCAAAAAATTTAAGAAATCTTACAGTAACAGTGTTTAAATCGAGATATTGATGGTGGAAATGGATTCAGCACCATCAAAAACCTCTAGGGCACTCAAAATATTAAAGTTTGATAGTTATAACATGGATTTACAAAAATCCCTGCCGGATTTTCTTAAAATCTTACCGGAATTTCCATGATTTTTAGGGTGAAAAAGAAATCTAGTTAGACTACGGCATAGAATATAGCCTCTCATGACTAAGGAGCTTCTAACTCTCAAAAGCTATACGGTGGCCCTGCGTGACAACAGTGGACCAATGCCCTCACCTGATGCGTCACACTCCAAGGTGAATGGCTGCGTAAAATTAGGCAAAGCTAAAGCCCAAAAACTTCTCATCACCTTCTTAAGGTGCTCAAAAGATGCCTGTGCCATGTCCGTCCATGTGAATGCCACCTTCTTAGTCAAATCTGCGAGGGATGTCTCTAGTTGTGAGAAGCCCTTTACGAACTACCTGTAATATGTGCATATGCCAACAAATCCCCTCAGCTCAGTCACATTCCAGGGAACTAGCCAATCCTGGATGGCTGTGATCTTCTCCTCATGCACCCGCACTCCATCCTCTCCAATAATGTGCCCCAAGTAGATCATCTCAGTCATCCCAAACTCACACTTGGACAGCTTCGCATAAAACTATTACACCTCCAAAACGCTAAGCACCTCCTCTACATGTTGCAAGTGCTCCTCCCATGTCCTGTTGTAAATCAATATGTCTTCAAAGAACACTAGCACGAACCTACGCAACTGCTTGCGAAACACATGGTTCATGCAAGAGTGGAAAGTAGCAGAAACATTGGTCAACCCAAAGGGCATAAACAAAAACTCAAAATGGTCGTAGTGACACCTGGAAGTTATCATAGGGATATCTTGATCCCTCACTTGAATCTGATGGTACCCCGAACGTAAATCTATCTTAGAGAAGTACTTGGCTCCTCTAATCACTCATAAGCTCATCTATGCAGGGGATGGGGTATCGGTTCTTCATAGTCTTCTTATTAAGAGCTATTGAGTCAATGCACATCTGCAATGTACCATCCTTCTTCTCCACCAGAAAAACTAATGAAGCGAAGCGACTAGAGTTGGGCCTAATGTGCCCCAATGCCGACAACTCTTGAATAGCTCACTCAATCTCATCCCAGCAGGCCCTAGGATGTCTGTATGGGGTCGTGATGATTGCCTATACCCCTAGCTCTAACTCAATAGTGTGCTCAAACCCCCTGTCAGGTGGTCACCCTGGTGGGATATCCCCAAATACTATGGGATATCTATCTAAGATGGCCTGAATGTCTGGATGTGGTGTTCGGGGTTGACCCCCTTCCTCTGAAATCCTCATCTCCATGGCCTGTAGAAATTTCTGAATCTTATATCTTATGCAGAAATTATTACTGTTAACCCAATTATACAAGTTATTAACTGAATAAATTCAAGTTAAAATCGAAGCAAAACACATAACAGATCTCTACCAATTCAAATCTAGAATAAGCACATGCACACATAGACAAAGTGAAACAGTTATTTCTGGACAAATAATCCTCGAAAAAGCCCAAGGTGGGAAAACTGGTCTATGGCTGTTGGAGGGTTCTATTATTAAGGATATTTCTGAATACACAACTCTGGGTTCCAGATCTGGAAAACCCGACAGAGAAAACTCTAGATCTACAGCTCACTCGTTGATCTAGGGCCAAAGTAATGACTGAAACACACCCTCAAACGAGATTTATAGAACTCGGCCAAATCTAGGCCTGGAAACCCCAACGCTGCCCCTGAAAGGCTCTGCGTCAGCCTCTGAAGCCCCTGAAAGCTGCATCAACCTAGGATGGCCTCCAAACCCTCAGTGCCACTCCGAAAGGGACTGCGTTACCCCAGAATGGGTGACACAGTCACTATGCTGCCCCTAAGGGTCTCTGCGTAACCCCTGAAGGGTCTCCTGAAAATTATGTTGTCCTTGCTGCTGCTGTTGCTACCTTCCTCTGCGTTGTCCTTGAGCTGATCTCTGCCTCTTGTGTATTCTAGACCCTAGGATCAGATCACCCCTTGGTCTAAATTCCCCTCTCTGTAGCTGAACACTTCTGAGTATTCTTAGCAAACCCTGCCCTAAAATCTCAGCTTAGCTTCAGTGCTCCACCTCTGTGTGTCTTTACAAATGACCCCAAGCCTTTCCTTTATACTTTTCTCGTTGACAAATCAATGGCCATGATCAGATCTTGAATCAATGGCTAAGATTAAAAGAAAGCTTTATCCGTGTGACTTAAGACAATTTCATCACATGTTTAATTAAATTCACTTTAATTATTTAAGTTCCCTAAGTTTTAACTTAGGAAATACACTTAAAATAATTGATTAATTTGATATCTCCTAAACCAGATGAAATTTCCCAAATCCATTTCTAGGTCTTGTAGATTAGGTGAACTCTAGTCCTTCCTCAAAATTTGGGACATAGAGCACAACTGATGCTACCCCAAATACACAAAATCTCAACACTCCCTCTTAGCATCAAGGGTGTGCTCTAGGAATACATCACACTATGCATTACATGACTTTGAGTACTGGTTCTGTGCTGCTGAAGCTTGGCCTCCTGCCACTCAACTCTGCATTGTTGCTTCCATTCTGTATTGTTGCCCATGACTCTGCCACTGCCACTGCAACCACTGTACTGCAGCCCCCTCTCAATATGTTGCATTTGTGCTGCTCATAGCACGGCCACTGTTGATCTGCTACACTGCAACTTCAGTTGTTGAGAGAACCAACTGAATGTCCTGCCCAATCTTTGACAAACAAGTCTGATGGGTTGCATCCTCATCACTGAAGCTCCATAGGCTACAGATCTGTGCTGGCATCTAAAGAACGATGCACAGCTACAGCTCTGCCTGCATAATCAGACTCCCTCTGCACTACTGAAGTCACATCAGCTCCTTGTGCTGAAATCTATCACGGTACTGCTACACTGCGCTGTCCCTCTGAAGCCCTCTACGTTGTTGTAGCTCTGCACTGCTACTACTTCTATGTTGCTGCTGCTTTGCTTTGCGCTACTCCTTCCAGCGGCCAGCCTTCAGATCTGCCTCTGCTTCTGCCTCATCTGTGATCTATGCACCCATTGCTCCACTTGTCCCGCTACTGTCTTAAGGTTGTCATAGCTCACATGTGATACAAGAGATGAGTTGCTCAAGGATCCCGCCTTTCCTCCATGTAGCTCCTCTACATGTCCATGTCACCCCACCTCCGTGATTCATGAGCACTCATGGCTGCATCATCTCCTGACCCATCATCTTCCACAGCTGCCTTGGAAAAAGATGCTTCCTTGTCCTTTTTCTTCTCTGGACAATGGCTGGCAAAATGTCCCATTTCACCACACTGGAAGCACTTGATCTTTGAAAGATCCTTCTTCTTCTTCGGTTTGGTGAATTTGCGTAGTTCTTCGTGCCGCAGGATTGACCACAAGTTGTCCCAATCTGGGAGGTCCACTCTGCCCAAGATACTTTGGACAAAGGTTTTCCACTCATTCGTGACTACAATGAGGGCAGTCCTCACTATCACTGCATCATCTACGGTTGCACCCATTGCAGTCAGCTGATCCCTGATTGACTACAATCTGAAGAGGAAATGCTTGATGTCTTCTCCCTTGGTCATCATGAATGACCTCATTTGGGCCTCCAACAACATCTTTCTTTGGACTGATTTTCCCTCATACAGGGAAGTCAAGGCCTTCCACATTTCGTTAGTTGTCCTCTTCTCAGCTATGTGTGGTACAATGTGGTCCTTGATACTGTCCATTATCAGCCGCTTGGCATGCCCAGCAGCTTCCTTATGCTTCCGTAGGAGATGCGCATCTGTCGGTGTGGCCAGAGTCTGCTTTGCATGGTCTCTTAGACAGTATGCCTCAAGGACAATCAGGATCCTTGCCTTCCAAACCGAAAAGTTTGAGAGGCCCTCTAGCCTATCCTGATCACGTAGTCCATGAGCAGCCATCTGCTCAGAATGTATCGGAACTCCTCCTCTCTATACTAGAGATCTAGATCTAGGGTCCTATACGAACTGGGCACCCTCTGCTCCTTTTGACACTTGATTTCCCTCCTTGGAAATCTACCAAATCAACTATGATTCAGCTTCTTCTTTGATCCTCTGATCAAACTGCAAGTTTCCTTTGGCAAGAAACTCTCTGAGAAGTTGATCTCTTCCCAATCGTTGTCACTTGTGCTAAGGCTAAAAATCTAAAATCTTCAGAGTTTTAACCACACCAGCTCTTATGAATTTCTACAACTTTTCTGCAGACTTTTTCTAGATCTGACAGATTCAGATCTAAATCACACTGGCTGGCTTCAAACCCAACCAGCGTTGTTTCTGAGCTGCCTCTGTGCAATAATTGTGTGGGCTTGCTAGGACACAGCGCTGGACAGCATCACCCTTCCCTCTGTGTGAATCTGCTCCTGAAAACTGCGTTGTCCCTTCATATCTGCTTCTCTGCTACTTTTCCAGCTGCTTTCTGTAGCTAGATCCTTCAGATTCTTCAACTGGTGACCCTTCTAGATCTGCAATTCCTCTGATACCATGTAGAAATTTCTGAATCCTATATTTATGCAGAAATTATCACTGTTAACCCAGTTATGCTCCTCCTACTTATATAAGTTATTACTTAAATAAATTCAAGTTAAAATTGAAGCAAAACACATAAAAAATCTCTACCAATTCAGATTTAGAATAAGCACATGCACACATAGACAAAGTGACACAGTTATTTCTGGACAAATAGTCCCCGAAAAAACCCAAGGTGGGAAAACCGGTCTTTGGCTGCCGGAGGGTTCTATTATTAAGAATATTTATGAATACACAACTCTGGGTTCCAGATCTGGAAAGCCCAACAGAGAAAACTCTAGATCTACAGCTCACTGGCTGATCTAGGGCCAAAGTAATGATTGATCCACACCCTCAAATGGGATTTACAGAACTCAGCCAAATCTAGGCCTAGAAACCCCAGCGCTGCCCCTGAAAGGCTCTGCGTCAGCCTTTGAAGCCCCTGAAAGCCTTTGTGTCAGCCTTGGATGGCCTCCAAACCCTCAGCGCTGCTCTGGAAGGGACTGCGTTACCCCAGAATGGGTGACGCAATCACTACGCTGCCCCTAAGGGTCTCTGCATAACCCCCGAAGGATCTCCTGAAAATTACGCTGTCCTTGTTGCCACTGTTGTTGCCTTCCTCTGCGCTGTCCTTGAGTTGATCTCTGCCTCTTGTGTATTCTAGACCCCGGGATCAGATCATCCCCTTGGTATAAATTCTCCTCTCTGCAGCTGAAACACTTATGAGTATTCTTAGCAAACAGGTTCAAGGTGAGGATTGACCACAACAACCTCCGGTTCTTCTTAGAGCAAAAACAGTTGCAGGAGAGGCAGCAGAAGTGGGTCAGCAAGATCTAGGCATATGACTTTGACATTGAGTATGTCAAAGGGAAGATCGACGTGGTGTCCGATGCTCTTTCACGCAAACCGACAGTGTTGTCTCTGATGAGCCTTGACACGGACTGGAGGGCTCAGTTACTAGTGGAGTACTCCAAGGGCTGTTTTTCCTGTGAGATACTAGATGAGCAGATCACAGATGACAGGTACAGGGTGATGGATGAGGTGATATACTTCAGGGACAGGATCTTCTTGACTGGGAGCTCTCAGCTCAAGGAGAAGGTATTGCGTGCCTCACATGACTCGCCATTATCAGGCCACCAAGGGTTCACCAAGACCTACAGGGCCATCAGGGAGAGGTTCTCTTGGAGAGGCCTCAAGGAGGACATACTTCGGCATGTCAAGAAGTGCGAGGTGTGCCAGCGGAACAAAGGAGAGATGAGCCATCCAGCAGGATTACTACAGCCACTTCCCATTCCAGAGGAGAAATGGGAGAGAATTTTGATGGACTTCATCACAGGGTTGCCCATGGTGCAGGGCAAGGATTGCATCTTTGTGGTTGTTGATCGACTGACAAAGTATGCACACTTCTTCGCTATATCAGCATGATATACAGTAGCACAGGTAGCAGAGTTGCCTTTCAGGGATGTCTTCAGATTGCATGGTCTTTTGAAGACCATTGTTAGTGATCGGGACAGTCGTTTCATGAGCGGCTTTTGGCAAGAGCTCTTTCGTTTGGTCGGTACAGACTCCAGAGTTGACTCCGAGCACCAGTTATCACCCTCAGAAGGACGGGCAGACAAAGATAGTGAACAAGTAGCTGGAAGGCTACTTGCGAAACTATGTCACAGGGCAGCAGAAGGCATGGTTACGCTGGTTACATTTGGGAGAGTACTGCTACAACACCACTTTTCACATGTCCATCGGTATGTCTTTGTTCTATGCATTGTATGGATACCATGCTTTGACTTTTGTTGACGTGATGTTTGGTGTTAGCAAGGCCCCTAGGGCCAAGGACTGGATCCAAGAGAGTCAAGATATACTTCGGGCTCTCAAGGATAACTTAGCTACAGCTCAGAACCAGCAGAAGCTGTATGCCGACAGGGGACGGGTTGAGAGGCAGTTTGAGGTAGGGGACTTGGTCTACCTACGACTTCAGCCATACCAACAGTCCACGCGAAGCTCAAGCCCCACTTCTATGGACCTTACAGGGTGATCTACAAGATTGGGGAGGTTGCATATGAGCTAGAGCTGCCTATAGGTAGCCGGATCCACAACATCTTCCACGTATCCTACCTAAAAAATGCATTGGGGCAGCAAATGACTGCAACAGAGGAGCTTCCACCGATGGGTGATGAGGGGCATTTGGTGTTGCAGCCAGAAGCCATCATAGACACCAGGAAGAGACAGCTATGGAGCAGTACGGTCAGAGAGTACTTGGTGAGGTGGAACTTGCCAGATGAGGATGCCACTTGGGAGTGTGAGAAAATCTTGCAGCATCAATCTTTGTAGTTGCTTGAGGACAAGCAACGTTTGGGCAAGGAGGACTGTAATATTCCCAATTAGCAGCAGCTAATTGGTAATACTAATTTTGGCCAGTCTTGCTTTTCTAATATTAAAGTCAGTTAATAAAGTGGGTGATGAGACACATAACCCATACTTAGGAAATAATCATTCCCTAAAGTCACTTGAGCATATATTTACTTGACAGCGCGGGGCCTAGGAGGGTGAAGTGGCAGCATGAGGGAAGAGGCAGCATGGGTAGCATGGGCCCATGACAGCGCAGTGAGAGAGGGACAGTGTGGGCCAAGAGGGACAGCGCAGTTTGGTGGGGCCCAGGTGAGAGCAAGGTTCTCAAAGCATAAAAAGGGGAAGAGGCTCCTCATTCTCTCATTCTATTATGCATCTATGATTTTTGTCTTTTGACATTGAGCACGCTTCTGCTGTTGAGTGAAGTCTGCAAGTGTTGTTCAGCACACCAGGTGTCTCTGAGCGGAGATCCCAACCTCAGCCCCGGGGGACTTCAAGTGCCTACTTGGGTAAGGAGTTCTATCCATTGTTTTGCAAGAGGGAGCCATAGCATCTTCAGCCAGGAATTACACGCAGTCTCTTGGAGAGATCACACAGTTTGTGGTAGAGGCAGTTCCGGGAGTGAGGATTTATCAGGGGGTTCAGCCCGAGATAGTGTGAAGGAATCAACACTTCACTATTTCATCATTTTGGTACAGGGGGAGGCCATCATTTGCAAAGGTGCATTCAAGGCCAGTGTATTTCACTGGGAAAGCGTTATTTCCCAAGGGAGGTCAAATTACGAGGTCATCCATTACGGGACTCCTTTCTGGGCTTTTCTGGGTATTTGGAGGAGAGCTCATTCCCAGAGTTTCATATTTTTCTGAGCAGGGAAATAGTCCCAAAGAGCCATCCCATTCAAGCAGTAGCAGCAGTCCGGCAGCAGCAGCAGTAGCATTTGGAGATTACGCAGTCCTTGACAAAGCAGCCATTCCTTGAGCATTTCTTTGAGTATTTCCAGCTTACCTTGTGCAAGCCAAGGTGCCATCATTCTGATCACCTTTGTACTCATTGTATCTTTCGGTTACATAATAAAATGGCTCAGTGTTTCTCCATATTTGAATTGTTTATGTGATGTCTCTCTATTTGTTGTAGATGCTTGTTTATGTTGCTTTACATTATTGTTTATTTCTATTTTGAATATTACACAGGAGCGGCAGAGACGTAAGAAAGACGTCTCGAAGATAAAGTGCCTCAGCTGTGGTAAACTTGGTCACTACGCTACCTAGTGTCCTTTGAAGAAAAAGGACAAGGACAAGAAGCACGATCCGAAGGTTGCGCCCGCAAAGATCGAGGAGGATGAGTATGCCATAAGTGCCCACACATCTCCACGAGGGAGATGGGGTGACATTGAGCTGTAAGTTTGCAAGAAATTCAGTTGGGCAAGATCCTTGAGGAGTCCACCTCTTGGATCATGACCTTGCTACGGGTGCCCAAGATCAGTAGTAGCATGCTGGAGGAGTTTTCAATGGCACAAAGGAGTGCAGAAGCAACAGATTCAGTGGTTAGCACTGCCAGAATCTGAGCAGCGCAAAACAGAGTTACAGCAATGCAGAGGGTGATGGAAATTGTAACTATATTTGGGCTTCATTTAATGTATTTGAGTCATCATGTAATGTACTTGTCAAAAGAATAAAGAAAATAATTTTAATTATTATTATTGTGACTTATTAAAGCATGGGTTTCATGCTTGGATCACCATGTTTTAGGTCAAAGTCCCCATTGAGGACTTCTAGGATTTATTCTAAGTTAATAGAGTCATTGTACAGTTAAAGAGGCCCTTCTTGGGCTTTCGAATCATGTAAAAAGGTTTATTATTGAGTCAAATATGAATTATATGACCTCCAGACCAAATTGGCCTAGAAGAGATCATGTCAGCTCATGTAGGCCGAAGAGACACCTATTCGACCTCACTTGGAACCTATAAAAGGAAGCAATTCGAAATCATTTGGAGCACATTCTCTCAAGCAGTTCGATATATCTTGTAGTCGTGAAGAAGTTTGAAGTCTGTTACCGGGAAGCCGAAAGAAGTGCGAGTTTTGGGAAGTCTAAGGAGAAGAATAAAAACGAAATTTTGATGCCTTTCTCTCTTTGTTTCGAGCTCTGGATTGGGAGATCGAAGTCTTCCAAGTTTTGTTGCTGCCAAAAGCCGTATGATGTCAGAACTGCTGCGAGAAGCCGAAAGAAGTGCGAGTTTTGGGAAATCTAAGGAGAAGAAGAAAAACGAAATTTTGGTGCGTTTCTCTCTCTGTTTCGAGCTCTGGATTGGGAGATCGAAGTCTTCCAAGTTTTGTTATTGTCAGAAGCCATATGATGCCGAAACCACTGCATAGTTGAAGTTGCTGGAAAGGGGTCGAAATTCTGGAGGCTAACATGGTGTGGAGGAAAGGTCTGATCTTGGTTTAGGGTGAAGAGTCTCAAAAATACTATTGAAAGGAAGAATTTCTTGACTGGGTTTTCCCCTCGAGGGGGGTTTTTCCCTGGCTGCTGGCCTACATCTGGTGTCCTTAATCTATGTGCATTTGCTTTGATATTTGCTTGATGAACTAATAAGAAGAAAGATAAGAAGAACATAATAAGAACTAAAGAAGATCACAAATAATAATCAAGAACAAGAAGATCTTTCTGCCTTTCTGATTCTCTAACATGGTATCACAGCTTTGGTGAAAGAAGAAGAAAAAGGAAGTCTCAAGGACCTGATCAAGGAAGGAGTTCACTAGAAGAAAGAAGTCTTC
Organism: Pinus albicaulis; assembly: GCA_034641835.2. Taxonomy (NCBI): domain Eukaryota; kingdom Viridiplantae; phylum Streptophyta; class Pinopsida; order Pinales; family Pinaceae; genus Pinus; species Pinus albicaulis. The sequence goes on along the minus strand of CM076578.1, from coordinate 790,475,613 downwards.
ACTATCTTCAAGAAATATGTCTAACACTATCAAGGGAGAGAACAAGCTTGAAGGAGCTTCAAATTATAGGTCCTGGAAGAAGAGGATTGACATCATCCTTGAAAAGAACAAGGTCTTAGATCTAGTCAGAGGAAAAATGAAAAGAGCTACAAAAGAATCAAGTGATGCTAATAAGGTGAAGTACAAAGAACTGGAATTGGTAGCTACGGCTTTGATGGTTGAAGGCATAAAGGACAATCTTCTCCCCTTCATCGCAAATATTGATCATGCTCGAGAAATGTATGAGGCTTTGTCAAGAAGAGTTATGGGTCTCTGTGGTAACCAACAATGAAGAGGTATCAAATGCTTGTGTTGCTCATCATAAAGGAAGATCCAAGAAGAAGAGCAAAAGAAGAAGGTTGACATGTCCAAGATCGAGTGTTATCATCAAGAACAAGCAAGATCACCTTATGATCTTCCTTATGCTTATGTTGCTCATCATAAAGGAAGATTTTATGTTTTCATTGAGTGTGAAGAAGATCACAAGTAAATAATCAAGAACAAGAGGATCTTTTTGCCTTTCTGATTCTCTAACAGAGGGACGCAATGTAGAGCAGCAGCAACACAATGCTTCAGAGGGACAGCGTGGGTCTAGCAAGAGTCAGAATTTCAGCATCGAGATGCATCCTGAACACTTGTTCATATTTTTGGATGATTTTTCAGTCACTTCTCTCAACAACTGAGTTGCAGTGCAAAGTTAGCAGTGGCAGTGCTAGTAGCAAATGCAGCATTTGAGAGGGAGTTGCAGTACAGATGCAATGTTGATAGTGGCAGGGTCAGTAGCAGTACAGTTGCAGCAACAGCGCAGTAGTTGGTGGACAGCATGTCAGACATCAGCAGCGCAGAGGGAGATGCTTCAGAGTCAGAGCAGTATGCAGCAGGGCATATTTGCTAGAGCACATTCCTCGCTAAGAGGGAGTATTTATTTGTGGTAGCATCGGATGTGCTCTAAGTCTCAAACTTTGTGGAGAGGCTTAGACACATGTATTCCACATAACCTAAAAAGTGTTTTAGGAAATTCCACCTGGAAATAGTTTTATTTGATAAATTAATTATTTTTAATGAGGACCCTAGTTCTAACTTACGAAATTAAAATAATTAATGGGTATTAATTTAAACAATGGTTGAAACTTCTAGAAAAAGCAAATCAAGTCTAAATTTAATCTTAGTCATTGATTAGAGATCTAATCTCGGTCGTTGAAGTCTCAACAAGAAGAATATAAAGGAAGGCTTGAGGGTCATTTGGAAGACACATCGAAAGGATCAAGTGATCGAATTTTCTGAAGTGATCAGTGCTCAAAGGAAAACCAGTGCTAGAGATTCTTCATGCAGTTGAGGGGCAGAGACAGTTTTGGCCGGAGGATCTTCTCCAAGGCCAAGGATCATCAGCAGAGAGGCAGAGAAAGACGTAGAGGAAGCAGTGAAGAGCCCAGAGAGGGTGACACAGCACCCAGAAGGGGTGACCCAGGGCCATGTAGGCCACATGCAGAGGCAGCGCAGTTTCCGAGCAGAAGTATGAGTTTCAACTGGGAAATCGATATTTTGAGTCGGGAGGGTTGGGATCGAGTTTCCTGAGGGTTGAAAGATCACACAGAGGAGGTGATGCAATTCCAGAGCAGTCACCACGCAGGCCTACGCAACTACTACGAAGAGGCAACGTAGAGGGTGCTAGGGTTTCATCAGTTCAGCTACCGGATCAGCCGGGACTTGCAGAGTGAGGTAATCTCACTATTTTTCTCTGTTAGTATTTGTAGCAACAAAACTTGTAGGTATGTTGTCTTAATAGCAAAAATGGCTTTAATTATAAACATACACAAGAGGTATTTAAATAATAATGTATTAATAAAATATGATATGATATAATAAGATATAATAAGATGATTGAATGTTTACAATAAGGCCTGCTTTTATACCCATGCAGGTGCCTTTTCACGAACGGGCATGTCTTTTAGACATGCTTTTTCAGCTAACTAACAACTACTTAACATAATCACTATTTGATTAGTTAGTAATTATATTTATTCTATTTATTCTATTTTATACAAATTTTATTTGTTACATTGCCTCTTCCTTCAGAAGCTTTGCCCTCAAAGCTATATTGTTGGCAATGGTCTTCATCTTGCGATAGTCACTGATACCTTCTTTATATATTCCACTAGTACATCGTCTTGAACTCCATGTTCTTGTCACGATTTTTATTTTTATTTTTATTTTTAAATAATAATATATAGTTTTTTAATATATATATATTTCATATAATTATAAATTATATAAAGTTTTTAATTATATTATAGTTAACTATATCCATATTCAAAACGTCCAATTTAAATTTTAAACGTCACGAATTTTTCACGGTGTTTAATAGCACCATATATATATATATAAAGTTTTTAATTATATTATAGTTAACTATATCCAGATTCAAAACGTCTGATTTAACTTTTAAACATCACCACGAATTTTTCACGGTGTTTAATAGCACCCGTCCGCAATCCTTTTTTTTCTGACGCCGTCAATGGAGCCATCAATCAGTAGTGACAGCGATAGGTAGTGGGGGCTGTCATGATAGACAGTTAGCTCGACATTTGTGGAAGGCTGCCGGCGTGGACACGGCTATGCTAGGCCTTCTGTCATCAATAAATCTTTGACAAGAGAGAGACCCATAACTGCTACAATACTTTCGTATGAACTTATTCCAAGGATTTGCTTAGCTACAGCATTCATGTCCGAGAAAATTTTACTGAACAATCGCAGCATAAGGAATTGTATTTTAATTTTTCGCATAACCGTCGTTATTGATAACAGCATGTTCTATCATTTCGATATAACCTCTAATCAGTGAAATTTGTTTGGATCTCCTATTATAACAGCTTTTTAAATCATGGATGTCATCCGCTTTCAGGCCTATAACATCAATTGCCCTTTCATAAATTTCATTTTCCTTATTAACTGCATCTGCAACAGCAAACTCTGGTTCTGCAGTTCTTCGAATGGTTTCCAAATTTGCGTTCTTCAAGTAATGCTCCACAAGCCGATTCAACTGTATCTGCCGGACTGCAGTTGGTACACGACTCTGACGATTTTGAGGCAAGATTGGCCTCATATCTGAAGGTAGCTGAATCAGTAATGGAAAGCTAGCCATTTTCCCTAGGCTTACTTCAGTTTTCCTTTCATCGCTTCCTTTCTTTCGTGCTAGTACCTCTAGGGCCCATTTCCTTTTATCAAGTTTCACATCACTAGAGTTGCAAGTCTTATGTTGTACTACTGTTGTTTGTAGTGTTGCACTGTTTAGAGAGGAATTCAACTTCTTAATCTTTGTATGCTGCTTAGTTGGATGAACACTTCCATCTGTAGTATCTACCTTAGAGCATGGAACCTGACACATGCTATTGGTACTGTTGCATGTTCTTTCTAACTTGACTGGGTTGGACTCTGCATCAGATGTGCTTACTTGTACATTTCCTGAATTTAAATAAGTAGAAAGCTGCTTGATATCATCTTTTCCTGGGAATAAAGAGGTATCTGCTATATATAACCTTGAAAATATTGGATCAACTACCTCTGTTTCAGCCATCTGTTTAGTTTCTAGATATTTAGAACATGCATCAAGGCTCTTTTTCAAAAGATTCATGATAGAAACAGGTTTCTCAACCTTCTTTAGTTGTTTTGTTTTATCGCACCTATCTTTCCAGAATTCAATCTCCCAAGCACGACGTTTTCCATTTCCAGTACCATATAGTTTCTTTGTCAGGTTTTCCCGTATCTTCCCTCTCTTTAGTGGTTGGTGGATCACTCTGAGATGAGATCTATTAGTTCTATCACTTCTGTCATTTCCATGTGTTCTAATCATTGCAACCTTGAATGCTACAAGAAGTGTTTCATCAAAAGCATCAAACTTACCAACATCATCTGCGGTGTCATGGTCAGATGTTATTCTCAGTTCTTTTCTTAGCTCTTGGACTAAACAGGACGTCTTATTTTCATCCATCCGTCTTGGCATGATCTTCTTTATTCTCACACTATTTAGATTATCACTTTTACTTACAGTCTTTCTGGTGGAAGTATGTTGCAGTGTCTTCGCAATAGCTGGAAATTCCAGACCTTTCACAAGACTCATAACTTGAGGTGAGATAACATCACTTTGAGTATGACTTTGCAACTTGTTAGATCTCATTTTTTTCTTCAGTCCCAAATTATCTTTGGAAACTGTTGCTTCATTAGCATCACATTGGCCTTTCTTAGATGGGAGGCACATCTGCTCATTCAATCCACTTGACCTTGCTATTTTAATAGATATTTCATTGTGCTTTGCAGTCTTTCCAACCATATGGCCAACTGTGAGAGAATGAAACTCGGAATCACTTAAATGCCTTTGGCGGGTTTCCAGACTTCCTGGAGTGATATACGCTGTCGGATGCCTGGTTGCAAGAGTCTACGTAAAAACAGAGTAGAAACTGAAGGAGAGATTTCATTCTTATTTTCAGCAAATCTAGCAGTTTTTGCAGAAGCATCTACGGAAACTTCCATCTGTTTTGAGCAAGCCTCAATAATGACCGCAAAATCAGCATCTTTCTGCTCCTGTACACGGGCCAACGAAGCCTGCTCCTTAACTGCAACAGCTTCATGTTGCTTCTCAGGCATTTCTCGAGTTTCCAAGGCCTTAGCCTCAAATGATTTTTCTTTATTCCCATCATCATCTTCATCCTTATCAAGGACTTCATAAAAAATTTTAAAATGGGTTGTAACTTCTTCACCATCTTGATTTATACCAGTGGCTTCAGCTATGTCTGTTTCTTCACGTTCTTGATTGGTATATTTTTCATATTCATCCTTGTTTCCAACATCTTCTTCTTTATTATGAATTTCTTCATAACCTTTCTTAAAACGGGTTGCAGCTTCTTCACATGACTTTATTAATCGCTACAATACTTCTTGAATTTTTTTAATCTTCTCACTTTCTTCAGGATCTTCAGGATCTTCACATAATGGCACATTTTATGGTAAACAATGTTCATAGGCTCGTAAACTACGTTCATAGGCTTGTAAGACGATGTTGTGCGACATGGCTTCAACTTGGCTTCGATATGGCTCTGTTAGCTTCAATATGGCTCTGATAGCCTCGATATGGCTCCGATACCACTGTAGCAACAAAACTTGTAGGTTTGTTGTCTTAATAGCAAAAATGGCTTTAATTATAAAAATACACAAGAGGTATTTAAATAATAATGTATTAATAAAATATGATATGATATAATAAGATATAAAAAGATGATTGAATGTTTACAATAAGGCCTGCTTTTATACCCATGCAGGTGCCTTTTCACGAACGGGCATGTCTTTTAGACATGCTTTTTCAACTAACTAACAACTACTTAACATAATCACTATTTGATTAGTTAGTAATTATATTTATTCTATTTATTCTATTTTATACAAATTTTATTTGTTACAGTATTCTCTGTAAATGAATTGTCCGGTGAGACATTCAGGGATGTATTCAGAATAATTGTTGCTTAATAATAAAACCCTCAGATCTGGTGCACCGGTTTTCCCGCATTGGGTTTTTCCGGGGACATTTGTCCAAAAACAACGGTGTTCTATGTGTTATTTCTTTTGCTCAGTTCTTGTTTCCGCAACTAAATTAATTAAGTGAAGGTTGCTTTAGTAATTTCCTCAATGTTTTCAGAAGTAATCTGCAAAATAACTTGTTAATGTAATTTACAAGTAGGAGAAGTAATTCAGCTTTGTTGCAGTAGGATTCCAGATCTAGGACTTGGAATTTTCACAACAAGTGCATGCCTCTCAACACAACTAACTTCCCATCCAGTCCTATGAACTCCATCTCCAATCTCTACCAATTAGTGGTAACTCGTCCAAGAGAATAGAGCCATTGGACACCAATCACCACATTGGTGTCTAGAACATCAACCACGAAGAAGTGGTCTGTCACTGAATAGTTCCCCATGATCACTGTCAAAGAAGGAATGTATCGCGTGCACTGCATGGTCTCGTCTCCTAGCACGAGTACTTAGAAGCCCTCAAAATCCTCCATGGGAATGCCCCTTCTTTGTACCATCTATGCATCAATAAAGTTGTGGGTAGCCCCACTGTCCACCAATATTGAGACACGTTGCCCCTGGATGGTGCCTCAGATATATAAGGTCAAATATCTAGGAACCCCATGCAATGAAGGAAGCACTCCTCCAAAAGGTGTGAAAGGTGCTCCCCCAGATGGTGGTGGTGGAGGTGGTCCTCCTGCTGGATGTGACTCACTGTCACCTCCATCTACCCCTTGCTCTACATCATCCTCATGGTCGTTGTCAGAGAAGACCTCAATATAATGGGCCTTGCCCGTGGTGCATCTATGGCTTGGGACCCAAGGCTCCTGGCAGGTGAAGCATAGCTTCCTCTACCGGAGGTCTCTCCTAGTCTCCTCATCCAACCCCCCACATGTGGGTGCCTCGCGCTGTGGTGGAGGTCTAATCTCTCTGCCCCTCTATTGGAATATGGGTCTAGTAGTACCTATGCTCTGGTCTTGGGAAGCGCATCTTGCAAATCCCGGGTTCTTCCTACTACATTCTGCAAAGTGGTGGGCCTGTTAGCTCTCACCAAGCCTCTCAATGGCTCTTCTAACCCCTCAACAAGAAAAATTTCTGGCCTCTAATAAATCTAGCACCATCATGGATATCCTCAAAAACTCTGAGATATATGTCTCAGCACTAACGGTCTGCTTGAGTTGCATTAGGTCTCCGAAGTGCTCCTCAATTTCTCTCCTCTCAAAACGCTCCAACACCCTCCATATGAACTCCTCATAGGTAGTAATACCTGCATGCCCCAAGGTAGCCAGTCCATGGAACCACCAATTATGAGCCTCTCCCTCCAAGTGCAAAGTGGCAATCTTGATTGCCTCCATCTTTGTCATCTGATTAAGCTAGAAATAGAAATCCAACTTCTCAACCCACGCCCTGGCTGAGCTCTTAGAAAAGCCATTAAAATTTGGAAGGAATAACCTCCCCACCATGCGTTGTAGATCAATGCCATGCGTATAAGCTCCCCCACTCGGCCCCTTGTTCTTGTTGTTATTCTTGGGTTGGAAGAAGTCTTTGAAGGTGATGGCATCTCTAAAATCAGCCCCATACGACTGGTACTCCAAAAAGTAGTCTCCATGGGCATATCCTCCTAACCCTACTGCCCTCTAGTTCCAGATGCCAGAAACATAGGGATAGTCGACCTAGGTGGTGTGTTGTAGATGTGAGGCATATTGTGTGGGTTTGTGGCCTGATGACTTGATTTCCCCTGGTGGTTTGAGATCCCTAAACCTCTCCCAACTGGTTTTCTCCCTGGATGCCCTTACCCTTGTTATTATTGTTGTTATGTTGTCTCAACTCATCAATACCCTTTGCCAAATCCTTGATAGCCTTCAAGAAGCTTTGGGCAAACTCCTTATCTTTCTTATCTTGGTCATTAAGATTATCCCACATGTCTGGTTTCTCAACCTCCTGCTCAAGGGTTTCTAGGTCTGGTGTAATCTATAACTCTCTTTCCCTGCTCCTATACCTCTGTCTCTTATATGTGATATTCTGCCTATCCTCTAGTGTCATAGAATGAAGGGGTTCCCTAAGATGAGCCAAGATTATAGCTCTGATACCAATGTAATATTGATAAGAGGAAATTAATAGTGATAATCAAACAAAAACATCACATGCAACACAAAATTTCACACATGCAATTAGACACCCAGAAATTTGCCAAACCTATGCCAAGTTGAGCCATTTTATTATAAATCAAGGAGAGTTCAATATAAGCATGGAGTAGATGCACTTGGGCTTGCAAAAGCAATCTAGACAAGTCCCTAATGAGAAACAATGTGCTTGGATGCTGGAAAGTGCCTCCTCAATGCTCTACGTTGGCCCTGGAAATCTACATTGTTTGCTATGAAGAAACTGCGGTTTCGCCCTTCTAAAGTGCTCAGAAAATTCTGATAAATTAACCTTGATCTCTCCTCAAATAACCCACAAAGACCCAGAAAGGGTTGGGACTAGTTCCAACCTCCGAAATTACCCCCAATTACCATGTGCTCCTCCACTAGTTGGGCAATTCGACCCACCTGGAAATGACATTGCCCAAGTCCTCCAAAATGTTAGCAAAACTCCCCTTTGGATGCCTCTGCAAATCCCATCTCAAATCAAACCCAAATTCCTATCCTCTTGGCTCCCATGAATGGCTCTGAAAATACCTCTGTGGAGGCCCTGAAGATGTACCAATGTCAAAGCAAAGCTCCCACAGAAAGGTGCCCGGCTAACACTCCAAATCCTCAGCAAATGATGGTCCAAGTCTCTCCCGGAAAGGCCGATAAAGGTGCTTCTCTACAACTAGCTTCCCCAGAAAGTGCGTATTTCCCCTACTACGCCCACTCGACTGCGAAATCCCCACAAAATGCATGAACAATCACCCAGAACAGCTCCCCAATGTAGTGTAGATATCCTCCTAGGGCTGGCACTCGAAGTTCACCAAAGGTAGGGTGAGATTCTTGCATGAAAATCTCATGTGCTAAGCAGCACTGTGTAGTCTTGGCTGAAGTTTGAACAGCTCAAGAGAATAATAGAAATAATATGAAAATGGTCAAAAGTTCCCAAATGGAGGCTGCCTCCTCATATTTATACTTGTTGGCCCCACCTTCCTTCTCTCTCCTCCAATTCGATTTGCCTTCCTTCGCTTTGCTTCCCACAAATTTGCACTAGCTCAAGGGGTTACAGAATTACTTTTTGGGTCACTAACCTACTATCATTGATGTGACCTAAGTACACTACAAGACCAATTTTAATTTTACAAAATTACTACTATAAAATAACTTAATAAAACACATTTATTAGGTTGTTTATGGTCTAAACAGAAAACCCCAAAAGGAAATATTAAACAAATCTATATTTGTTTGATTTTCCTCATGGAATAATTAATTAAACAATAATTTAATTATTATTCCTCATCATGTTTAACCTAAAACAAAGAAATTAATTAGATAAATTTCTATTTATCTTATTATTTTCTAGGAATAATTATTTAAATCTTATTTAAATAATATTCCTTGTTAAATATGACTAAATCACCCACAAATAATTAAATAAATCATTATTTATTTGATTATCATTCAACCACTTAAAATGATAAATAAATCATTTATTTATTTATTATTTACAAATAAAGGGATTTGACCCAAGTCAAATACCTTTTCCCTCCAACAAATATAATAAACTATTCCATAAAAGGTGGATCTAGATTTGGTTAGCGTTATTTTAATCATGCACCAAGATCTAGAATGACCCAATATTTTGTTATAAATAGGAGGGTTTTTCCTACCATTCTTCACCTTTTGTTGCCTATTAGATCACTCTGGATCTATACACTTGGTCACATTTTTCTACATTATTTGCTGTGTGAGCTCCCTTTGAGTTCTATCTTTGTCCGGGTTTTCTACACCAACAAGAGAGAGAGATTCTAGATCTGAAGTGCTGAGGACTTCCAAGAACCCATCCCATTGAGGAGAATTGGATACACCTTCTTGTTTTCCTCCCAGGTGCCCTTAATACAAAAATTCTTTCAAAAACATTGTTCTTGTCTTGTCTATTGGATGTATGGAGCAAACTCTTGATTTTACTGCTTAATGTCTTTCTATGCATAGATCTGGTTTTTTGCAGCACTTGTCTTGATCAACTAACTACAGATCTGAAGATGTTAGCAACCACATTTGATGTTAGGGCTATAAGTTATGCGTAGCTAAAGTGGTATTTTTTCGTACGCTTCGACAAAAGATTCATACTAACAATTGGCGACTCCACACGGGTTTTCAATTACGACTGCTGTCGTTTTTCATATTCCTGCATATCCAGCTACTTCAGACCCTAGGGTTTCTTTTCAGCTTTTTTTTTTCCTATTTTCATGTTGTTTTTCACCTATAAAACCCTAAAACATTAAAATTTCTAACTTCTCACAGCAGTCAGCTGCCCCATTAAGTGCAGTGGACAGATATCAACAGTAACCGAGACGGCAATCCTTCCGCAACCGCGCGCGACACTCGGTGAGTTTGTGTCGCACTTTTCACCTCAAAACCCGCGACCCGGACTCTGCAGTGTCGCACTTTTCACCCCGCACGTCCGCGACTCCGCACAGCAAAACAGTCGAACCCTCGCGACTTGCCAATTTTTCCGGGTTTTTCTCAAGCTTCCGTCAGTGGTTTTCCTGCACTCCCTCTCGTCTCCCGTCCCCCTCTGCCTTCGAATTTCAGTCCCGATCCTGCTTTTCTCATATAAGTGGGAACATAGCCTCCTAGGGCTTCAGTACCCTCCACTTTTGGTGGAAGAGTTTTTCTCTATTTCAGGTCTGTTTTTTTTCAGAGTTTCAACCCCCCTTTTTCCAGATTTGATACCTCCTTTTCAGACCTCTTCTAATCAACTCTTCTCCCTTTCAAATCACCTCCTGAAGATTTGTTTGGATCTACTTTTAGCGCCTCCTCCTTACCCCCTCCGATTTTTGCTGATTACCTTCCTTTTTCCAGCCACCTTGCCTCTGTCTCTTGGCTGTGATCTGCACCTCTTTTCAACAGCTTTATCCTTTAGATCTCTGTCCCTTTTGACCCTAGATCTATTGGCCTCTTTTTATGTGTGTTTTGACTAGATTTTTGCCCTCTTTTAGAGTAGTTTTGAAAGACCCGCCTTTTTTGGGGGATCGATGCACTAGTAGTCGTTAATTTTCTCGTTTTTTCAAAAGATTATATATCAAGTTGCAGCATTATTTTCAGTTACGCAGCACATTTTTTCTCTTGCTCTCAAAACAAAAAGGGTTTAAAAATTAAAATTAACGCACGCCACACACTCACCCTAAGCAAAGAAGAGCCTGGTTTACACCGCCAGGCAAAGACTTTAAAATCAATTGACACTGCACCTTTTTGCCCTTATTTCGACATTGTAATCACTTGATTTGCACCTCCCTGCCTCCGTCGGTCGTTCTTCTTCCCCTCGTGCCGTGTTTGTGTTGCCATCATTGCGCCCCCAAGGCGCGCTTCCCGAAGACTTCTTGGCCTTCACCCTCAGTTTCCGGTCGATCGACCTGCTCCGTCCCGCCGTCGTCGAGCCAGTCCTCCTCCGAGTCCGCACTCCGACTCCTCTGTTGATTCATTGCCCCTCTCACTTCCTAAGCCCCCCCTGTCACCTTCACTATGTCTGGTCCAGGGCCTAACGCTAGCGGTGCTCCCGGCCCTAATGCCGGAACTACTACTAGCGGAACTGCCACAGGAACTACCGCGGCTGCACCCTTGCTACCGTACATCGCAGGCCTCAGCGTCCCCGATTTCAATCAGTTGATCAATGACCCTATCCGCCACGATGTTGGCTGGCCTGCTATGCCAACCAAGCTCCCCTCCGACATCCCTAAGTTCGAAGGCGTTGCTGGAGAAGATGAAACCAACCATGTCTGATCTTTCCACATGTGGTGTTCCTCCAATTCCATTACCGATGATTCCATTCGTCTTCGGTTGTTCCAACACACGCTTACCGGCGAAGCTTCTAAATGGTATGTCGACCAAGCCACCTCTTCCCATACCACCTTTGAGACCATTTCGCAGGCCTTTTTGTCTTATTTCTAGCTCCCTCTTCGATACGATACTAGTACAGACCTTTTGACCTCTTTCAAGCAAACATATTCAACCCGCCTTTCCACTCATGTCCAGGAATGGCGAAGAAGATGAAGCTTATGTCGAGCTCCCCCCTTCGAAGATCGGGTTTATATGGACTGGTTCCTTCGCACTCTCTTAGCCCCCATTGGCAAATATGTCGCCTCCCATTTCCCTCAAACCGAAGAAGTCGCCCTCCAAATAGCCTTGAAATATGACTTGATCTACGCTCAGTCTAGTTATGTTTATACCGTCCTTCCCCGATTCTCCCCAAAGTCCGTGAGGCGCTAACGCCCGGGCATCTCATTCCGCCGACGGTATTGCTGGAACCCTTTCTCATCCGTCCGCTTCAACCCCCTCCGATGGGCTATGGTCTCCCTCTAGGAGGGGCCAGCACCTTCAGCACTTTTCCCCCTCCAGGTAGCATGTATCCAGGATACGGCATGCCTCATCCTTTTGCCCAACCTCCTGCTTACCTCAATGTTGCCCAACCTAACCATTATCCTTATCCGCAGCCTGGTGCGCCAACTCCTCCAGCATATGCGCTTCCACCTCCCTTGCCTCCTCCGCCCCTGCAACAGCACCTACAGCCCCCTCTAGGGCAAGTCTTTGCACAGCAGGGCGCGACTAATCCCCCTTCTTCTCAAAGAAGGTGGAGAGGCAATCCAAATCAATATTCCCCTGGTACTCGTGGACCCAATCCTCAAGGTACTGACCCTAACACTGGTAACCAGCAATAGGGCACTCAGCCCAAGCTGGATAAGCCTCTTTGCACAAATAAGCCTTGTTTGTGTTGCGGTGTTTACGGTCATTACACCCACGATTGTCCCCTCTTACCACAGATGCGGCATATGTGGGAGTCTCAAGCCACATTGCGAGGACAACATGCCTCCCCTCATGCTCCCCCTAATGTGGCCACTACTCAACCAGCTGTGTTTACTGATCCTTTCCCTCAGCAAGGATTCGTGGCTACCCAACCACCCGACGGACAGGTCGCCACTCCACCTTCCCTTTCTGGTTCCTATGATTACCAGATCCTCATGATGAACTCTGATCCATCCTCAACCGTCGACCTTCACCTTCAAACTCGGTCTCGTCAGTACCCCAAGCCTCCCACTCAGTCTGCCCCCGAGTCCCCTTCTTCCGGTTCTACAGAGCCTCTTTCGACATCCAATGGTCCCTTACATATCCCTCAACCCAAAGTTGAGGTCCATACCAAGATTCCTAAAGGACCGTTACGTCGAAATGTTGCTTCTGGTCGAGCTGCTCATTCGTATAGCATAGTAGATGATTTGGCGCAATCTCCTGCTGCCATTTCCACACTGGAACTCCTCCAGTCGTGCCCTTCCCAAAATAAGGCTCTGCTATCTGCCGTGGGCGCTGTAGATCCTGTTGATGACCAAATGATTGTTTTCGATGCCCATCAATCAGAACATCCTCCTCTTCCTGCTTCCGTCGCCTTCCAAATCCCAGTCAAAATCCGGAATGCCAACGTTTCTCGGTGTATAATTGATGAGGGGGCATCCACCTGTGTGATGTTCGCTTCGGTTTGGAAGCAACTCGGATCTCCTGAGTTGGCCCCTTCCACGATCACCCTTCGAGCGTGGGACGGCCATGCCTCCCAGCCCATTGGCCTTTTCCGTAATTGTCCTATCACCCTTGCCGGTAAGACCGTTTGCGTTGACGTCGAAGTCATTGACGCCCCTCTAGACTACAACATTCTATTGGGGCGAAGCTACACCTATGCCATGTCTGCTGTCCCATCTGCAGTTTTTCGGAAGATGTCTTTTCCTCACAATGGAAAGATAGTCACCATCAACCAATTGACTTACCATGAGCCGCCGTCTCAGACCTCCCCGGAGACGACCATCTCTTCTGTAGCCAATAAGAAAACTGTCAATTCCTTGACCAGTGTCTCCCCCGGCGTCTACAAAGATTCCTCCCTGCTTGGAACTTTTCCTGGTTTCCCCCCTCCTCATATCTCTGATCCCAGCTTATCGAATGTTTGCATGATGCAATCGTCTCGGGCTGCCCTTCAGCGACCCACTTCAGCTAGTCAGCAACCTTCGACTCAATCTAGCTCACCGCGACCCGCTCCTAGCCATTCATCTCAGCCAGCCGGACCTCCTCCTTCTGGCCCACCTCCTACAGCTGGTATCCCTGAACCCCTCTATCCTCCTGGGTCGGTTCCCCCAGGCCTCAACCATCTCGGAGCCATCCCTCCAGGTCATTATCCCGCTGGTCAGATACCTTTCCTGGCTCCCCCTCCCGGAGCCTATACGGTCCCTGTCATGGCCACCCTCTCTCTCCCTAACCTGACCCTGGTTATACCCGTCTGGTACGTTGACCCTCCAGCCGCTACCCCACCTGGTCACCCCAAACCCTATCTTGCTTTGACACCGGTTCAACCGGTCCCCCTTGCTTCTGCTGTCGCCACCAGGCCCCCTACACCTCCCCAGGACCCTGCCCCTGTGGTGACAGCTCCAGGAAAGACAGGCAAAGCTCGCAAGGGGGCAACCAATCAGGAACAAGCCGCCCCGACGAACCCTACCCCTCCTCGCCCGCCAAAGCGCGCTATCCAGTGCGCTTTGTGCGATATTGTCGGTCACGCCACCCATACGTGTCTTGAATTGCCGCACCTTAAGATCCTGGTCAACGAGACGTTTCCCGAATCTGATATCCCCGAAGTCTACGTCACTATCCCGGATTCTATCCCGAAACTCAAAACATTGCGGACAAATCACCCTTGTGCTTTGTGTGATTTCCATGGCCATTACACCCACCTCTGTCCCCGCCTTGACGAGTATCGGTCCTCCTTAGACACGTACCGCCAATTCAAGGCTCCGCATGACAAGAGACCTTCTCACTGGTTTTCCAATTCTACTTCGGTAGGACCCGAGGATCTTCCTACTCCCATTCCTCCTCCCATCGTCAACCCGAATGAGCCTTCAACCACCATCTTCTACCTATCCTCCTCCTTGAGAACTGATTCGCATAACCTCCTACCTGTGGAAACTCTCGACCATGGATCTGCTGACGTTGCACATGTGAGCCTTTCTCCACAAGATGACCAGTCAGACATTACTACATCATCGGGTGATCCTCCTTCCTCCAGTCTTCCCATCTTCTAGTCCGATGAAGACATTATGGAAGCCATGACCAACCCTGACTTTCCATGGGATGATATGCACCATCGCGCATACTTCCTCCCACAGCAGTCCCATGACCAATATGCTGTGGAAACTAAATAATTCATTCCCAATGCAGTCGATTGGTTCAAAAATCCCCTCCCTGCACCTGATGCTTTCAAAGAAGGAAACATGGAAAATATCTCTCCTACCATTAAAATTGACATTTCGGTCAAACCAGGAATCGAAGAATATATCACCTTGGGCGCCCAATGCACCCCGGAAGAAATCAAAGCTTACACTAAGCTTTTCAAAGAATTCCATGATATTTTCACCTGGTCCTACTCTGAAATTCTTGGACTCGATCCCACCATCGTCGAACATCATATCGACACGTGGCCCGATGCCAACCCAGTCCGACAAAAGTTGAGACCCATTAATCCTTCCAGACGTGATGCTATCAAAGCCGAAATCGATAAGCTCAAGCAGGTTGGTTTCATTTATCCTATTGAATACACCACTTGGGTGTCCAACCCGGTTCCCATCCTCAAGAAACAAGGCACCATCCGTGTCTGCACGGACTTTCGCGACTTGAACAAAGCTTGTCCCAAAGACAACTTCCCCACACCATTTATTGACCAAATCATTGATGAGTGTGTGGGGCATGAGGTTCTATCCTTTATGGATGGTTTCTCCGAATACAACCAAATTGTTATCCGTCCTGCTGACCAACTTAAAACTGCGTTCATCAGTCCGTGGGGAACTTTTGCTTACCGGGTCATGCCATTCGGCCTTAAAAACGCCGGCGCCACTTTTCAACGGGCCATGTCTTATTGTTTCCATGACTTAGCTCATATTATCCTTGCTTATTTAGACGACCTCACTGCACGTTCTAAGCATCGGGCGCAGCACCTACACGATCTGCGTACCATTTTTCTCCGATGTCGCAAGTATAATATCCGCCTTAACCCGTTGAAATGCGTCTTTTGCGTTCCCGCCGGCCGTCTCTTAGGCTTCATAGTGTCTAAGGATGGTATCACTCTTGACCCTTTGAAAGTTCAAGCCATTCTTGAACTTCCCATTCCACGTACCTTACGCCAGCTCCAAAGTCTCCAAGGAAAAGCTAATTTTCTTTGTTGGTTCGTCCCTGACTATGCCACCACCACACATGGGTTCCTCAGACTCCTCTGATCCAATATCCCATTTGTTTGGGATACCTATGCTCATGAGTCTTTCGATGCCCTCAAGCAGGCTCTCACATCCGCTCCCTTGATCCGCCCTCCCGACTTTGATCGGGACTTCATCCTGTACATCTCCGCTTCCACCTATTCGGTCGCTGGAGTCCTTATCCAGGAAGATGACAATGGTATCGAGCATGTGATCTACTACGTCAGTAAGAACCCAGTAGGGCCTCCCGTTTCCTACTCACATGAAGAAAAACTAGCGCTGGCTGTTGTGTTCTCAGTCCAAAAACTTCGTCATTACATCCTCATGCATTCCACCAAGGTTGTGACTAATTCCAACCCCATGGCTTTCCTATTGAGTCGCCGCATCCTCACTGGGAAGTACGCCCGTTGGGTCGTCATCCTTCAAGAATTCGACCTCGAATTTGTCACACCAAAAAGTAAGAAAGGTTTAGCCCTTGCCGAACTCATTTCTGAATTACCTACCGGAACACAAGATCCTCCAGTTAATGATGATTTCCCTGATGAGCACTTATTCGCCATTACTTCGGACGATCCTTGGTACGGCGATATCCTCACTTACTTGCGAACCCAAAAGTTCGCTCTTCACCTTGATCGTGACGCTCGACGACGTATCCGACACCAGGCTCCTCGCTACCTTCTTATCGGTGACGACCTCTATCGTCGCGGTATAGATACTGTCCTTTGTCGTTGTCTCACGCACGCTGAAGCTGAACAAGTCCTCAATGCTTGCCATAGCGGCGCTTGCGGTGGCCACCTCTCCGGTCTTGCTACTGCCCAAAAATTCATGCACGCTGGGTATTTCTGGCCTTCCCTCTTTAGTGATTGCATTGAAGCAGTCAAACACTATTCCAATTGCCAACATTTCGCCCCTAAGGCGCGAGCTCCCCCAGCTCCCCTCCATCCGGTCGTCTCAACTGGTCCCTTTTGTAAATGGGCCATCGACTTTATGGAGTGTCGCCCGCCATCCACTGGTAACCATAAATATATCATCGTGGCGGTCGACTATTTCACAAAATGGGTCGAGGCTATGCCAACATTTAACAACACGGCAGCTACCGCAGCCCTCTTTTTCTTTAACCACGTTATCGCTCGATTCGGGGTTCCGAAACAATTGGTCTCTGACCACGGCCGACATTTTGAAGATGAGATATGGCGTGAGCTATCCTCACTGTTGGGTTTTGAGCACCAATATTCCTCCTCCTATTACCCCCAAGGTAATGGCCAAGTTGAAGCAGTCAACAAAATCCTCAAGACCATGCTTCAACGAACGATGAATAAGCACAAAACCAACTGGCATCTTATGCTCTTCCCTGCTTTGTGGGCCTATCGAACTTCTGTTAAAACCGCCACCGGGTTTACTCCTTTCCACCTCGTTTTTGGAGAGGAGGCAGTCTTACCGATCGAGTGTGAAATCCCTTCCCTGCATCTGGCCGTTGAACTTCTCCCTGACACCCAACCTCTAGAACAACGACTTATCATGCTTGAGCGCGCCTCCGAAGACCGTCGTGTTGCATTGCAAACCATGGAAGCGGCCAAGAAACGCACCAAAGCTCAGTATGACCGAAAAGTCCAGCCTCGTACTTTTCACGAAGGCGACCTTGTTCTAGTATATGACCAGGCCCATGATGTCCTCGGTCACGGGAAGTTCGACTCATTATGGCTAGGCCCTTACGTCATCAGTAAGGATCTTGGTAAGGGGGCATACCTCTTAGAGGACTTCGAAGGCAATCCTCTTCCTAATCCTCGCAATGCACTCTATCTTAAGAAATATTACCCTTAGCATTTCCCTTCTGAAATGCATGTTTTATTTTCTTTTAGATAGCCAGCATCTTTTTCGTTTTTGTGATTTGATACTTCACCAGGACACATTTTGTCCAAGATGGGTCACTTCACCTCTCCTTAAAATCGCATTTCTTCACTTACAACACTTGTACTTGGGGCACCACTTTGCCTCCTTACTTGTCTTTGTTCGTGTTGATTTTCGTCATGAGTTACCATCTTGTACTCATGTTTTCGTGGTCCCCCATTGGACCTTTACTGTGTGGCAGCACCATCGAGTCGCCCTTGTTTAGAGCATCCAAGTGGAGTCATCATCGCATTCATGGAGTCTATCCCGAGTCCCTTTGTACCTCGCTATAGTCCTCCATCCCTCATTGCTTGGTTTCTCTCTTGTGTCGCACATTATGGCCTTCAGTCCCACTGTCCCTTATCCCTGATGATATTGTGTCAGTCGCTGCCATGTCATTCATGCCCTTTATGCTCTAGCAAGGGAAGTCGTCCATTTGCTACTCAGTCCCCTCCATTCCACCATCATCATTGGGTATTAGTCTGTCCATCACTCTACTATTTTCTCTTGTGCCTTAGTTGAGGATCTCTCATCGCCTCACCTATGGCAGACCTCCTTCTGTCGACATCAGCTTCTTCATTCCAGAAGACAAGTCTAGAGGGCGGTGTACCTTGGTTCCAGCTTCCACTCTTGTTCGGTGCCTCGGATCAGGCAAAGGGATCTCTCATTTCCCTTTGACTTGATTGTTTCTCCACTCCAGCTCCTTTCAGCATGACTGAGATCCGTATACTTGATGGTTCAGTGATACAGCAGCAGCTCTTGATGATTCCCGGGTATGTGTGAGATGTCTCAACCCTCATGAGGGGGTGGCCCTGCAGGTAGCCCCCCACATGCCCGGATGACCTCCTCCTTGTGCACCCCCCATGTACCATATTTGATGATATTGGCCTCAACCGCTTGCAGCACCTCTTCGATGTGCATGTATCAGTCAGATTTTGCGAGCCCTTCCCCGCTTGTAGGGGTCATCTGGGCATATTTCTATCTCATGTACTACCTTATTATTGTATAAGTCCTGAAGATTATTCCAGGCATCGCATGTATGTGGGATTCATCATCGTATCTTTTATCCCGTCTATATTTATGACAACATGTACTATATAGTTTAGTCCCTTGTTTACTGGACACACTATTCTTTTGTACTTTGTCTCGGCGGGCATAGGTATGCCTCCCCCACCACCTTTAGCATAGGTACCCTCTCATAAAAAGAGACTTGTTGCACCTGCAAGTCTCGTCTCCTCAGGGTCTAGTTCTTCAGCACATTAGTCTACCTTACATTTCTCTCTCTGACTTCCCTTTTGATGTCCGGTGATTGAGTTCTTACAATGTACTTCGGTCATATGATTTGCTCCTAACACTCGCACGCTGGGGGGCAATCTGTTACACCATTTTTTGGTCATCTAACCTACTATCATTAGATGGACCCAAGTACACCATGTAAGACCAATTTTACCCTAAGTAAAATTGCTTTCACTATATAAAATAACTTAATAAACCACATTTATTAGGTTGTTTATGGTCTAAACAGGAAACCCCAAAAGGAAATATTAAACAAACCTATATTTGTTTGATTTTCCTCATGCAATAATTAATTAAACCATAATTTAATTATTATTCCCAGTCATGTTTAACCCAAAAACAAAGAAATTAATTAGATAAACCTTTATTTATCTTATTATTTTCTAGGAATAATTATTTAAATCTTATTTAGATAATATTCTTTGTTAAATATGACCAAATCACCGACAAATAATTAAATAAATCATTATTTATTTGATTATCTTTTAACCACTTCCTTAAAAAGATAAATAAATCATTTATTTATTTATTTTTGACAAATAAAGGGATTTGACCCAAGTCAAATACCTTTTCCCTCCAACAAATATAATAAAATATTCCATAAAAGGTGGATCTAGATTTGGCTAATGTTATTTTAATCATGCACCAAGATCTAGAATGACCCAATATTTTGTTATAAATAGGAGGGTTTTCCTACCATTCTTCACCTTTTGTTGCCTATTAGATCACTCTGGATCTAAACTCTTGGTCACATTTTCCATTATTTGCCGTGTGAGCTCCCTTTGAGTTCTATCTTTGTCTCTGGGTTTCTACATCAACTAGAGAGAGAAATCTTAGATCTGAAGTGCCGAGGACTTCCAAGAACCCATCCCACTGAGGGGAATCAGATACTTCTTCTGGTTTTCCTCCCAGGTGCCTCATTAATACAAAAATTCTTTCAAAAATTGTTCTTGTCTTGTCTATTGGTATATGGAGCAAACCCTTATTTTTACCGCTTAATGTCTTTCCATGCATAGATCTGGTGTTTTGCAGCTCTTTTCTTGTCTAACTAATCGCAGATCTGAAGATATTGGCAGCCACTTTTGTTGTTAGGGCTATTAGTTATGCGTAGCTAAAGTGGTCCTTTTTCGTACACTTCGACAAAGAATTCATACTAACACCAAAGGGAATTGCATATTTCCCTTTTGGGTGGCCCCCACTTCCCACCAACATTTTAATCTTTCCCTTTTTGTTAATGTTGGACCATGCTTTTCCCACAAAATGAAATAATTTTCCCGTTTCATCCCCTCAACATAAGTTGAGCCAAAAATTAACATAACTTAGACATAAATTGCAAAATTGGTGTAGTTGCTAGGTGAAATTAAGTAGAGGGGATATCACAGAGGTGCTCCAACATTCGAGACTAAAGTTGCTTGAGGACAAGCAATCTTGAGCAGGGAGGGCAATAATGTCCCCATCCGCTCAGGAGACATAAGGGAGTGGACCCACTAGCCTAATAAGGTTCCCATAGGCTAAGACAGGAAAAATTAATCAAAAGAACACAATTTGCCTAAGAGAAAACATTACAAAAGCTAAAGTGGTGACAGAGGGGACATGGGTTCTAGGCTAATGAAAATTCACTTTTAAATTATAAAAGTGAAAAAACTTACTAAAATGACTTTATTAAAATAAAAGGGTAAAAAAGTAGCAAAATTGGCAAATGAGTTATAAAAAGGGAAAATGAAGAGACTCTCCTCATTCTTGCATTTGTTCACTTTAGAAAAAGAAATTTGGAGAGTTCTTGAGAAAGAGTCCAAGGTTTTTGGAAACTTTCATTTTGGTGCTAGTTCCAGTGTTGAAACTATATACTTTAACTAGTCTTAGAGCAAGATCACTCAGATTCCGTCATTAAACTTCATTGTTCATGAAGATATTGGCAAGAAAAAGTAAGTCATGGTGTTATCAATTGATTTTATTATCTGACTTATGGCATTCTATAATATTTTTACAGGCTGGTGGCTGAGATAAACTTGGGGTCGAGTGGCCATCATTTGCTAGAGTTCTGGACCGGGTTTCACTCTAAAAGAGGGCTGAGCTGCCTGGGTTATTTCTAGTTGCTATCAAAAGGGCTAAAAGGGTCGAGTTCTCAGGGTTTAAGGGTCAAGTTATCTCCTGTTGTGGCTAGTTGAGTGACTATCCAAACAGTCAATACGTGGGGGGAGATCCCTGTAGAAAGGGATCGAGTTACAACTGCCTAAAGGAGGCCGAATCTCTCTCTTCTTGTACCAGCTTGAGCTACTATTCGTGGGGTCTTTTCTAGGTTAAATTTATCAGTTTGGGGTACGAGCTACAGCCAGCCTTTGAGAGGATGAAATTGCTGGTCCAAAATACTGTATAAACAGCCTATTCATGGGTTGATAATCCTGTGGAAGAAGGGCCAAATTCACAGCCAGCTAGGAATCATTATCCCTGAAGATTACACTGCTGGAACCACCCAACATAGTGACTGAAAAACTTAAGTGTGTAACGCTGAAGCAATTCTCAGGTTTCTCTTATATTGTGCACTGTAATCTTTGTTAGCAAATTAATGATAGGGTTGAGTGTTTGTAAATCTGTGTGGTATTTATATCTCTGAGTTTAATATAAAATATACACAATTGTGTTGAAGCATTTCCATGGCATATTTTTGTGGCGAGAGGCGCTCTACAGCCCAATATAGGGGTAATAGGGGTTTATATGTAGATGTAATGTAAGAAAGTTTGTAAACATTTTTACATGTCAGCTTAATATGTTGAATTTATATTAATATGTCCAATTTATAATACGTAAATTGGTAAACATTCACATGTTGGTTAAAATTAATATAGAGCCCAAGGGAGATGTTGTAGTGTTCGTAAAAAATTAAAAGTAATAAAAATTAAAAAAAAAATTCAAGTAATAAAAATAAAAAAAATTCAAATTTGTTACATTGTAATTTTGTTTTTATTAATAAAATTACAAATAACTTTTACATTAAAAAAACCATATTATACACATTACCTTAAAATATAGAAGTAGCAACAATAAGTCAAGATCCATATTACCTTATAAAATACAATAATGATTATGTAACTATATTTAAATACCTTATAAAATAGAATAACGATTATGTAACCATATTTAAACTTAATTAATAAGCACACAAACTTACAATATAACAATATGTTTAACTATGGATATTCATGTCCACTTTGTCATCGATATTATTAACTTGTAAATAGGCTTTGTTACAATACCATGGCTTATTAATATGACATTCCCAAAAACCACCTCTCATTTGACACTCAAAATATTTTATAAATATTTTATTTGAATTTAATTTTATAACATTTTTTTATTAAATTTAAAATAAAAAATATTATAATTACTTTTGAGATATATCTACAACTCTATCACGTGAAAATATATAAGATATATATAGTAGTTATAAATTAAGATCCATTTCACCATAAAAATTAAAATTAAAATTTTGTAACCATATTTAAATTTCATTAATAAGCACAAAAAAAACTTAACACTTACAATGTAACAAGATTTTAACCATGGATATACACTACCACTTTACCATTGATATTATTAACCATACCATACCATGGGCCAATACGATGACTTATCAATACCACATGCTCAAAAACAATTCCTCATTTCACAATCAAAATAATACTTACAATTAACAAGAATTTTCATCATGGAAACTCACCCCACTTTACCATGGATATTATTAACCATACCATACCATGGCTCATCAATACTACATTAGTACATTCCCAAAATCCATCTCTCATTTCACAATCAAAATATTTTATAAATATTTTTTTTTTTAATTTAATTTTATTACATTTTTGGGCCAAGATACACTCTTCATCCAAATATGGAAGAGTTGTTGTAATGTCCAATTATATGATGTTATCTAAACATTTTGACCCACTCAAACTACATGAAAATAAAAAAATAAAATTATTAATTAAACCATTTTGACTCGGTGATATTATATAAATATAAAAATTAAACTAAAAAATAAAATTAATAATTAAACCATCCTAGAACCATCTAAACTCCAGATCTATCAAGCTCCGAGAGGGATCAAATCTCTTGAGGTGCAAACCTTCCTTCAAGTTTTGCATTCAGAAAAGAGGTATGCACCTTGAGAGATTTGATCCTTCTCGATGCTTGATAAATCTGGAGTTAAGATGGATCTAAGCTAGTTGGTACTACATTTATCTCTGTTGAAATAAACTATTAAAGTGCACCTACAGCCATATGTTCACAAACTGTTTGATGAAATGTCATAAAGAAAAACTCAAGCAAAACCCAGTAAATCAGTGGGGAAATTCCGAGATATTCCCAAGGATATCTTACATCTAGAAACTTCTCCATAGAATGCTCCCTTGAAATTAGGCTTATGCATGTCAACGAGCTCTTAAAAGATGTATTCTAGAGACGAGTCTTCCAAGAAGTCAATCCACCAAATAATAAATTTATATGGATATATGTGCCCTGTGTGAGCTTTCAACCATCCACTCCTTTTCTTCATAACATCTACCTTGGATGAAGGGCATTCCACCAATAGATGTATGGTTGACCTTGTAAATGGGTTTTACATGCCATGTTGCCACATCATATTAAAAGGGCATTCAATACCTATGCCTTGTCGTTGTCGAGAGCACTGACGCACCATACCATGCCTTCAAATGTGTAGAACATGCCATGTAGAATGTGACATGTATCCATGAAGATTATCATGCTTCCAAATATGCAAATTTGCCTCGGGAGATGTGAAAATGCCTCAAAAAGTATCCTCAATGAAAGATTATGCATTAAAATGCATGGAAATGCCAATTTATCTTCAATGTCCAAGTCTCCCAACTGTATTGTTCTGGTGGTAAAAAGTTATTAGCTATATTCTTTCTTTTGGAATTAGTATATAATATTCCTTTTCTGTTTGGCACCACATTTTTTAATATTTGTGTCATGCTATATCCCTGTTACTGAGGTTCTAGGACATTTCTTCCTGCTCATTGTGTCTCAATAAAGCATGTACGGTGATAATAATTTCCAGCATTTACTTCTCAAACTTAATTGGCTTCAAATCACAATGAGAATTTCAATAGGAAAAAAGAAAAACTATAAATGGACCAAATAGAAGAAAATAAGTCCATTTATGTTATATATTATTCTTCAGATGATAAGTCTAAATGCTCATTTTCCTCTATCTTCAAAATATGGTCTACTTGATTAGAAGGAATATGTAAAGCAAGGTAACCCGAAATATCTAAGTAATATAAACACAACATGAAATGAGATGCGTAACTTAACAGAAATATAGTCAAATTTCAAGAGCCAGTACGAAAAATTTTCCTCTGTATCTCAAGGAAGTAAAGGGCATATTTGAGTACCACTGTCCAAATATAACAACTTGTTGCCACTAGCTGAAAAGCACGTATTGTTCAGGAATTATGCCTATTCTCTAAAAATTGTGAATTACAGAAAAAAAACTCGAGCACTGAAATTGCAAACTACTTAAATTGGAAATGAAGTAAAAGACTGTGGACAATACACGTAATTTTGCTATATTTTGATATTATCCATCAAAAAATCATAAATATTTATATACCATACTCATAAAATTTCAGTAAAGCACACAAACATGGATGATTCAATAACATACCTTGAGAAGCTCATAAATGTAGTAGCGTATATCATGATCTGATAATGTGGGATAAAGAACTTTAAAATCTGTATTGTTTACGTATTCAAAGATCAAGCAAGGTGTCTTAGATTGTGGATCTCTAACCACATCTAAAAGTTGCACAATATTTGGTCCTCCACAAAGGTTCTGCAAAATGCTGATCTCTCTCTTGATCTGTGTATTGCAAAAGTAATATTTTCAGATGTGTGGAACTGAAGACTACATGCAATATCTATAAACTCATACACAAACATAACAATGATTTTAAATGTGAGTACAAAATTTCTATGGAATCTCCTAAAATTATAGAGCCATCTAAAGTTGAGATTGAGGCCATGGAGATCTTTGCTTTTATACTGGATAGTAACCTAGAAAAGCTTCTATAGCCATCTCTCCTAACAGGTGGAACCATTCACGCTAGAGGTAAAAGGATCTCATTTGACCTTACAATGCATGTTGCTCCATCAATTCTCTAAAGAAACTTATCAAGCTGAATCTATTACCTCACAATCTTACAGGACTAGTTATGAGGCATGAAAGATCTTTGAATTTTTTTAATCTTTCTCAAGAGTCAAATCATGTCTTATGTTGCAGTAGAAAATTTTACAAAATAGTTGAAAAAAGAAAAGACTAAATAACCTTTTTCTGCCCAGGGTTATTGAGTAATAGCAAAGAGTGATGCAATGAGCTTTCTGACAGGTGGAACCATTCACTCTAGAGGTAAAAGGATCTCATTTGACCTTATAATGCATGTTACTCCGTCAATTCTCTAAAGAAACTTGTTATGAAGCTGAATCTATTATCTCACAATCTTACATGACTAGTTATGATTGAAATTTTTTTAATCTTTTCCGAAATATATCTTATGTCACAGTGGAAAAAATTTACGAGATAGTTGAAAAAAGAAAAGAGTAAACAACCCTTTTGCTGCCCAGGGTTATTGAGTAATAGCAAAAAGTGATGCAATGGACTTCATCAATCCTATAAGATTCAGTCTTGCAGGAACCGTCCCCCCAGGTTCAGGAGGCGGATTCGCGTCCTAGATGGATCCGCAGATTATCCTCGGGCGGAACCGTGATGGTTCCGTGCACGGTTCGCGACCAGTTCTAGGACAGAGCCGGATGGTTCAGCGGGAAAGGTTTTTTTTTTCAACTAAAGTTAGATTTGGGGTTCAAGTGATTTAAGGGTGAGTTAGGGAAAAGAGAGGATGAGGTTAAAAGGCATTTCCCCCCTCTCTTTTCCTCATTCTTGCATCTTTGGAGAGCTTGGAGAAGAGAGGAGAAACCCAGCTTTTGAGATCAGATTTATGAGAGGTTTGAGGAGAGCTTGGAGGAATGAAGAAGGGGGAGCTTGGAGGAGTAAAGAAGGGTTGCCATCTACAAAACCTAAAGAGGTAAGTGCAAACCTCAGTTAACTCCCTCATTTTCTTGTCATTCTTGTTTGTATTTTTCCTCCTCCCTCCCCTACTCTTTCCCATTCTTTCTTCTTGTTCATTTTATTGCAGGTTGTCCATCTAGATTTTAAAATGGTGTTCTTTTGGATTATTGTTCCACTTTTGTTTTTTCATGTTGTTTGTGGGGAGTAGGCATAGAAAGGAAGAAGAGGAGGATAGTGCTCGCACTATGAGTGACCCAATGTATGATGAGAAGGAAGGGTTTGAAGAGGAAGGGGGTGAAGAGGTCACTGGAATGCAAGGGGGGGAAGTTGCATTGACTCCCTTGTGGAATTATCTGACAAAACTTGAGGGGGGGGGGGAGGCGGTGGAAGCTACAAGTTTTTGTGCCCTCTTGATTGTCATGGAAGAAAACCTTATTGTGGTTGAGATTTCCGCTCGGAAACACTCGTGTGCTAAACAAGACTTGTAGACTTGGCTTCAGCTCAAGCGTGCTTGTCAAAGACAAATTATCAAATGATCAAGAATGAGCCAAATGAGTGTCTCTTGTTCTTTTTGTCAAAGAGCCTCCAAAATGCCCATGTGGGCCTAGCTCGACTTTCCCCCACCAACTTTGCTCCAATGAGAGCATACTTCCTCACATGGGTCATAATTCTCCATGGGTGGCCCCCACGCTCCACTAAGGTCGCAATATTTCCCTCCAACTCTAATGTTTGGGCTTGCTTAAAGTCAAAAATACATGTGGGGCCTTTAAACCCACATTCCCTAAGTGCAAACATGAATAAAGACAACATTTGCCAAAATTGATATTTCACTTAGCAATAATGCTAAGTGGGAATATCACACTTGTCAGTAGGCTTATAACTTTGATGTAAGCTTTTAACAATATCATTGAATTGCTCCACAATCTCATTTTCGTTCTTCTTTATGGTGCTAATAGCTCTAAGCAAATGCCTTTCTTCCTTCTTATCTCCGCACTTATCCTTAAAGGCATTAATAATGGATTGCAATTAATCAAACGAATTATCGGGCTTTTCCGTAAACCAATCCAAAACATCTTCTTCTAGAGAAAGGACAAAAAGCCTCATCTTCACATCTTCATGATCATAATTAGCACTGCTAGCAAATTTACCCAAGAAAGCTTGAAAATCCTTGAGATGCGTTTTAGCACTAATCGCATGATTGCCTTGGAAATAAGGCAACAACTCAACTTTTTTTGGAAGATCATGCGGATAACCTTGAATGTTAGCAAAGTTACAAGGGGAGAACAAGTCCATGATGTCTTGTTCAACCGGATCAAGAAAAAGCAAATGGATATCAGGAAAAGCTTCCTGTTCGAGATTAACAAGAAGTGTACGAGAAGAGAGCTTGTGTAATCGAACTTTAAAGACCTTTTCTAGATCCAAAGTAGGATTAACCAAGCTACTTGGATGCCTTCCGATATATGCTCTTGTAGAAGATGGAATAAGTGGAGACACAACTCAAACAAAAATATATCTCTAGAGACCCAAGATGCTAGAACCGAAAGTTAGTAAAGGGGACCGACGAAAAGAAACATATCCCGGTGAAGGATGTTGAAAATCCGAGAACAAAACTAATTTATCCCTGGAAATGAGGCCAAAAAATGTTATCGCCTAAAATGTACACCTCAATGTGGGCAAAATTTTAATCCCACCAAGTGTAATTTTAGAGGCGCAAACCTCAGAGTAGGTGTTGTCACCTATTCCCTACTCAATCTGTTTAAATCTCTCTCCTAGGCAAGCTAAGGGGGGTAGTCCTTAAAGGATGAAACTAAAGGAAACTTGTTGGAACAACAAGTCTAGGAGATCTAAGGGCAAGGCAATTATTATTAATGTAACTTGATTATTAATTAGAGCAAGCGTAATTATGAGCAATGTGTGTGAGATGGGTTCGATTAAGATCAATAAGGCAAACATGAAATATAAAGGTGATAAATTAGTGCCCTAAACAATGTTCAATGAAAATCAAGAAACTTGCAAGTGAACAGATTTTCAAGTTACAAGAATAACAATGTTGCAAGACAAGTGTTAGTACAAAGACAAGACAATATTTAAAATATGATCAGAACAATATAACTTGCAAAATGAAAGAAACTTGTACTTTACTCCAAAGAGATGCTCAAATAAAATATGACAATATCACAAGGAAAACGATCAAGGAAATTAAATGACAAGTACCAGATCGGTAATGTAATATTGCAAGGAAAGATTAAATGCTCATAGTCAACAATATGCCCAATGAGAGAAAGTTAGAATGAATGCAAGACTAAGCTAGGTGAGATGCAAGATCTTGGTTAATTTTAATTAAAATGTCTAATCTAGAGGAAGGCCTTCTCCTCAATTATCGAAGTAGGCCTTAACAAAGTTGTAGAAAGAAATGTTGGGGAAGGAGGCTAAGGCCTCATTAACGATACCTACTCAGGAGTTCTAACAACCCAATTGCCTTTGTTTCTACAAAGGATTGCCCACAAGGGAACTGCACGGTCACTTGTTTTAACCATTGAGTAAGGGTCAAGCTTCTCAAATTGGATGTGAAGAGGGTGGTCCTAAACTTTCTTTACAACCAAGCTTATGCTTGGAGGTAAATTTTAAAATGCAAATCTAAGACTAAGATGAAAATGAACATGTCAAATTTTAATGCTTCAATGAGATACAAGAACAACACAATGCTTCAAGGAAAGAAATACTAATCCACAATATGATGATAAGCACTTTAGAGCACAGTATTAGATCAAACCAATGACCAATGAAGCATATAAGAATTATTCAGTGAAACAAGAGAAATAATGACAATAAGAATTAGATGATTAACAACTCAAGTACCTTTAGTTAAGATGTTTCTTAATATGATCTTCACTTAAATTAGGCAGTAGAAATAAGTAAAGACTATGATGAAAACACAATTTAGAGATGGCAGATGCGATTGCTAACAAAGAAGTTAGAAATCACTACTTAGATCTATACTTGCAAGTGAAACAATAGACAAAAAGTACTTCAAATGCACTTAATCAAGAAGTCAATTAGAGAAATGCAAGTTAAAGAAAAATTAGATCTATGATGCAAGTAATATGAAATTAGTAAAACAAATTAGCTAACCAGTTAGATCTAAACTAAAGATAAGCAAGGGAAATCCTCCCTCAAAATGAGGAGACGGGATACCATGGAATGAAAATCCCAAGCTCCCTTAAGAAACAAGGTTAGTATCTTATTATTATGATACAAGCGAGACGCCTTTGAAAAAGGGAAAGGCTCTCTTCCTCAAGAAGAATTACAATGGTGAAAGAGGCTTGCAACAACAAACTTCTCCTTGAGATGGGAGGTTGATCCATTTATGATTTCAATGTAGAAACTTTTAAAACAATAAATCAATACCTCAAATATCCCACGACCTTCAACAAGAGATTATGCAGTCCACAAATTGCTCATGGCCTTGGGGAAGGGAAGCCCGCTAGGCCTCATGGCTAGGCCAAAAATTAGTGCGAATTTATTTGTAAATTTTATGAATTTTTTTATGGTGAAATCCTTATGGATTAGGCTAAAATATCTTCAAAAAAATTCGCTTAGGCCTCCTTCAAAACCATTTTCGCACCAAAGAGAGAAAGGCTTTTCTATGAGCTCTCATCCCTTAAGAAAATGATCACAATTGTATGCGGTCTCCTCTCAAAATCTTGGTAGATAAACAATGAACTTTTGTCACAAATTCTGCAAGAGAAAACCCTCCAAATTTGTTATCTTTTCACTGCAAAACAAAAGGTTAGTGCATATAAAATTTATAGCAAGGAAAACAAGTCCTAAACCGTTTCCAAACAAAGAAAAAAGGCCCTTTGAGCTTGCAGCCTCACAAAGTAATTTTGATGGGCTACAAATGACCAAACCCCAAGCGAAATCTTTAAAGAAAATTGAAAATTTTATAGGAGATAAACCCTTGGAGAGAATTTGAATTTGCAATGGAAATAGCCCTTAAAACCCTTGAGAAACCCCTCAAACAAATGATTAATCTCTACAAAACAAACTGAGGGTTAGTTGAAGAGCAAAAATATACATACAAGGCTTGCGGCTAGCCTAAAGATCCTTAATACAATGTTATGAGCCACAAAATTTAATTTTTTTTTTTGTGAAAATCCTTCGCTTGAGAGGCAAGATAGACCTCTTTGCTTGCGGCCTTGAAGCAGAAAGGGTCTAAACCCTAGTGGCCTTCCAAAATAAGTTAGACAACCCTTTCAGAAATTTCATTGACCTCAAGACCCTAACTGTCTAGGCTAGGAAGCATATTTGGGCTTCAAAAAACAGATTCTTCTTGAATTTGGATGGGATCATCCGATCAGGCCTGCAAAAACACATACAAATGGATCCAAACCCCAAATGAAGTCGTCCTTATTCAGATATGCAAAAGAAAGCCAAGAAAACCCAAAAAACAGTATATACAAATGGATGAAAATATATACAATGTTAGATGGAAATATATACAAGATACAATGTTAGATGGAAATATATACAATGTCGATATGCTTTGAGTGATCATGAAACACTGGGTTCTCAGAGAGCTTAATGCGACTTTGATTATCACAATGTATCATGGTAGGATCCATCCTCTGTTTGAAAAGTCCCACAAGTAACTTCCTCATCCAAATAGCCTTGCAAGTTGCTTGACTAGCATCCATGTACTCAGCTTCTGCTGAACTGAGTGCAACTTATCTCTGCTTCCTGTTGTACCAAGAAACAACTATTGAACCTGTTGACCACTGGAATGGCACCTAAAACTTTTTGAGACTCCATGCCCAAGGATGTATTAGAGGCTTCATGTACCATCAGAGATCATCATATCATCATATTTTTTCAACTCTACTTCTTCTTCTCATCTTTTTCTATTGTACCTAGATTCCACAAGCCTTGCGGGGATGATGTAAATTGATGCTAATATGATGAGTTTGAGTCATGTAACAAGCCTAGGTAACTTGGGACCTTTTCATCAAGTCATTTTACTTGGGAGTTTTTTTTTTTTTTTCATTTGGTTAATAATTATATCCTTATGGGGACTTAATAATTAATTGAGTTTTTTCCTCCAAGCATAACCACAAAGCCGGAGTACGGCTTGAATGTGAGGCCTTGGGTGAGTCCTAGTGTCTAGAGTCATTGCATATTACCATGCTAGATCACTCATAAAATTTCGTGGAATTTGGTTAGGTCTAGGGGTCTTCTTCTTTTTTTAATTTCCCGCTGGGTGGAAATTTGAATAAAATCTTAATGTGATATGTAATAAGTGATGTCTAGAGAAGTTGTATGGGGTATGTGTGCTCAAAATTACATCTCTCACCCTCAACTTTCTACTATGACACACTTTGAGAGGTAAAAAATGTGTTTTATACCCTCAAAACCCACTTTTCCTAAGTTTAATGGAAAATCAGGCGATAAATTAAACCAGAAATAAATTAAATAGAGAGAAATAAATAGCCTCACTTGGACATCACTCATCACATCATACATCTCTCTCTCCTCTTTTGATTGGTCCGTACAGCCTGGGACAACCTCTCTCTTCTTCGCATGTGTGGTAGGAGGCCGAATATTTCTTGGTCAAAAATAGGTCGAATTTCAGAGGATCATACCAGCGTTGACCAGGGGTCATTTGACCTTCGTTGACTTTGGTTTTCAGGGCAGAATTTCGTTCTTTGGAGACCGCATTTATTGGCATAGAAATCGAGGAGCTTGGGACAGTTTGACTAGCGTTGACTTCAGATTTGACCACATAAATTACAACAATGTTTGATTGGGTTTGACCGAACTGTTTTGGGTTGACATTGACTCTCTTGGAAGGCCAAATTGGATTGTTGTTGACCGAGTTGCTTGGAGGACATTTTGGAGCTACTTTGACCAGTGTTGACTTTTTGGTTAGGGCTGCAGTTGACTGTTGTTGACTGTTTATTTTGACAGGACTGTTTTGGGCAAGTAAATTTGATATTTGTACTCTCTCTCTCTCTGTTGAACTATTGAAGAATAATAAGAAGAATTAATCAAAGGGTTTTCCCCACATTGGGGTTTTGCCCTGACATCCGCCAAATATTGTGTCCTCTTGTCTTGTCTTGTCTTCTTCATTTTGTTTATGTTCTATCTGCATTTACTATCAATGTGATTAAGTTAATGTGATTGCTACTGGATAGAATTGGAAATTGATATTGGGCTACTAAGGAACATTGAAGTAAATTGTGTGAAGCATAGAACATACCATTGTGATCTAAAATTAACAGTTTGTCTCCACTTGAGGCTCCTACTTCTTCACACTTGGAACTACGAATTTGGCTCAAGGAGTGACCACATTATTCCCAAGGAGACTTACACTGGGCTCATTGGAAGCATCTACATGAGGTGTCATCACATGATTTGGTCTTGGAGTTTGACTTGAGTTAGCTCCTTGATTGGTTCACACTTCAATTTGTTCATCTTCACACTTGGAGAATTCGATTTTGCTTGAGGATATCTTGGTACCACATATGGAATTCGATTTGGATTGGTGGCTACTTCATCCCTCCACATAGAATTTGATTTCCTTCTTGGGATCTTTACCATGGCCATTTGTCACTGGGATGCTACATTGGGATTTGCTCCCATTTCTCTATATAATAGAGCTTTGAGTTCCCATATTGTGTCAATTGTTTACTAGCTATTGTGTTTGTGGAAGCGCTGCTACTTTGTACACTTTTCAATAATTGCAATAAAAGGACTTTGGGGGTTCATTCATGGATGTTCGAGCATGGTGCATTGTGAGCTATTGGTATAATCTCTTCTATTTATGCTTTGAGTTATTTCATTTTGCATATACTCTTGTAAACTTGCTAGTGCAAAGTTATCTTGCATTAACATTTGATTTGAAAGTAGGCTCTAGATGTTGGAAGTTCTAGTTTATTTTCAAATAATTTTCTAGAAGTTTCAATTAATTGTTTGCTTCTCTAAATCTATATGGACTAGTGTGTGATTCGAGTATTGTAGAAGAATTATTTTTGTTGGATCAAGCGTGAGGAGAAGTCCTTGGGAGACCAACCCACTCTTGAAGCATCTCGAAAGGAACTCTCATTTGTTATTTGGATTTTCATAGTTCATCTCAAGAATAAGTGTCCTTGCAGGGATTCAATTGTGTTGAGATTTTGGGGTAGCATCGGGTGTGCTCTAGCTCTGAAATTTTGTGGAGGGGTTGGAACACACGATATCTCCAAGACCTAGAAAGTGTTTGGAGAAATTTCATCTGGTGTAAAAGCCATTCTAATAATTAAATTTTTTAATGGGGACCCTAAGTTTAACTTAGGGAAATTAAAAAATTAAAGTGAATTAATTTTCACATGTGATGAAATGTTCTAATTGACGTGGATCAAGCTTTCTTTTAATATCAGTCGTTGATAAAAGATTAGATCACGGTCGTTGGTTTTCCAACGAGAAAAGTATAAAGGAAGGGCTTGGGGTAAGTTGGAGAAGACACACACATTGCAGAAGCACTGAAGCTAAGTCAAATTTCTGGGTGGGGTTTGCTGAGGAATTCGAAGTGAGCTTGCAATGGAATGAAGGGGTAGAGATCGGCAAGGGATGATCTGATCCAAGGCCTAGAATACAACAGCAGAGAGGCAGCATTGTACTAGGCAGAGCAGAGGCCAGCCAAAGGGACGCAGTCCAGCCAGGACAACGCAGAAGACTACACAGATGCTGCGTAAGCCCAGTCAGGGTGATGCAGGCCCAGCCACGGCAGCGCAGGGGCAGCAGAGACCTAGCCAGGGTGACGCAGGCCTAGCCAGGGCAGTGCAGAGGCAGCCCAGCACCAGTCACGGTGACGTTGTGTGTACGCTAGCTAGTAGAGGTTGACGCCGAGGTTGGAGAGGCAGTGTTGGGGTTCCAGTGGGCCAGAAAGGGCTATTTATCTGTAATTCCCAACTGAGGGTGTGATTCAGCCATATTTTATGTCTCTGAGTGATAACGTACAGTTGCCATGTAATTTCTCTGTAGGGAAAACTATTTCTGGTGCCCAGAATGTTGTACTCAGATTCTGCATAATAATAAAATCCTCTAGAGTTGTTGCACTGGTTTTCCCGCATTCGGTTTTTCAGGGACATTGGTCTGAAAAATCTGTTTGTCATTTTGTCATATGTGCGTGATGTTTAGTAAATGATCTGTAGTTGTGTAGGCTGCTATTTGTGTTTACTTCGCTATTTTTCTGAATATTCAGTTAAATAACTTGTATAATAAATCAAGTAGGAGATGTAAATCAATAGTTGGCAGTAGGGTTTTTGTACTAAGGATTCAGAAATTTTCACATGGTATCGCAGCATTGCAGATCAAAGTTGCTCGCCATTAGAAGCGGTCAAGATATTTGCAACGTAGAAGGCAACACAGTTATAGATATCAAAGAAGCATCTGCAACACCAGGAGGGGACGTAGACCCTGCAAGGTGACGTAAAGTCGTCTCACACGCTGGTAGGCCGACGCAGCCTAAAGAGGTAACGCAGAGCTAATCGCTCATGCGCAGGCCGGGCGCAAAGACCAGGAGAGGGACGGTTGAGCTGGCCTCGAAGCCACGCGTAGGCTTACCAAAGACCAAGAGGGTGAATCATAAAGAAAACAACCGTATATTCCACCTCCATAAATATATTCATATCCACGTTAATGTGAATCACATCACCATAAATACATATAATATCAACATTAATGCGGATAAGATCTCGAGAGGTAAGAGGCGGTGGAGGAGGGTTATTTAAGTGATGAAATATGGAGGAGAGGGGGCATGTGTTTTGGGCAAAAACAAATTCTGCTTGAAAGAGATAAACTGTCTAGGAGGGAGACTCGGTGTTCTTGGAATTCTGGGCACGGGGGCAGAGGAGGCATCCTCTGGGTTTAGGATTGTTTCCTAAATTTGTTGGGAGGAACCGAGTGTTTCTGTAATCTGTCTGCTGCGTTCACGAGAGAACCACCGCTCAAGAAATCTTCAGCTCACTTCAGGTTTTGTTTCTGGTTTTCAGGTATTCCTCTATGTATAGATAATTACTTTTGTAAGTTGAAATTTCAATTTAAGCTATTACGCTCCTCTCATTAGATTTTATACTTAAATCAAAAATCAGATAAGTGCATGTAAGAAATCATAGGATTCAGTTCTTGAAAGTATCATCTTGTTCATTTTTTGCTAGTAAAGTTTTAACTTCTTTCCTTTGCAATTCATTCTATATTGCTTCCTTACATGCTTTGGATTTGTGAATGATTATATATTTTGAAAGCAGATTTTATATCTTTCATGTGATATTATATCTTGCTAACATCTTTTGTTTGATTGAGAAGGTAACTTGGGTTTCAATTTGAAACACTTCATTTTTCTTGAGCAAGTATTATTCATTTTTAATCAATATTGAAGGCACTAGTTTTATGTATGCTAATCTTTGATTCATGTGTTGATGGTTATATATTTCATTTCATATTACTCATTATATTTGCTCATAATCTCAAGTAACCCAATTTTGAAATCTCCTAGAAACCTCACATTTCCCCTTTTAACTTAGCTTTTCATTTAGAGACCACCCCCTTAGCTTACCTAGGAGAGAGCTTAAATGGAGAGAGTTGGGAATAGGTGACAACCCCATCTCTGAAATTTGCCACCAACCACACCTCATGGGGTTAAGGCTTTTTCTCATTAACTTAGGTGTGTGTGACAAGCGGCAACAGGACAGACAGTGATGAATATGCCACTCGAAGTACTTTCCGGCTCGTGGAGCTCCTCGCCTCACCGCATCCGTGCTTTCCTCAAGCCTCACTCCATCAACTTGTTTGTACCACAATCCATAGTTTGTTGTGCCTTTAAGATATCTCAACACATGCTTTGCAGCAACCCAATGCACTCTGGTAGGTTCAACCATGAACTGACTCAGTTGGTTGACTGTAAAAAAAATATCAGGTCATGTGTTAACCAAATACATCAACGACCTAATGAGTTGCATGTATACTCTGGGATCCACTCAGTCTCCTCTACCAACATCCACCTTCCTCCAGTTTGTGGCTAGAGGTGTGGCCATGGGCCTGCAATCCTGAATATGAAATCTCTGGAGAATATTTGTTGTGCAATTGCCCTGTCCCACAAAGATCTCACCATCACCCTGCCAAACCTCCAAGCCAAGGAAATAGTGCATGAGCCCCATATCCTTCATCTCAAACTCCCTTGCAAGATCCCCCTTGCAATCTTGGATCAAGCTCTCATCTGTAGTCAATATAAGGTCATCGGCATAGTCAACTAGAATGAGCGGAAGCCCTCCAACCATGATGTAGTACAGGTTGGGATCCGTCTTACTCTTAGTGAAGCCCAATCCTCGAAGGTAGTTGTCAATCTGAGTGTAGCCTGCTTGAGCCCATACAGCCCATAAAGAGATGTTTTCAGTCGTACACGTGTGTCTTTGTTGAACTGCTTCAAATCCATCTAGTTACTCCATGCGACTCTCTCCTCAACTACCCATTTAGGAATGTTATCTTCACATCCATCTCGCACTTCCCACCCCACTTGTGTTGCAAGTGCCATTAGTCTCATGGATGAATATCGTGCCCTAGGGCAAAATTTCTCTCATAGTCTATGCCTCAATCTATGAGAAACCCTTGGTAAATAAACCTAGTCATGTACTTCTCCACAAATTCCATCTCGCGCCATGCTTCACCTTGTACACCCATCTCGATCCAACAATTGATTTCCTCAAGTCATGGAACAACCTCCCCGTAAATCATTCTTCATGATAGAGCAATATTCCTCCCACCGTGGACATTTGCCAAACCCATCGAGAAGTTGCCTCCTATAAGAAGAAGGCCCAGCTTTCCCACCAACTCTGTCATCGGTGTCATATAATCTGTGTACCTTTGTGGTTGTTTACTCTACCTAAACATGGTGCTAGGAACCTTGACCTACTCCTGAGCCTCCTGAATCAACCTCTCGGCCCACTTGGCCTTCTTCCTCCCTGTGGTGGGTGGCTCTGGTTGATTTGTCTGCTATCGGCCTGAACTCTCCTCCTCATCCTGCTTCAAATCCTGTTGTGATGCCCTCTAACCACTTGGTTGTGGCTAGGTTTGTGGCTGACTCTGAGGTACTGGTTGTGACTCCTGCTTGGGAGCGACTAGCTCCTCCTCAGATACTGCAATCTACTCATGCTCGAAGGAAACTCTCGGACCACGATCCTCACGAGATCTCACATCTCGCCTGGCTTGTCTTCTGAGTCTGGAAGATACACCACCGAATACCCTAAGATGTCTCACTATATTGTGAAAATTTCACAAGCGAAATCCTATTGCGGCAAATTTGGAATTATTCTTCTAATTGTTAATTAATTTAACAATTTATTTGCTACGACAAATACTGAATAAATCACACTGCAGCATTCACGAATAAAACTGCGGAAATAATAGTGCTAGAAATTGAGAAAAGTCTAGCACACACACATACAAATGACATAGTTATTTTTGGAAAAAATTCCCTGGAAAAAACCCACCTTGGGAAAATCGGTGCGGTAGTGAGGTTTTTATTTATTATGCGACGATGAAAATCTAAGTGCAATTTATGGATGCCAGTCGTAATCAAACGACAAGAAAATTTGCACAAAATTATTTTAAGGGAATTACCTTTCTTCCACAAGCAACCGGCACAATTTCCTTTAGAAAAACTCGTACTCCTAGACCCTCTACATCGGCCTACTGCCGGGGCCCTATGACGTCAAGCCCCTAAGCTGCCTCTATGAAGTCATTATTCTGTCTCTGTGAGGAAATTGCCTCTCGACACTGCGGACCTTACGCTGAGCCTGCGGGCCCGAGCAGAATTCTCTCTCCGGCCAAATCGAATTGGCCTTTGAAGGCATTGTGCGATCCTGCGCGCCTCGCGGGAATAACTCGGCCCCTTGCGCTGCTGCCTCTCACGGATCAACGTACACCCCTCACTCACTGCTTCGATCTCTGGCTCTTCGACAACTAACTGCTACCAATATGGAAATCGATCTGCCAAGGAAATCGAGCTGGTGGTGTTCTTGTGTGTCGTCCCCAAGTGCCCATCGACTTCCTCTTATAATCCTTAGTTGAGACTTCAACAACCAAGATTAAAACTTAATCAATGGCTAGGATCATCTTGGAGTCGATCTGTGCGAGTTTCTAGATGATTCGCACCTTGACTTAATTAATTCTGATTAATTAGCCATATTCCCTAAGTTTAGACTTAGGAAATATTTAAAAATCGGCTAATAATCTAATTAAGTCATCTCTAGGTGGAATTTCCAGAAACAATTTCCGAGTTTTGGAGATCTCATGTATTCTAGCTTCTCCACCAATTTTTGTGGCTAGAACACATCTGATGCTACAAAAAGTAACATATATCCCAAGAAAATTCCTTTTACGTTGTGGGATCAACGTCTTCCTACTATCCTCGGACACATGATATTAGACCTTTGTGCCATCCCAGGAAGTGTGAAACATCAAGCTTCTTGCATGTGAAAGTCTCCTCTGGTGTGACTCATCCAAGCACCCTGTGTGGACTCCTGTTCTGCGGAAATATTGCAGTGTTGCATGCTTTTGCCCACTAGAATGTAGGCAGATCCTGGTCATGCAACATAGCTCTAGTTTCTCCAACAATGCTCCTGTTCTTTCTCTCGGCCACCCCATTCTGTTGAGGGTTATGAGGTGCTATCAACTCTCTCCTAATACCTTCCTTTGCACAAAACTCCTTGAAGGCATTGGATATGTATTCTCCACCATTGTCACTTCTCACTGCCTTGATTTTCTTTCTAGTCTGCTTCTCTACCAAGGCCTTAAACTCCATGAACGTATCTAAGAACTCATCTTTATTTTTCATATAGTAAATCCAAGTTTTTCGAGAAAAATCGTCAATGAAAGTAACATAATACCTGTGTCTCATCAGTGATGGAGAAGAAAAGAACTGCACCACAGATAATGCACCGGCTTTTAAATCAATTTAGCTACTTGCTATCGACCATGGACGAAGACTTGGCATACTTTCAAGCATGCATCCCTTGCACACTCCACTCTTGTTAAGGCGAGCGTGTTGTTAATCCTTGTTGAGAAATTAATAAGGCTACAATTGAGAGTGCTTAGACTTGATAAGCGCTTGTGATGTTCTTTTACTTTTCTTCTAAGTTGCACGAAACGGGGAAATGGGCACGAGTTTCTGAAACAGGTACGGGTACGAAACGTGACCCCCCCAAATTTTGGAAACGGGGCAACGCAATATCTATATATATATATATATATATATATATATATATTCTTAAAGGTCCTAATATATATATATATATATATATATATATTAGGACATTTAAGAAATATGTGCAATCATAAAGCATACATGATACATTTTAATTTATTACATTATGATTAAATTGTCCAATGTCAATGCATAAATTATAAGTCTCTAAATTTACATGACATTTACTCATGAATGATCACATAATGAAAATAGCAATATCTAAATCAGCCACGAGAAATTTCTAATTTCTTGTCTCGTGCTTGATTGGGAGTCTCCTCCTGCATAGTCGAACGACCTTAGTGCTCCTGATTAAATACAAGTTCCATACCCTAGTACCCTAGGTGTTCTTGATTATTGGGAGTCTCCCCTGCTTAGAGGGCTTGGTTCTCTTGATTAAATAAAAATTCCATACCCTAGTACATGACAAAATGCAATGGAAACATTGCAATCTCCCCAATCTTGAAATCCTGAAAAAATGATAAGTTTGCTGGATTTTGAGTGAGATCTAAAATTCTACTTTTTTCATATGAAATCCAATGAGGGCGAAACCACTCTCAAACATCTCGAGTCAGTTCATGGTAATGTTAAAAATTTAAGTAAAAGTGAATTCTCCTTTATCTTTCATTTTCATCTTTTTACTTTAAGAATTTAACATTACCATGCATTGCATATCAACACTAGGGCCATAGGCTTGAACATTAGGCTGCCCTACTCAAAAAGTTTTGTTTCCAATCTTCAATAGCTCCCTCTATCACTACACGAATTTGGAGGAGACGAAAACAAAAAAAAACAAAACCGAAAAATGCGAGTAAAATAAATAAATAAAGTCACTTTACTACGAAATGTGGTTGTACGACACAGGGAAACGTGTTTCGAGGTCGTATTAGGCCACATTTCCCCCACGTGAAACATGGCGGTACGACTCGAAATGCGTTTCCGGAGCCATACGGTATGCGTTTAGCGTTTTAGTTTCGTTTCGTTGGGGAAACAACCCCTCGAGCAATGTTTCTGCAACATAGCTTTTCTTGATTATTGGGCTCTTCTTTTCTTAT
The DNA here is from genome assembly GCA_034641835.2 of Pinus albicaulis. Taxonomy (NCBI): domain Eukaryota; kingdom Viridiplantae; phylum Streptophyta; class Pinopsida; order Pinales; family Pinaceae; genus Pinus; species Pinus albicaulis. Next base: position 790,435,016 of record CM076578.1, on the reverse strand, counting down.
TATTATGTTGTTATTATCATCAAACAACTACCAAAACATGAAGATAAATAACACACAAGGAAACGAGATGTAGGTTGCTAGCGAGGGCCAAAACCTCTTCTCTTGAGAGGAAAACCTGCAAATCTCTTCTCTTCCTATAGATTCTTCAAATGACGAATTCCAAGACCACTAGACCAAGACAAATACCCTTCCAAGACCAAGTCAAACGTTTTCGAGGATGTGTTGCTTCTTAAAAATTCAAAACAAGTCAAATATCTTCCAATTGTAGAACTTTGATCCCCAGCTTCATATTTTGGCCCTCGGTACGGGTCTGGAAATTTTCGACCCCTACAACGAAACACAATTTTCACACATGTGTGGGAGAATTTAGGGCTTAGACTTCCTCCTTCCTTCACTTGCATTTTAACTTCCTTTTCTAGACTTATCACAGTTCAAATTGACTTCTCTTCTACCAATTTACGACCCTTCCCTTGCAACTTAAAAATTCGACCTTCATGTTGTGGAAACCTAGCCTCCTTCGCGCGTGTGAGAGATAGAGAGAGAGAAAAGAGAAATTTTGTCTTTTTCTTCTTCCTTTTAGACCTTCGCTTACCTTCTTGCTTCTTGTTTTTGCTTCCTTGATGAATGAGTGAGTGAGTCTCCAAATGAGATTGAATGGTCTCTTATATATAGGTTTTCAAGGAGGACGAATAGCCCTAATTAGGCCGACTTCTTCACTGCTATGCCGACTTGGTCTTGGAGGGGTAATTTGACACTTTTGACTCAAAATTAGTTCTTTTTACTTGTTACAAGATGCCCAATGGGGACTATTACATATGACCATGACTCTTTTGACTCCTTGACCAAGGTTACAAGGGAGCGCCTCTGTAATATTCCAAATTAGCAACAACTAATTGGTAATATTAATTTTTGGCCATTTTACTTTATAAAGTTAAAGTCAGTAAATAAAGTGGGTAGGAGACACTCAACCCACACTTAAGGAAATAAAACACTTCCTAAAGTCACTTGAGCACCTTTAATTAACATCGTGGGGCCCAAGGGGTCGAAGTGACTGCGTGGAAATAGTGGCAGCATGGGCAGCGTGGGCTCTAGGCAGCGCAGAGGTGGATGGACAGCATGGCCAAGAGGGACAACGCAGTTTTGGTGGGGCCTAGGGGAGAGAAAGGCACTCCAAGCATAAAGAGGGAGAGAGGGCCTTCATTTGCTCATTCTATTATGCATCTTTGTTTTTTCTATTGACATTGAGCACGCTTTTGCTGTTGAGCAAAGTCTGTAAGTGTTGTTTAGCACACTAGGTGTCTCCGAGCGGAGATCCCAACCTCAGCGTCGGGGGACTTCAAGTGCCTGCTCGGGTGAGGAGTTCTATCATTGGACTTTTAGGTTGGAGCTATAGCATCTACAGCAAGGATTACGCACTTGCTTGGGCAGCGCAGTCTTGAGGAGAGACCACGCAGTTCTTGGAGGAGGTAGTGTTGGGAGTTGAGATTTATCAAGGGATTCAGCCTAGAATAGTGAGGGATCAACCCTTAGCTATTCCATCATTTTGTTAGAGGAGGAGGCCACCATTTGCAGAGACATCTTCAGGGCCAGCGTATTCCACTGGGACAGCGTGATTTCTCTAGGGAGGTGATTTTCCGAGGTCATCCATTCCAGAAACCCTTTCTGGGCTTTTCTGGGTATTGAGTGAGGAGCACATTCCCAAAGTCCCATATTTTTCTGAGCAGGGGAACAGCCCCAAAGAGTCAGCTTATTCCAGTAGCAGCAGCAGCAGTTTGGAGATAACACAGTCATTGCTAGAGCAGCCATTCCGAGAGTATTTCTGAGAGTATCTCTAGCTTGCCTTGTGCAAGCCAAGGTGCCATCATTCTGATCACCTTTATACCCATTTCACTTTCAGTTATATAATAAAATGGCTCAACGTTCTCCATGTTTTTCATTCTATGTATGATGTCTCTCTATTTGTTGTAGTTTCATGTTTATGTTGCTTTATATTGTTGTTTATTTCTACTTGGAATATTACAGTGGTATCGGAGCTCATAGACTTGGCTCAGCCTGTGAAGCAGATTGTCTATGGCACCCGCAGGAAAACCATACATCACTTACCGAGGAGGGAGGTATAAGGACCAAGAGAGGCAGCTTGAGGCCACTTTTGGAGAAGGTGACCACATTCCGGTAGTGGATACAGAAGAGGAAGAACCCATGGCAAAGCAGAAAGATGAAGGGAAGGAGTTTGGGGAACTTCTCCTAAAGTCAGTGCAGGAGTTGTCAAGAAGGATAGAGGAGATGGAACAGAAGTTCAACGCAGACCAGAGACAACATGAAACCCCAAGGGGTTTCCACACCGAAGAAGGGTCCGGCACATCCCATCACTTGCAGGAGCACCTCACAGCGCAGCAAAGGGCATCACTAACTCCCCCACGTTCCACAATACCCACATTTCTAGCTATAAGCACGGGGGTAAGAGCACCTCAGGAACCAGAGCCGGTTCACATGGGGAGTTATTTTGCCGAGTATCAGTCCTATGGGCGAGATTTTGGTGAGGCTCTCACTTTCCATGACTTTGTGCAGCTCAAGAAGGACAACAGACCCAACAACCAGAACAGAGGGGCCAGATACACACAGGATGGGGAGGTACAACGTACATTGGGTAGATTTTACCTGCCGACATTTGATGGATCCCCCAAGTGTTGAAGACGAGAGGGGGTGGAGAAGTTGGATGTAATGTTCCAAATTTTTCTTCAATAAATTGGAACATTAAATTTTGTCTAAACTCATTTACGAGATGAATAATTGGGTAAAGAAGCCCAAAGTTAATAAAAACATAAATAAAATCCCTCTAGTATGAAAAGGGATCGGCCATGGAACCAGATTTCACACCCTCATGTGTGAAAGGAGATATTTGCAAAGAGGTTTGACCAAGTCAACCATCGCAGGGTATGAGTTGGAAAGCACTACATAGGAGGGAAGCTTCTAGAGGAAGGGAAGCTTCTAGAGGAAGGGCCCATGAGGAGTCTGCAATTGCTATATAAATGGAGAGGAGGAGAGCTATTTCCATTCATGTATATGTTTATGATATTGAGTTGGTCATTTCGACTTCTTTAGCACGCTCGTTTAACTAGTCTGCAGCACTGTTTAGTGCACCGAGTTTACCTGTTCGGAGATCTCACCCTCAGCCCCGCGGGACTTCGAGTGCCTGCTCGAGTGAGGTTGTCCCATCATTATTTTGGCTCAAGACCGAAGCATCATCCTCCAGGACAATGTTATTGTTGTAGTAGCATAATACTGTGTTGTAGGGTGTTGCCATGGAGACTCCACAACACCACTTCCATTGCTTGTTTTTCAGAGGGGGAGTCTTTCTTGCCTTTGGAGGACCAGTTTGGAAGCTTGAGAGCTTATTTACAGATCTTGGCATCAGGTCAACACATATTCTTGCCCCTATTGCGCATTTTTCTCCAATAGCTGTGTTATTTTCATAGTGCATTTGTTGCGGGGTTTGCAGATTGATTGGAGGGTGGGATCTCAAGTGTAAGGATCAGCCTTCCACTTTGGAGATCCATTGGAGGAGGTTTACTTCAGATATTTTCATCTTATTCAGCCTTCTCTATATATTTCTAAGTTCCAGAGTTGCCGTAGCTGCCCAGCTACTCTGGCATTTTCATGTATTGCTGAAATCCCCAAGGGGAATGTGATAAAGAGCCCTTTGGGCATTTTGTTTCATTGTAGATCTCTGATTTCATGTATTTATCAGTTGTAGATCTGTAATATAATAAAAATAAGCTTCAGCCTCCTGGAGAAAACGCTGAAGGGTTTCTGGGTCATTCTCTTGTCTTGCAGCACCTCAATCTTGAGGGATTTTCTATGTAAAACTGTTGTTTAACCTTTCTTAATGCCTATGCCCTGTTCCTAAACTCATTCTCTGTTTGTTCATACTGTTTTACATCTCATACCTTCAGAAAATACGCTTCCCTTGCTTCAGTAAATTTATGCATTCTCAAAGTCATGGGAAATCAGGGTTTTTCTTGACTAGTCGGGAAGGAAGAACTGTTTAACTTAGTAAAACGCCTTTGTTTTTGCTGAAATTCGACATGCATATCCCTCTTGACCTTATCTAACATATTCCAGAACCTTGACCCTTCATTTTACGCAGATTTTCTTATACACTCATTTTAGGGCCAAAATCCTCACTTTTCCCCACCTTTTTGCCCATAGAAGCTGAGTAAAGGTTGCTGCAGTATTTGGAGTGGGTTGCTGAGTGTTTTTAAACACTTTTTATGATAGCTGAAGCACACATTCCTGAAGAATGCGTTTTTCAGGCATGAGTTGCTGAGAAATCCATTTTCGGGATATTACAGTGTAATCAGAGCTTTTGAGTGGGATTCTTCCAGCAGCTCTATAGATAGAGTCTGGAAAGGGCCAGGTAGCCTCCGGATCTCGTCCTCTTTCAGAGGCGGAATATCCGGTAAATGCCCTCCCAGTCCATCTCTGGTTGGAGTTTGTCGTGTTTTAGAGATATCCCCAAAACGGGATATTACATTGGATATCTACTTCCAACTCAATCAGATGGCAAAGGTAGAGGCCATCAAGGTGGCAGCGCTGCACCTAGAGGGTGAGGCCCATGATTGGTGGTTCCATGGGATGGCCACGCTGGGGCACTCGGGGGTAACAGCATATGCTAAGTTTACACGGAGACTGATAGAGCGGTTTGATCGGAGGGATCCAGAGGAGCACTTTGTTGAGCTAACTAAGCTCAAGCAGACTAGGAGTCTGGATACATACATTTCTGAGTTTTTGAGACTCTCTGTGATGGTGCCTGACTTGTCTTCAGCCAGGAGATTTACATGTTCATCGATGGATTGGCAGAACCTCTTCGGGGGTTAGTTAGATCGACGAGGCTGGCTACAGTCCATGACATAGTTGGGAGGACCCAGGATTTGCAGGATACCCTACCCAAGACTAGAGCTCCTTTTCCCCAGAGACCGACATTTCAGCCGAAAGGGAAGGACACGAGGGTTATGCCTCCAAAGGGGAACCAAAGTTGAGGGCCTTTGGATGATGAGACCAGGAGAGACTGAGGCGGAAGAAGCTATGCTTCACATGCCAGGAGCCATGAGCACTAGGACATCGTTGTGCCGCGGGGAAGGCACACTATATCGAGGTTTTCTCTGACAGTGACGGAGAAAAGGATGAGTATGAGGAGACGGAGGCAGGAGGCAGTAGTGTGAGATCATCCGCCACCTCCACCACCAGGAGCAGGAGGTGCAGCGTTTGCACCTACCGGGGGATTCCTTGCTTCTTTGCGAGGGGTTCCCAAATACTTATTCTGCTTGTGTGTGAAAGTCTATTAAATTATTAGTGAGTGTTGTTGTCTAGGTTAGTCGGACAGCAGGGGGGGGGGTTTCGATGGTTCATTCGTCGTGTGCGGTATGTGTGCCGCGTGCCACTGGTTCCTCGACGGTCATTTCTTTGTGGTGGACATTCTGGACACCAATGTGATACTGGGAGTGCAGTGGTTGATCATGCTGGGGATTGGGAGACCTTGGAGATGAAGTGGATGGAAAAGAAGACCGGGAAGCATGAGATGATTTGGGGCATGCACACTTATCTGCCACAAACAGTTTCAGCACACCGAATGGAGGTAGACTTCCGGAAGGGAGATATAGAGTGGGCGGTGGAGCTACGTGTTTTGGAGGCAGGGTCTACAGGGCAAGTCGTACACCCAGATGTGCAGTCTATCTTAAACAGATATGCCATGGTTTTCAGAGAGATACCACCAGGGCAGCCACCAGATCGGGGGTTTGAGCACACCATTGAGCTGGAGTAGGGCATCCAGGTTGTGATCACTACACCCTATAGGCATCCTAAGGCCTACCGAGATGAGATTAAGAGGGCCATTCATGAGCTCTTAGCACTGGGGCACATCCGTCCTAGCACCAGCCCATTTGCTTCTTCTGTTGTACTGGTGAAGAGGAAGGATGGCACACTGAGGATGTGCATTGACTATCGGGTTCTCAACAAAAAGACCATGAAGAACCGATACCCCATTCCATGGATTGATGAGTTGATGGATGAGTTGAGGGGATCGAAGTTCTTCTCGAAGATTGATTTGAGATCCAAGTACTACCAGATTCGCGTGAAGGACCAGGATGTTCCCAAGACCGCTTTCAGATGTCACTACGATCACTTCGAGTTCTTGGTGATGCCCTTTGGGCTAACCAATGCACCAGCCACTTTTCAATCCTGCATGAACCACATCTTCCGTGGTCGACTGAGGAAGTTTGTGCTGGTATTCTTTGACGACATCTTGATATACAACCAGACATGGGAGGAGCACTTGCAGCACATTCAGGCTGTGTTGCGCATATTAGAGGAGCAGCATTTTTATGCTAAGCTCTCCAAGTGCGAGTTTGGATTGACATAGATGCTCTATTTAGGGCATATCATTGGTGTGGATGGAGTGAGAGTCCACGAGGAGAAGATCAGGGCCATCCGAGATTGGCCAAAGCTGAATAACGTGATAGAGCTTCGGGGGTTTGTAGGCATTTGCACCTACTACCAGAAGTTTGTCAAGGGATTTTCCCAACTTGCTGCACCCCTCACAAATCTTACAAAGAAGGGGGCATTAAGTTGGACGAACACTGCTCAGAGGGCCTTTGATAGGCTCAAGGAGGTGATGAGCAGTTGCCTAGTCCTTGTGTTGTTGGATTTCACGCAACCTTTTGTTCTTGAGTGTGATGCATCAAGAGAGGGGATAGGCGCAATTTTGATGCAGGGAGGCCACCCCATAGCTTTCGAGAGCAGAAAGCTATTGCCACATGAGAGGTTGTATCCCATATACAACAAGGAGATGCTGGCTATTATGCATGCCCTGGCCAAGTTTCGACAGTACTTGGTGGGGAACAGATTCAGGGTGAGGACTAACCACAATAGCCTTCGGTTCTTTTTAGAGCAGAAGCAGTTGCAGGAGAGACAGCAGAAGTGGGTCAGCAAGATCCAGGCATACGATTTTGACATCGAGTATGTCAAGGGGAGGAACAACGTGGTGGCCAATGCTCTCTCACGCAGACCGGCAGTGTTGTCCTTAATGAGTTTAGACACAAATTGGAGGGCTCAGTTGCTGGTGGAGTACTCCAAAGACCGTTTTGCCTGTGAGATATTGGACGGACAGGTCACAGATGACAAGTACAGGGTGATGGATGAGGTGATATACTTTAGAGATCGGATCTTCTTGACTGAGGGTTCTCAGCTCAAGGAGAAGGTGTTGCATGCCTCACATGACTCACCATTATCAGGCCACCAGGGGTTCACCAAAACCTATAGGGCCATTAGAGAGAGGTTCTCTTGGAAGGGCCTCAAGGAGGACATACTCCGACATGTCAGGGAGTGCGAAGTATGTCAACAAAACAAGGGGGAGATGAGCCATCCAGCAAGGTTACTACAGCCTCTTCCCATTCCAAAGGGCAAATGGGAGAGCATATCGATGGATTTCATCACAGGGTTGCCCGCGGTGCAAGGCAAGGACTGTATCTTTGTAGTCGTTGATCGGCTGACAAAGTACACACACTTCTTTGCCATATCCGCACGGTACGCAACAGCTCAGGTGGCAGAGTTGTTTTTCAGGGATGTTTTCAGGTTGCATGGTCTTCCAAAAACCATTGTTAGTGACTGGGACAGTTGTTTCATGGGCGGCTTTCGGCAAGAGCTCTTTCAATTGGTGGGTACAGAGTTGACTCCGAGCACCAGATACCACCCCCAGATGGATGGGCAGACGGAGATAGTGAATAAGTGGCTGGAGGGCTACTTGCGAAACTATGTGACAGGGCAACAGAAGGCATGGTTACGATGGTTTCACTTGGGGGAGTACTGCTACAACACGACGTATCACATGTCCATTGGTATGTCTCCATTTTATGCTTTATATGGATACCATGCTTTGTCTTTCGCTGATGTGATGTTTGGTGCTAGTAAGGCCCCCAGGGCCAAAGACTAGATCCAAGAGAGCCAAGATATACTCCGGACCCTCAAGGACAACTTAGCTACAGCACAAAATCAGCAAAAATTGTATGCCGATAGAGGACGGGTTGAGAGGCAGTTTCAGGTAGGGGACTTGGTCTACCTACGGCTTCAGCCATACCAGCAGTCCACACTGAAGCAGAAGGGGGTTGAGAAGCTCAAGCCCCGCTTCTATGGACCCTACAAGGTGATACGCAGGATCGGGGAGGTTGCATATGAGTTGGAGTTGCCCATAGGTAGTAGGATCCATAACATCTTCCATGTATCTTGCCTGAAAAAGGCATTGGGATAGCAGGTGACCACAACAGAGGAGCTTCCACCCACAGATGATGAGGAGCATTTGGTGCTACAGCCAGAGGCCATCATAGATTCCCGGGAGAGACAGTTAGGGAGTATTTGGTAAGGTGGAGGAACTTACCGGATGAGGATGCCACTTGGGAGAGTGAGAAGATTTTGCAGCATCCATCATTGTAGTTGCTTGAGGTCAAGCAACGTTTTGGCGGGGAGGACTGTTTAGCAATAGCTAATTGGTAATATTAATTTTTGGCCATTTTACTTTATAAAGTTAAATTCAGTAAATAAAGTGGGTAGGAGACAGTCAACCGACACTTTGGGAAATAAAACACTTCCTAAAGTCACTTGAGCACCTTTAATTAACATCGTGGGGCCCAAGGGGTCGAAGTGGCTGCGTGGGAATAGTGGCAGCGTGGGCAGCGTGGGTCCTAGGCAGCGCAGAGGTGGATGGACAACGTGGCCAAGAGGGACAACGCATTTTTGGTGGGGCCTAGGGGAGAGAAAGGCACTCCAAGAAAGAGGGAGATAGGCCCTTCATTTTCTCATTCTATTATGCATATTTGTTTTGTCTATTGACATTGAGCACGCTTTTGTTGTTGAGCAAAGTCTGCAAGTGTTGTTTAGCACACTGGGTGTCTCCAAGAGGAGATCCCAACCTCAGCCCCAGGGGACTTCGAGTGCCTGCTCGGGTGAGGATTTCTATCATTGAATTTTCAGGTTGAAGCTATAGCATCTACAGCAGGGATTACGCACTTGCTTGGGCAGCGCAGTCTTGAGGAGAGACCATGCAGTTCTTGGAGGAGGTAGTGCCGGGAGCTGAGATTTATCAGGGAATTCAGCCCGGAATAGTGAGGAGGGATTAGCCGTTAGCTATTCCACCATTTTGTCAGAGGAGGAGGCCACCATTTGCAGAGACATCTTCAGGGCCAGCATATTCCACTAGGACAGCGTGATTTCTCTAGGGAGGTGATTTTCCGGGGTCATCCATTCTAGAAACCCTTTCTGGGCTTTTCTGGGTATTGAGTGAGGAGCACATTCCCAAAGTCCCATATTTTTCTGAGCAGGGGAACAACCCCAAAGAGTCAGCTTATTCCAGTAGTAGCAGCAGTCCGGCAGTATCAACAGCACCAATTTGGAGATAACGCAGTCATTGCTAGAGCAGCCATTTTGGGAGTATTTCTGAGAGTATCTCTAGCTTGCCTTGTGCAAGCCAAGGTTCCATCATTCCGATCACCTTTGTACTCATTCACTTTCAGTTATATAATAAAATGGCTCCGCGTTCTCCATGTTTTGCATTCTATGTACGATGTCTCTCTATTTGTTGTAGTTTCATGTTTATGTTGCTTTATATTGTTGTTTATTTCTACTTGGAATATTACAGCCTCCCCCCTATCGAATGTGATCTCGGAGCGCGCTTCCGGAGCGAATGCTTAGAGGGTGATATTAATGACAAAGATTCCTATAGGAATCTAGATGTAATGATAAAGATACCTCTGGTTCAATCTATGTTTTTATGTTTTTTATGTCTAATTCATCATTCTACATGCTTTTGTTGGCATATATGCATCAAAATATAAAAATTATATATTATAAAAAAACGCTCCCGAACCGGGAGCTTCTGAAAATAATTCTCCCGCACCCGCTTCCCGTTTTCGCTCCCGCTCCCAAGTAACCTTGTTCCTGACTCTATGACAAAACCTAGAAGCCCTCAATGCGTGCTTTGACCTAAAATAAATTGACCTTGAGCATGAAACCCATGCTATAAAAAATAGAAATATTAATTTTCTTTTCATTTTACAATATACAAGAATCAAGAGTACATATGAAGACCGAACCTAGTTACAAATTTCAAAACTCCCTTTTAACTAGAGAGGTATTCATAATGGTACAAGGATATTCTCATATTGAAGAGATCTCATAAGAAGATTCGGATTGGTAAGCCATCTCATAAGCTATCTTTTCAGCTTATATCATTGCATCTCATCATATCTACCAGCATTGTCATATAGCAAGGCCTTGACTAACAACTCTATCTCTCCACAAGATTAGAGCACAATGTTCGGGAGACAATGACTTATAGACACCATCGTCATTGTCTCTCAAGGCACATACCCCACCCAGATGTTTACAAGGTATGTCTTTTTAGGACGTTCCTGTCTTGGATTAACACATCCTCAAGGAATTTCCTCTTAGACTACTCTTACCTATTGGATGCCTTATCTCATCCTCAAAGAGTATCAGAAATCAGATGCTTACCTAATCCTCCATTCTTTCTTCACAATGTGAAGACAAGAATGATGTGTCTATCTCTCCCTCTCAACTAGGAGATATCAACCAATCCAAGCTTGTTTCTCAAATACACAAGCTTCTTATTAGGAAGAGATTTTGTCAAAATATCAACTACCAACTCATCAATGGAGATATACCGTAGCTACAACACTCGATCTTGCACCAATTTTCGTATGTAATGATACTTCTTGTTGAAGTACTTCGTCTTCCCATGGAATACGAGGTCTTTGAACAACCTTATGCAACTGGTGTTGTCACAATGGATAACTGTAAGGTCCATGGGTCCTTCAAACAAATTTGATAATAGCTTCCTCAACCAGACAGATTCTCTATTAACTTCACATGATGCAATGTATTCAGCTTCAACACTACTTAACGCAATCGATTCTTGCTTTTTACTCATCCATAAGATTATAGAGCATCCCAAGCTAAAACATCCTCCAATAGTACTTCCTCAATCTGACTCATTGCCTCCCCAATATTAATCAGTATATGCCATTAGTTGGATATTAGGTAATAATGTATTGTCCCTCTCAGATGTCTCAATATATGCTTGGCTATTATCCAGTGGTCATATCTAGGCTCCATCTGAAACTCACTGAAAATATTCACTACAAAACAAACATCTGGACGTGTGTTCACAAGATACATCAGAGAGCCAACCAATTGTCTATAACTTGTAGGATCCACGGGGCTTGATTCTGAACTTCTCAACCTCTTCAAATTTGTGACCATGGGGCTTGTCATCAGTTTGCTATCCATCATGCCAAACATTTGTAGCATCTTGATTACATACTTTCCTTGACCTAGATATACTTCACCAGTTTTTTGCCAAACTTCCAACCCTAGATCTTTATATCGAATTATGTTGCCAATTGTTTCTTGCATTCTTATATACGACTTTCCACACCTATTATGAGAAGGTCATCCACATATTGAAGAATGATCACTAGTTCACCCTTCACTACTTTGATATAAAGATTTGGATCTACAAAACTCTTTGAAAACCCCATTCTTTGTAGATATGTATCCATCCTAGCATACCAAGCCCTTGGGGCTTTCTTGATTCCATAAAGTGCCTTCTTTAACCTGCAAACACGAGTTTCTCTATCGTGTACTTCAAATCCCAAGGGTTGTTCAATATATAATTCTTCATCAATGGCGCCATTTAGGAAAGTTGTCTTCACATCCATTTGATGGATGTTCCATCCCATAGTTGTTGCCAAGGAGACCAACGATCTTATAGTTATGTATATTGTTGTAGGTGCAAATGTTTCTTCATAATCAATGCCTACTTGTTGAGAGAAACCCCTAGCCACAAACCTTGCTTTGTGCTTGTCAATGCTTCCATCTACTGCATGCTTAATCTTGTAGAGCCATTTGGAAGTTACAACAAATTTGTCATTTGGCCTAGGAACGATTTCCCAAACTCCATTTTCCATTATAGATTGATATTCTTCTTTCATGGCATCTTTCCATTCTTGATGTTTGACAGCTTCTTCAAAAGAGGATGGTTCTGCTTCAATTAATTTTGTTATATAGGTTGCATACCCTATATATCTTTTAGGCTTTTTACTTTCCCTGAATATTCCTTTAACTGCAGCATGTCCTTCTGCTTCTTGAAGAGTTGATGTTAACCAAGCGGGTCTTTTACAAGTTTCAAGGATTATGACTTGTTGCACAGGTTCACTAGGACCTTATTTTTCATGATTAGACATAATATCTTCTTCTTCCCTTGGGAATTCTTCAAATATAGGTAGTTCTTCATCATCAGAATCAATCGAGAAATCTTTAGACTTCTTGTAGGCAATTTTCTCATCAAAAATCACATCTCTACTTACTTCAATTTGGTGACCTTCCTTGATGTAGATCCTATATGTCTTTGATGAGGTACTACAGCCAACAATTATGGCCTTCATGCTTGTAGGATCCAATTTCTTTCTTTTATCTTTTGGAATGTGAATGTAGAAAGGGCAGCCAAATATTCGAAGATGACCTACACTAGGTTTTCTTCTAGTAAACATTTCTTCAAGAGTCACGTTCTCAAGTCTCTTATGAGGACTTTGATTTTGAATATAGACTGTTGTTTTAGATGCTTCACCTCACATAAATTGAGGTAAGTCTTGATCATGTAGCATTGCCCTAATGCATTCTTCAATCGTACGATTCTTCCTTTCTGCTACTCCATTTTGTTCTGGATTATATGGGACTATCAGCTCCCTCTTAATTCCAGCCTCCTTACAAATAGCTATGAGTTCTTATGATGTGTATTCCCCTCCATTGTCAGATTTTAGTACTTTTATCTTCCTTTCTGTAAGATTCTCCACTTTTGCTTCGAATTCTTGAAATTTATCAAATACTTCATCTTTGGACTTAAGTCAATAAATCCAAGTCTTCCTTGAGTGGTTATCAATGAAAGTCACATAGTATAGATGACCTCCAAGAGATTTTGTAGGCATAGGACCACAAACATCAGAGTGAATGAGATCCAAGATTTCCTTAGATCATGAAGCACTGCTTCCAAATGGTTCCTTAGAGATGCCATTTACCATAGTGTTTAAGGATGGTAAGATTTTGTAATGAAAGTGTCTAAACCTTCTATGCCAAAGTTCACATGGATTGATTTCAAGGTGAACCAGGGCTTGAGAGAGAGGTGTAAGTAATCTGTAGAGCCTTCCCTCACAAATCCCAATGATTTTTGCATTATCAATGCTAGAAACCCTACTCCATAACATAACATTTCCATCTACAAAAGCAATTATATCCCCTTTATCTTCTAAACAAGAAATAGAAAGTAAATTTTTCTTCAAACCTGGGACATATATTATGTTGTTGAGATGTGTGATTCCTCCATCTTCCAGTTGCAACGTGGTTGATCCAATTCCTTTGATTGCATAGTTCTTCTTGTCTCCAAGCTCAATTGAATGAGAAGATATTCCTTTTGATAGAGTCTTGAGTTGTCCATGTTCACATGTCATATGTCTAGAAGCTCCATTGTCAATTACCCATATGTTGTCATCTTCAAAAGTACCTGTAAGTGCTAAGAATAATCCTTTGTTCTTTGTAGTGGAGGTCTTGGTCATGTAATTCTTGATAGACAATAAGAGATCCCAAAATGCTTTGATGCCTTGCTTGAGATAGGATGTCATCATGGAGAATTGCTTCTTCAAGAATGTAGCGATCTTCATCATGCCCTTTGTCAACCTTTGCTTTGATACCATGTTGAGAAATCAATAAGGCTATAATTGAAATGATTTCTCTTAGAATTGATAACTGCTTGTGATGTTCTTTTACTTTTCTTGATTATTAGCTTCTGCTTCTATTATTATTATGTTGTTCGTATCATCAAACAACTACCAAAACATGAAGATCAATAGTACACAAGGACACAAGATGTAGGCTACTAGCCAAGGCCAAAACCTCTCCTAGAGAGGAAAACCCACAAAAATCTCTTCTCTTCTTATAGATTCTTCATATGATGAATTCCAAGGCCAAGACCCATCCAAGACCAAGTCAAACCCTCTAGAGGATGTGTTGTTTCTTACCAAGTCAAACCAAGTCAAATCTCTTCCAATTGTAGAACTTCGACCCCCAGCTTTGGATTTTCGACCCTCACTGTAGGTTGAAATTTTTGGCCCCTGCAACAGTTGCAATTTTCGCACATGTGGGAGAATTTAGGGCTTCTAAGGCTTCCTCCTTCCTTCGCTTGGGTTGCTTCCTTTTCTAAGACTATAGGAGACCAAATTGACTTCTCTTCTACCAATTTCGACCCTTCTCTTGCAACTTAAAAACTTCGGTCTTGATGTTGCAAAAACCCTAGCCTTCCTTCGCATGTGTGTGAGAGAGAGAGTGTGTGTAAAAATCAGAAAAATCGTCTTCCTTCTTCCTTCTATTCCTTCGCTTGTCTTCTTCTTCTTGTCCTCCGCTTCCTTGATGAGTGAAAGAGTGAGTGATCAAATGAGGTCGAATGGTCTCCTATATATAGCCTTTCCAGGAATACGAACTATCATAATTAGGCCGACTTCTCCATTGCTAGGCGAATTTCGACTCAAAAATAACTCTTTTGACATGTTACAAGATGCCCAATGGGGTCTTTTACATCTGAAAATGATTCTTTGACTTCTTGACTCTATGACAAAACCTAGAAGCACTCAATGGGTGCTTTGACCTAAAATAAATTGACCTTCAGCATGCAACCCATGCAATAAATAATAATAATTTTCTTTTCATTTTACAATATACAAGAATCAAGAGTACATATGAAGACCAAACCTAGTTACATATTTCAATAATCCTGTGGCAATCTGTTGAAGAATCTTCAGTGCCCCATGATGCAAGTGTCCCATGCGCTTGTGCCAAAGTTCACCAACATCTGCACATTTTGCCTTGTTGCTCAAGGTTGCATCTATCTCTAACTGCAACTTGTAGAGATTCTTCATCCTCACACTTATCTGCTTCACTGTCCCAGAAGCTAGATGTTTGAGGTAAGCCTTACCCCTGCTGAAGATGATATCATATCATTTATCCTCAAGGATAGCTACTAAAACCAAGTTCTTCTTCGGCCCTAGAACATAGAGAATATCATTGAGATGGAGAGTGCTCCGAGACTCCCTCTCAAAGTTGACAATACCAACCCCCGTGGTCACATACTTGCCATTATCTCCAAGCTCGATATTCACCTGCATATCCTTCTCATCCAGTTGGCTGAAATACTCCCTGTTCCTAGTCATATGGAAGGAGGCTCTTGAATCAATATACCACATGTTGCTCCCTACTAAGCTTGTCATGCAAGCTATCAATGAGAAATTCTTCTCAAACTGAGAGGCAAACTCATCAACCTCAGCTGACATAGCTACATGCTGCTTATTCGACCCCTTATTCTTCCTATTAGGACACTTAGAAGCATAGTGCCTCAAAACATGGCAATGAAAGCACTTGATCTTGCTTAGATCCCTCTTCTTGTCATTCTTTTCACTGTTCTCACTTTTCCCTTTCCCTTTCTTGCCTTTGACTTTTCCTGGAAGAGCAATATTTTCCTCCTCCTTCTCAACCTTGGAACCCTTGCCACTGCTGCTAGAAGTCTCAACTAATCTGAGCCTTAGCTCCTCCTGAGTGAAGTCACTCCATAAGTGTTCCTAATCCGGCAACTTATCTCGTCCATCAATACTTTGAACGAAAGTATGCCAATCTTTGGTAAACCCATTCAGAGCCACAAACACTAGCTTTGTGCCCATGAGATTTTCTCCAACAACAGCTAGCTCATCATGAACTCCCTGAATTCTAGTGAGATAGGCAGTTACACTCTCACCCTTCTACATCTTGATTTCCCTTAGCTTCTCTTTGAGGACCATCTTCTAGTTCTCGAAAGAATTCTAGTAGAGTTGGACTAAGGCATCCCACATTTCCTTAGTTGTATCTTTACATGCAACATGTGAGACTAGATGATCCCAAAGTCAACCCAAGATCATCCTTTTGGTCTTGGCCATCTGCCTTTGGAAATGCCTCAACTCGTCTGGATCTAAAGGTGTTGCAACACCTTTCTTTCAGCCCAAACTTGTCCAGCAAGAACAATATTCGGCCTTCCAAACACCAAAATTTGAGGTGCCATTCAGTCTATCATGTTCTCTCAATCCCAATCCTGTGTGAGTTGCCATCTTCCAAACTTGAAGACTATGTGTTGGTCGATTCCTGTTCAGAGCTCTAATACCATGTAGAACAAATCCACGAAATTCTGGTTTGCTAATATGAACAATCTGAAAACAAAATTATTTTCATATAATCACAGAATTTCTCTACTAGATGCAACAGAATAGGAACAGAAATTAAAAGCGCAAATCACACAATACGCAACACAATTTTTTCTAGGGAACCCAACTGGGAAAACCCTCACTTGTTTCAGAATTTTATTGAAGAAGAATAAACTACAGATGTCTTACGACTAGCTTGTCTCAATCAGAAAGTTCTATGTTTGGGAAGTCGAACTATAAGTTCTATGTTTGGGAAGTCGAACTGGTGCTTTTCTAGTTAACAAAAGTCAACACAAGTTGTTAACTAGTTCCTCTTAAACTAAAATTTAGGAGGCTAACTCCAATTGTTCTTTCAATTCCCAAACTAACTCACACTAAAAGACAATTAACTCAATCTTCCACAAACTCGCACTAATCAAACTGCTTCTTGAACACGTCCACATCACTGGAACTCGTATATGACTAAGAAGATCATTAAAGTTGATTCCTTGAATTAAATGAAATGAAATTTTAACGTCCACGAGACTAAAAATAGTCTATGGGACTATGAGTTCCCTGTTTTCGCCTTTTGCATTTCAGTCATTTTCTTATTCAAATTGATGATGAGCTGGCCCAACATTTCAACAATCTCATCGCTGAAAAGACAATGCCAAGAAACCGATGCTAACATATTCCCATAAGTTTCTCTAATGTCTTTGAACGCATCACATTCCAAAATGAAATGTTTTTCCGATTCCACTGCCCCAGACGTGCAAAATGTACACACTCGTTCTTCCCAAGCTTCTTCAGGCCTTTTCCACCGTCCTGTTTCACATCGAAGATGATGCGAGTTGGTTCTTAATTGAACAATAAGAACCTTTGCCCTCCACGGAATGTTAGCTCCAATGTACTCTTTTTGTTTGAGATCATACGTAGGGTTGAATTCTTCAATGTAATACTTCTTTCTACCCAACTCTTTTCCCATACCTGTTTACGAAACTTCTCCATAATAAAATTCTTTAGCTCCTTGCTATTTGTGGGACAAGCATTGAGGTAGATATTCCACTTTTGCATCCATGTGTTGTTTTGTCTCATCCATGTTTTCTTTCTTTCACTTATGTCTTCCTTGAAGATAATATTAGACCATCTACCTACTACCATTTGCTCAATTCTTTTTAGATATCTTATGAGCCGCACCATAGCAATTGCTTCAATGGGAGTTGCTCTTGTTTCACTCAACATTATCTCATAAAGTACCGAATTTTGTATTTGGAACTTGCTCATGGTCAAACGCTTTTAGATTTTCTCAATTTGTTTCCATTTAGAGAAATGAAGAAATCCATTCCTTCGCTACTTTTCAATAGGTGGGCAATTCAACAGTCCAAGGGAAGCTCAACCGTTGCAATTGATTGTCGCATCTTTTCTCTCTCTTCATGCTCTCAACATGTGCACACCATTGCCTTGATCAAATATTAGTAGACAGGATACCAAATACCCCTAGCAAAGTGTGTTCCGATCGCATTTACTATTATTTAAACACCTCCCTTTGGATGCAATCCGGTTGGTATTGTTGGTGGTTGGTGCACGGACTCATAATTTGTTAGTTAGCATGAACTTCATGCCATTCATATAGTTGTTGTACGGACTCATATTTTGTTACTGAAATTTCAGACCAGATCTTTTCGTTTATGTTTGTTTGATTGCTTAATACTTTATCTTGCCATGACCAGATAAGATAAAGGCACTGCAGCTATTGTTGTGGATACTCTAATTCCTCTAGTTGGCCTGTGTAGGCAGAGAAACACAAAGTAGCGAACATCTTCCCCTGCCTGATCAAATGTTTCTGGTAATGAGTGGCAAGTTTGGAATTATATATAACACAGCCAAAAACCTACTTTTGTCTTGTCATTGGACCTGAACGTGTGAAATAGGTGGTCATTTGAAAAGAGGTTGATCTCCAATTGCAATGAAGCATCTCGAATTACACATGTATTGGGAAAATTAATAAGTTGGAGGGGAGAAGGGGACCTTTTTCTTTTTGACAGGCTTAAGAATTTTGACAATACAGCGCTGGTTGTTGTTAGCAGTGTTGATCCCTTCAAATACCTCGCTGTACTTTCCCCTGCCCACTTTTCTCACCAGTCGATATACATCCGGATCACTGCATAACACACAAACCAAATAATTTACAAGTTTGTGAATGTGTAGAATGATAAAAACAGAGAGAATAAGTGAAAGGAAAGGGAAAGGGTATGTTGAATGCACATAGGGAATAATACCTACCCCCACGGCACAACGAGGGATTCGTAATCCCAGTACTCTGGAGAACGCAACACGTTAACATCTGTGTACACTCGAGCTTTTGACATTGCTACCAGCGGATTTCCCCACTGTGTGCGCCAGAATTGGGGGCCCTTCAACCTCCCCGCATACAGATCCACGCACTTTCAGTTATAATTACGGCCACCATCCCTCGACCCCCACGCTTCGTTCCCCAAAGGGATGGAATCTTAATCAGCACCCGCAACAGATTCGATCACGCCTGTACAGCAATGGCCAATCAATCTCCATATATTTATATTATTGTGGGCCATCTTCAAAAATCGTAGAATCTTCCCATAGATATTTCCAACTATGCAAATTTTTCTAAGGGCTTGTGAGAGGATCACTCTAATAAATGGTATGGTAATGGTGCTAGGGACTATTATTTTCAGATTTTATGTCACATTCATGATATGATAAATGGTGTGCTTTCATTAATGTATTTTTGGTGTTGATGGTATTAAGTCCATGTTTTTCCTTATTACAAAGAATTTGAAGCAATATATTGATGTATTTTTGGAGTATGTTTCAAAATGGTTGATTGTATTAAGTTATGTTTTTTCTTTATTACAGAGAATTTGAAGCAATATATTTTGAATTTATATGATCTTAAATTTATAAAATAAATGTAACTATGTATAGCAAATAAGGAAAGGCTGAGAGATGATTATGATGTGTAATAAAGTTAAAGTGATACATCATAGTTATATTGGGATTTTTATTTTTATATTCTATAGGTTACATCTAAGCATTTTGTAAGTTTGGTAGTATTTTCTTTTATTTATCGATTATTTTTATTATATAGAATTTATAAGAATATTTTTAAAATTTATTTAATCAAACATTTATATAATAAAATTAATTTTGTAAAGTAAAATAATAAAAGATTTAAGAATGAGGATGATATGTGCACTATAATTATTTTGCTAACATAAAAATTGTGTTGGAACGTTTATTTTTAAATTTCATATGTCACACTCATAGTATGATATGTGGTGCAACTTGATTAATAAGTCTTAGATATTAAGATTTTTCAAAATTATCTATTATCATAATGTTTATCTTTGTTATACATAATTTAAGTATAATATTTTTTAAATTTATTTATATTTGAGATTTTATATTAAATAATCTAAATTATGATTAATTTATGTTTGTATGGTGTATGTAAAATAGGTGGAAATGGATTTTGTCCGATGAGATTTAGATTCTCTAACTTTTAACAATAGGGATTAAACCCAATAATAAGGTTCAATTAAATTCTATTTTATTTGGTATGAAATAATTTTATAGATTAACGGTCTAGCAACTTTTTGATGGGCTTTAAAAATTCTTTTTGAAAAATCTTTATGTTCTTTTTACATTTATATTTTTTAATAAAAATTAATTAATTAATATAATGCATGAAGTTAAATTTGTTCTACAAGATAACCTACATGAACAATTGTCAGTTGGGCTTAGCTCATGTGGTTAGGAGAAATGTTGTTATCCTCTCCACCTAAGTTTAATTCCGACATGTTGATTTTATAATGAGTATTTCTTGTAATTTATCTAAGAAATAATTATTGCATAGTATTATGTAGGAAATATAAATAGGATAAAGTTGATACATATAAAAATTAAGTTGATGAAAATACCAATAATTAATTCTTAAGGAATTCCGTGTATAAATAACAGAAACCATAAATTAATTAAAAAAAACAAATAACAATTTACTCAAAGTACCCAATAATGCATTCACTCATATAAAATAGTATAATGGTATTGAAATCCTTACTAAACATATATGGCATTTAATCTAGTCATATAATAATTCACAATATAGAACAAATATAGAACAAATGCATATAAACTTAACAAATCCAAAAATGTCTTAAATCCTAAAGAGTTTTTGAATTAAGTTTAAAATTCATTCTCAGTTACAATCCTTATTCTATTGCTCCATAGCCAAAAGAGCCTTTAATAGATAGATTTCTTTATTTATAATAAAAATTATAACTAAAAATATCATAGAATATATATATATATATATATATATATATATATATATATATATATATATATATATATATAAAAGCTCAAAAGCTTTGCATGCTATTATGATTCTTGCGAACTAGATAACTCAAGGAATTCATGCTCAACATCATAGTTATCCCTCTTATTGAATAATTCCTCACACAAACAAGTATGTGGGATGCACATTGGTTCGTCAACAAACTTAAGTTCTCATTTTCATTCCCAAAGAGGAGTGTATTTATATATATTTGGAATTAGCAACTCCAATTTAGCAAATGTTTCAACCTCACTAATCAAATAGTTTTGCACATACCCACATTCTATTGAGGTTATTTTGTTGACATCAAGCCCCTACTTAACAACAATTTTCTTGATTTCTATCATCACTTGATCTCTCAACCCAAATTCTTCATGTTGGCTAAAATTGGATAAGTGATTATCAAACATAACCTTATTGATAAAATCTTAAAACTTTACATTGTTCAACCATTCTTCATTAACTTGCATTTGTAAGTATGTAGCCAATTTTTCCCAATTTAGCATTGTTTCCTACATTTTGGTTATGCCTTCCTCTATTAAAGCTCTGATATTATGGTCTTCTTATATACAAGTCTTTTGAATTTCTTTAATATATTCAATCAAATCTTGCAGTTTTACATGCTTCTCTTTCCATCTCATGACCTCCTTATTCATAACATTCAACTACAATGTATCTTCATGAAGTTATGTTATCTTTTCAAGAAAATTCCTTTTAACCTACTCATGCTTCTTGTTCTCCTCTAAAACATCATCGATAAAATTGGTTACACTTCCTCAATATCCTTTATAATAGTTCACTTCATTTCTAAGGAATGCAAGTTCACCTTTTTCCTACCTCACCTTCATCAACCTAAGCTTTGTCAATGGTGGCATGGAAAATTGTTACTCCCACAAATAGCAATTGACTTAGTTTCAATCTCATATTGTCCAATAGAGGCTCTTTCTTAGTTCATATCATAGAAATATCCACATTTATTCTTTGTTTCATATGTGTTATGTTGACAATAACCTATTTCTAATTGTTATAAGGTATGGAATTGAGGTGAGAAACTTCATCCAAAAGTTTTGGAATTAGCTAGTCACCCCATGACAAAATATTTTCCAAACTACTTGAGGTATGAAATTGTTCCAATTCTAGTTCCTTACCTTTGTCAATTGTTTGTGTTTCCTTAGGTTCTTGAATACTATTATAATAGGGTCACTATGGGGTATCATTTATAGATAATCTTCTCTCTTCAACGTTAGAAACAAATCACTCCACTGAGGCAACAAGACTTGAGTTCTAGTGCTTGGTTAAATATCTTTGTATATCATGCACAACAAATGCTCCTTAGGTGTGGGACTTTGAATCACAAGAAAAAAATCCTTAAATGGGTCCTTAGTCACTATAGGTTTCTCTTTTGAAGGTCCCCTATCACTTTTGTTTTTCCCTGTGAAGACTTAGTGAACTATCTCACATGAGTTTTAGTTGGTGGCATATTTCTACATCAAAAACCAAAACATTGCATAATAAAGAAGGATTTTTTTTTTTGCAAGCTTGTTGGGACTACATCTTCATCATGTCCAATATATCACCTCGATCGGGGCAGGGAATTGAACCGGTGACTTCACATCAAGGAGTGCCTTAACAGAGCACCCGATCATCGTCTACCCAAGACCCCGTAAACAAAGAAGGATTTTTCATTTGAATTGATCACATTGCATACATTTTCTCATAAACCACCAAAATCAATTATGTAAACCCAAAAAGAGTTTAAGGTTTACAGTTAATACCATCAAAATAAAAGTTCACAAACTAAACTATTAATTATCTACTATTAGAAATTCAACCCAAAGTTTCTTAATTGTTCAATTTTAAATATCTTACCTATAAGGAGAAGATGAAAAAAATGAAAGATAAAAGAAAAAGAAAACATGCACAATTCTACCCTCTACACATTGATACACTCTCCTCACATTGATATTACTACATATAGTTTTTTATACGAGTGATTATGGCTCAATTTTAAAATAACAAAAATGAATCAGTTAATTATCACAACCATGTCACTCCCTAGGTGTAGAATTAGCTAGTAATGCTCAATTCTCGCATAACTTGGCTTGAATTCATAACCAAAGTGAATAATTGAGTTGAATTATTTGAATTTAATGGTTAATGGACTCAATCTAGGCAACATGACGACCAAATATATTCTTGATTCAATCATATTTTTCTAAATGTGAAAACTTGATTTTTTTATTAGAGGTTGTAATCACAAAATCATTATTCACTACTAATTCATTCTTCAACGAGTGTTAAAACCTTGTTTTCCATTTTTTTCTCTTCATAGTTCTATGATTTGGACAAAAATTTCCCACACAATGATATATTTCTCCTCAAAAAATGTGCAAAAATTAAATTACCACTAACAAATTGGAGGATGTAGCAAAAAATCCCATCAACACTCAACAAGATTATTGACTTCATTGAAACATACGCCAAAAACCACCCATAATTGAAAAAGAAAAAAGTCAAAATTGTCGTCTATAAATGCATCCTAATATTCCCTTCTATCAACACTCTCACTTTTCTCTTAACCATTAGCAATCACCCAAAAAAAATTGCAGTAAACTTTTAAAAACTTTCTTTATCGGCATGTCCTAAAACTTACTTTCAAAATTTGAGGACTTGTCGATAAAGCAATTTTTTAAAAGTTTATTGCAGAATTTTTTTGGGCGATTGCTAATGGGTAAGAGAGAGGTGAGAGTGTTGATAGAAGAGAATATTAACATGCATTTATAGAAGGAAATTTCAATTTTTTTTTCTTTCAAAAATTTATCATTAAGACTTTCAAAATTCTGAAATTGGTTGAAAGAGAAATTTTGAAAGTCTTAACGAGAAAGGTGAGAGTGTTAATAGAAGAGAGTCTTAGCATGCATTTATAGAAGGAAATTCCAAAATTTCTCTTTCAATAATTTTGAAAGTCTCTTGTTTTAATTACTTTAAAATTTTATCTTTCAACAAATTCAAAATTTGTCCTATCAATGATTGTGATATTTTCCTTATTGATTCTTTCCCATTTTTCCTTTTCAGTATTTTCAGATTTCATTATATTTTTGATGAACTTCAAATATCTTGACTCTATCAATGCTTGAAGAAAAACTCACCTTGTTATGCTTTCAAGACCCTTTCTTTAAACAAACTATGAAATTAGCACCCCTTCAGATGTTTCAAAATTTCTTTTACTCCATGTGTATTGGTGAACTTTGATTCTCTATTGTTTTTTACACCAGAAAGAAATTATTTTGGTAAACACTTGAATTACCTCTTTGAACACTTTTCAAAAACTTGTTGCTCCATTAATACTTTCAAAATTTCTTAACTATTAATGAACTTTTAAAAAAATTTCTCCCTTTTCGATGTTCTAAGGAATTTTTCTAGTGCCTAATGAAATTTTGACCTCACTAATATTATCCCTTCTCCATTCAAATGTTTGGTTTTAGGATTTAGAATTTTTGGATTTTCTTCAAGGTTAAAACATTTTCTTCACTATATGAAATGCATAATTTCATCAAACTGAAACATGTTAAAAATCATTTATGTCAATTATGTTTATCTTTAGTGGTTGGAAGGAATGATTTTTATCCTCCATATCTAGGTTGAATTGTTGCAAGTTGACATTAACTTTGTCATAATGGCTTTGAACCTTGTTGTTGAGTTTAAGAAATCTGTCAAGGATCCAAATTCCTCAAATGGGTTATAAATATATTTCTCATAGACAAAAAAAATGTTAAAAATCATTTATGAAACCAAAAAAAATTGGTACACAAAATTCCAAAAATTTTAATGTGTGTTGTGTTCTCAACAAATGGCAACTCACTGGACAAATCTAACATATTTTCCTATACCTTTGCTCAAAATAAATCAATTTCAAAAAAAGAGAACTCATAACTTTATTGGTACCAAAAGTCACTTATTTTATGTCTAATCAAGACCACCTCCTTAACTCTACAATGGGTTTAGACATTTAACCAAATTTGAAGCACATAATAAGCCACTTTGATACATAGCTTTAAATTCTGAAAATAAATCAATTTAGGTCCAACTTCCAACATCAGGAGTTATGTTATATCTCTAATAAACTCTATCATCCCTCTATTGTTTCTTTTTTTCACATAAGTGCCCAGAACCCTAATAACATCACCTAGTGTGACAGACTTTATTCTAACACCAATGAGCATACCATAGCCCCAATGAAGTTATTTTCATTTCCTCATTAACATTAGGTCTCTCTCTCTCTCTCTCTCTCTATATATATATATATATAGAGAGAGAGAGAGAGAGAAAGAGAGAGAGAGAGAGAGAGAATCAATGAACTTCTAAGGATGGTACCTATTTCTAAACAATTAATCAATAACTTAATTTTTAAAGCTCATTCCTTTAAAATGAAGAAATAACTTATTTTTTTCAAGTTATGACTCTTTAGGACTTGCTTACTTGATTCAGATTGAGATTTATTATTATTTATTACCTCCATAAACAAAGTTGAGCATTTTTACAAGATTGCACCTGAAAGAAACTATAGGTACTTTCTAAAAACAAATAATGTTCAAAGTCACCTTACTGTACTTTTGATATCAAAACAAGTGAGGAAGACAATTGAGAACTAAATGTTAGGTTTTACTAAAGGTTGAAAGCTCAACTTCCCAAAAAAGACTAGTAAATTTATTGAAAATGATTCATGCAAATAATTCAACAACTAAAACAAATTAAGCTAAAAACCAAACCAAAAAGCAAAATAATTTTTTGTATATTAAAACCTAAAAACAAATGAAAACACATGCAACAAACAAGTGGTAATGATCTAAGGTACAAACTACTCCTAAAATCATATAAGTATATTTTAAGGGTATGACCAATAACATGAAGACAATGGATTTCACCTTCTATACTTTACAATCGATACATAACAACCCCTATTTTCTTAGGAATTTGGTAAGGACCTAGACATAAATTTTGAAACTTCTTGTGTTTATCTATGGGTTCATTAAATTTTTCCCACTTCTAAACCAAATCAACAACCTCAAAACTTTTATATCTAGCTTTATTTTTATCAAACCATTGTTTTATTATTTGTTGATGTGCTGCAAATTTCTATTTTTCCTTTTCCCTTTGCTTTTCTAACCTAATTAATGTGTCTATTTTGTTCTGCATAACAAAGGTTAGTTGACTTGTCAATTCCTACGATAGTTGCATGGATGACAAGTAATTGAATGTTGGGAGTATTTTTCTCCATATACCAAATAATATGGATAAGTACCAAAAGCCTCTTCAGGATCAACTCTATCTACCCATAGAACATTAGGTAACACATCATTTTTTTTTTCCAAGGAAAAAATCGAACTTTCTATTGAGGAAATAAAAAGTTACATTTGTAGATGCATTTAAGCATTCAAAGAAAAAATGTATGTCCCAAAACAATAAGACATATTGCAGGACCAATCCATATGTTGTAGTCTATCCGCTACACATATCCATAAAAAAACCGAAAAGGTACCATGAACAAAAAAATAAACGAGTCTCCCCAAAAATGAGGAAAATGACCCATACAAAAACTTTGCAGTCATTGTTTTATAAGATACATAGAGTCCAAAAAAAAAAACAACAATTTTAAACATATTCAACATCGACCACGGGAGAGAAAAAATTGCCCGAAGCTCAAATCAAGTGAGGAAAGGTGGCTGATCCGACACATGGATACCCCATTCTTCCATTTCCTTTATGCACCAAATGCCCATATTTTGTTGTAGACCCTCCTTATAAAGGAAGTATGTGTCAGAGTTGTGCCCCCAATAAATGTGGCATATAGTTATAAGGTCAAATCTCCTTCTTAAATGTAAAATTTCTTCTAGAACAAGAATCAAAATATAATTTTAACGTTGTTGGGCACCATTAAACCAGTTTATAACATTTTGACAATCACCAAAAATCTAAATTGAGCTCATCCCCAATTGGAAAAGGCAACACATTAGAAGTTTTAAATATTGAAGTTTTGTAAAGTTATTTGAGCTTGTGCCAAGGCCCACTGATGCTTTCAGGATTTTTTGGTTGTTTACATGGATTTCTAGACCCGAGCCACACTTGTTTTAAGGGTCAAAGGCCCCATCAAAATATTCCCATGGAATCCCAGCCCCGATATGCTCTTCTCGAACAATTTTGGGAGACTGATTTGGGGGAGACAAAGGGATAAGTGAGAAAATAGATGCACACTCAACAGCGATCGGGTGAGATGTAGGAATAAGGTCCTGAAATATACCCTTGTTCTGAGCCAACGAGGTGCCCCACGAAATAATTAAAAGAATTTTCATGTGATTCTCCTCCGAGACAAAATTCCACCATGTTTTCCATGCTTACCCAATAGAGGCCCCTTGCCATGAAAGAGGGATCTCCACCATAATCAGAGTATCTTCCCATAGCTTTTTTGTGAATGGAAAATATAGAAAGAGGCGATGGACTGATTATTCCGCTGGTTTACATAAGGAGCACCAACCTGGGCTTTGTTTGTTCCATTTCTAGATGTTATCCCACATTAGAGCTTTGTTTTTATATCATATCATATCATAATTATATCATATTATGATGTTATTATGTTGTTATATCATATCATATCATAATTATATCATATTATGATGTTATCCCTTTATTGATATGGGGTCTTGTTGCAATTATTTCTGAGAAGACTTCGGTTGATAATGAAGACTGCTGTATTAATTGCTTGAACCCAGAATTTTCATCCAATTTTGAGTCCTTCAACATTGTTCTACCCATTTCCTATACAGTTATGTTCTTTCTTTTAGCAACTCCATTTTGCTGAGGTGTTCGTGCTGTTGAAAATTGTCCTTTTATTCCATTTTCATCATAGTATTGTTGAAATAATTTGGAAGTGAATTCTCCGCCATTATCTGATCTTAGAAACTTTATTTTCAAATCAGTTTCATTTTTTATTGACTCCTTGTAGATCTTAAAGCACTCAAATTCTTTAGATTTTTTTTGTAGGAAACTGATGGCTGTCATCCTGGTATAGTCATTTATCATTAACATGAAATATAATTCTCCATCTAAGCCTTTTGTTCTCAAAGGACCACATAGATCAGTATGTATCAATTCCAATGGATGTGATGCAAAGTGTTCTTTTGTTTTAAATTCGACTTTTCTCTCCTTGTCGTGCTGACAGGCCTCACATAGTGT
The DNA here is from genome assembly GCA_034641835.2 of Pinus albicaulis. NCBI lineage: Eukaryota > Viridiplantae > Streptophyta > Pinopsida > Pinales > Pinaceae > Pinus > Pinus albicaulis. The sequence continues at coordinate 790,407,092 of CM076578.1, read as the reverse complement.
GTTGGAAGGTTTTGAGATTTTTGGCATTTCTCGTACTACTTCCTTTTTTCTTATCCTGACAAGATTGTCAAAGTTTATGTGACCCATTTGTTTGTGCCATAACCAGATTTCATCTTCTTTAGCTAGTAGACAAGCTTTAGTTGCTTCATCCAGAACATATATTTCGTTTGGAGCTCGACTTGATGTAGCCACAATTTTACCATACCTGCCTTTCCTGATTTCACATTTTGTGGAGTTGAATAGCATTGTGTGTCCTTGATCACACATTTGTCCAATACTGAGCAGATTGTGATTCATGTTTTCAACTAATAGAACATTCTTGGCTAGAGCATATTTTCTTCTGAGAGTGACGGTACCTGATCCTATAACATTTAAAGATCCCTCATTTGCAAAGGACACGGTTCCATCCTTCTTCTCTTTCAGAGATACAAATTTCTTTCTATCTTTTTTCATATGTGTTGAGCAACCGCTATCAACATACCACACATATTTGTTGTTTTGAGCCTTGAGAGCGAGAGCACAATTATCAGTCTTCTTCTTCTTCCATGTTTGTTTGTTTTGTGGCTTCGAAGATTCTTCTGGAGGATTTTCATGTCTGCAGTCTCTGGCTATGTGTCCAAAGTTTCGACATTTGTAACATTCAATATTATTTCTTAAATGTTAAAATCTATTGATGTTTCTTTGAGCCCTGGGAGGTTCATATTTCAAAGATCTCCTGGAATTGTATTGGTTCCTACGGTATGTACGACATTCTATAGCTTTATGACCAATTTTTCCACATGAATAACAATAGCCATGAAAAATATGTTGGTACCTGGATGGAAATCTTCATCGGGGAATTTTCTTCCAAAGCTGTTCTTGCGAATCTTGTCCAATGAAGTCTACATGCATGTCAAATCTCATAGGTTCATTGTATTTTGTTGTAGAAGGTCCTGCCTCTTCTTCTTTGTAACCGAGGCCAGTTATGTCATTGTAAGATCGTTGATTTTTGATGAGTTCTTCCAATTCCCTTGAGCTATTGGCACAATTTTGGACATTTTTTCCCTTCTTCACTTCCTTACGCAGCGAGACTACTTTGGCTTCTAATTATTCCATTTCTTGGTTTCTTTCTTCCAACTTCTTTTGAAGTGACCTTTCAATAAATTTTTGTTCTCCAACTTCAATTTTGAGACCTTGAACTTGTTCTTCAAGAGTATTGGAACATATATTCTCAGCCTTGAGCTCTATTATAAGCCTTATTTCCTCCTTAGAAAATTCTTCTATGGTCAACCCTTCTTCTTCATTGTTTGATATTTCTTGTTTATTATGCTTTTCCATAAACAATACTCTCTCATTGGATTTTTCTTCGATGTCATTGTCTTCATCGGATGAAGAGTTATCTTCTTTAGAGAGAAAGTTAATTTTCAATCCTTTCTTCTTGCCTTGCTTGTTGAATTTCTTAAAGCCTTTCTTTCCTTTTGAGTTGCCATCACTTATGTTTGGACATTTTTCTATTAAATGCCCAACCTCACCACAACTTAAACATATCAATGGAAGTGTACCTTTGAATTTTCCCTTGCCAATTTTTATTTTTCTCGTAAAGTAAGCATATTCTCCATCTGAAAGACCTTCTTCTTTATCTTTCTTTTCTTCACACTTGCAGCTCCTTTGAAGGTTGTTTGTCCTTATTGGTTTTCTTAGATGCAACGAACGCAGTTTCTAGATGTGAAGTACCCTCTTCTTCATCAAGTCTCATTTCATATGCTATGAGAAATCCATGTAATTTCTCTTTGTTGAGTTTTTCCAGATTTTCATTGTATTCTAAGATTGATACCTTTGGATTGAATCTTCCTGGTAACATTCTAAGAATCTTTCGTGTAATAGTCTTCTCGTCAACAGGATCTCCCAATCCTTCCATAGTGTTGGTTATTTCATCAACATGTTGGAAGTATGCAGTGTTGAAATTCAACAAGAAAATTTTAGCACCCATGCCTAGTGCATTAAGCACCTACACTAGGGTGGGGCCCACAGGGCTAAATTTGGTGCATGTCTATTTTAGTTATCCCTTAATTAAGATGGACAATAAATTGTAATCTAGTCTCAAAATAACTTGTAATAGTTAACTGAGAGTGATAAACTCAGTTAGCTCATGAATTTTGAGTTAGAGGTAATTGGTGAGGCATGCAGAGTAATTCTAGTTGTAACAGAGTTCGAAGTGCAATGGTGCATTAGTTAATGCAAGTTGTTAACAGTTTAACTTAGTTAAGTGAGTTAACTCAGTTGTTCTAGTTGTAATTTATTGATACACTAGTGAGAGATCAAGTGAATTAAATATTAATTAATTCACAATTAGTGATCTCACATGCAACTGAGGATTTACTATTATTAGCTGCATGCATGTCAAATCCAGTGGAGACCCATTTGAGATCTAGGTGAAAGGGAAGTTGATTATTAGTTGTAGGATTATTGGGTTGCACCCATTCAACCAAAAACCCATTGGAGTTCCCATGATACTTGCACAGTCAAGGAAGGCCAAAATTCCTACTCTTTATGGATTGCATTCATCAGGGATTGCGCAAGCAAGGCAGGTTGTCTGGAAGCAGTAAATTAGCTAAGTATTGGTTAGTTTTATGTATGATAGTGTGAGACAATTAGCTGAGTACAGGAGGGCTCTTGTGAGAAGATTTTTATGTAATTATTTCATGATTCCATGCTGAATATAAAATAGAAGATAGTGGGGTCTTGAGCAACAAGCTTTCCCTGGGAAATTATCTGTGTTGTGGTTTGATTTGATTTTTCTTTGCTTCATGTGATTGGCGATTGTGTTTTTAATTCCGAAAAATATTTGTAGAAGTGATTCAGTATTTAAATTTAGTACATTTTTAGATCAAATTGAATCCATGATATACAAGATTGCTGTATAATTTCTACATGCAACAATGATGTCATCTTAAAAATTTCTCAAATTTGAAGCTTTGATTCTTTGACATTCGAGTCACCTGCATATATATTCTCAAGCTTGTCCCATAAATTTTTCTTGGTTTTACAACCCAACACCTAATGATAAGCAGAGTCAATAAGTCCACTGATAATAATATTCCTTGCTTTTGCGTCATTTACCAAATTATTTTTACCTTGTTCATCTGTGGCTGGTGTAAAACCATTTTGAACAGTGTCCCATACTTCGTAACCTTGCCCCAAGAGATAGACCTCCATTCTTCCTTTCCAGAGTGCATAATTATTTTCATTGAACAGAGGTACACCATTCTTGGTATGCTCCATGACCTCCTTCCAGCTGTGAAACTGTTATTGAAGGAACCAAGCTCTGATACCAATTGTTGGAAATATGGAGGGGGGGTGAAGCAATATTCCTTCCAATTAGTATTATTATTAATCTTTCATATCATTAGTTAATTTTCAATTATTATCAGTGTTTGTACAATGATAGCAGTAAACAAAAGGAACACAAATCACTACAAGGAAAATGCCCTCTAGCGGATGTTTTTGAGGAACCCCTTATAAAAATACCCCAAATATTCGTTTCTAGTAGAGGTTACTAGAGGAGGTTGGTGGGTGGAGGTTTTTACGGATGTTTTTCGTCCGATGCACTTATCATCCTAAACTGCACTGGTGCATTCAACAAGAGAAAGCATCGGTGCGCACAAAACATTGGCACATTGGACACCGTGCGCTCCGTACACACCCCCCCGGTGCGTCTTATTACTGTAGCACATCAGTGCTTTACAAAGCTTCTGCACCGGTGCGTCATAAAACCCTACGCCAAAACAGAAACCGCCCGGTGCGGTCCTAAGAAATCGCACCGGTGCGCCTATAAAACCACGCACACTGGAACAAGGTTAAAATAAAAAATTACGGCCAAAAAACCACATTTTTCACTTTTCTCAGTGCTCCAAAGCTCTCAAGCACCGGTGTAATTTATCCTTGTCTAATCCGCCTTGACATCGGTGCTCCCATTGCACCCATTGCACGCACTGCTGCTGTGCATTTCCCACTAATCTCCAGCTTGAATTTTGCAAAATGGTGGGAAAAATTTCTTTTCAAATTCTACAGCCAATATGCCTCCTCGACAGCCAAATGTACAAGTGTTTTTCTTTTTTTTTTCCATAATTAAGCCCTTTAGTGGATTAGAATTTCAAATTACCTTAAAATTAACCATTTAAAAGAAGAAAAAAAATTGTGGCGCGGTGCGCTCGAGCCATTCGGCTCGCACCGGTTCACGGTGCTGCCTGTAAATTTACAGGGCGCACCGCAACCGGTGCTAACGGTATCTGCACCAGTTCTGGGGCGATACCGAAAGGCACACCGTGTTATTTTAAAATTTTTAAAAAATTGGGGTGTCGTCGGTTACCCGGTCGCACCGTTGACCATGTGGAATAGAGGAAATGCGTTGCGTTGACTTAAATATCCACCCTAGGGTGGGTATTTTTGTCAGCATATTTTTGTCAGCGCACCACATTCCACATTTCGACAGGGTCAACAGTGTGGCTTGGTAAAAGAATGCAGCGTTGACTATGTAATGATGTCAGGAGGTCAGTGCGTTGACCGAACTGTACGCCCCAAGGCATAGAGTTAAGTCAGCGCACCCCACTCCCGACACCGTCCATAGTCAATAGTGCGCTGAAAATGTTCAGGTGCACTGCCACCGGTGCGCTGAATATTTTCTGGTGCACCGCCGCTGGTGCGCAACAAAAAAAGACGCATCGATACCGGTGCATGCTTGTTTTTTGTGGCGCACCGACTGGTTTTTTTTACCCAAAAAAAATTATATATGTATATTCCTAAATACATGTCTCATTTAATAAAAAAAAATTGTATTTAATATGTCAATCATTCAGAGACGTGAAAGGAGAGAAGAGGGGGAACAAGAGTAACATCAGGTGGAACAATATAACATGGTTCGCTTGTGGGAGGCACGAGAGAGGGAGAGATATGCGTACCCTCGCCCTATTACAACAGCTACCTAGGGGCTCCTAAGGCAGGTAGGTCTCCTCAAGTTCTATGAGGCGGCTACTACCCTTAAGGGCCATGGTGTATTTTTGAGACATCTTATCTGTAGGTGGAATGCCCACCGACAGGCTTTCCAGGTTGGTCCTAACCAGTGGTACCCACTGAGGAGGACATATATTTCATTACAGGGCTATTGATGAGACGGGTGGATTTTCCCTCGTTCCTAGAGGTTCCAGTTGGCTATGCAACAGGGAGTCAATTGGTGTACTCCTAGAGATACATTATCGCAGATATACTGTCACCCTCATATTATCAGGTCTCCGAAGGTCAGTTACGTATTGGTGCATTTGGTATTTAGGAGGTGAGGTGCCTCTCACTTCTGATTTCAACCATTTCGTACAACACCAATGACGGGCAATGCATCAGTTGCTCGCTTCTATATTATGTTGATTATCTAGTATAGGAGTCACGACTTGTCAGGTGGTCTGCCATTTTTTTGCGGTAGTAATGTACAACCTTAGATAGATGTTTTGCTCATACACAAGGGAGGGTCAACTTCCCTTTTGCTTCAGAGATTTTTTGTTTATTTTTTGAGAGGTTTCCAGAGATGAGGCCTAATTTTGTTCGGCAGCCTCGTAGGCCGATGTTGGAGGCACGGATGCACATGTGGGGACAAAAGATGCCCAAGAGGGGCGAGACTGAGTTTTTCGTGAGGATATCACATGATGCACTGGAGTTGCTAGCCAGTGTTGACAAGCATCCCTTCATTATGGTCCCCTGTCCTTATGCTGGTTTGGATTGGCGAGGGTGTGCTAACATCCTCTTCACAGATGATGAGTCGCCGAATGATAGAGGTAATATTAATGTTTTATTTAAATTTATTCTAACATGTTCTTTAACTTGTTTTTATTAAATTGTGTAATGAAAATTTCTAATTATTGTTGTGTACTTGTATATATCTTGCATACATTAGGTCTTTTGATGGCGAGGACATGCCAGCACCACCACATGATCTAGGTGTGGATCTTGATGACGATCAGGATATGCCAGATGTCGAGGATCATCAGGAGGCTGGTGCAGAGAGACCTGAAATTGCTTGTGCGTCGATACCGCCTTTTGCTAGGCGCAGTAGGATTGATAGCAGATTGAGGATGGAGTTGGGCGACCAACTCTGTGCATTGATTGTTGAGGTGGGAGTCAGGCCTGCTAGTATGAGAGACATACAGGTCGATGGTAGGATGGTACATATGTGGAGAGGCATACCGGGTGACATGTACAAGCTGATGCGGCATGTCGTAGGAGCTACGACCTTAGTTACGCGGCTAAGGAAGACCCTTGCACGTTATAAGAGTGGTCGAGATGCAGCACATGGTCGACAATCTGCGAGCAACGCCGACGCATCATCTGATGATCATGATCAGGGGAGTGATCATCGTTCACCTCGCGTCGCGCCAGATGAGCAGCCTCCACTAGCATCGAGCAACAGTCATCATGGAGAGCGGGCTGGACCATCGACAACATCGAGTCAACAACCTACAACATCCAGCAGTACTCATGATCATGAGCAAGCTAGACCATCGACCATGTCGAGTCATCACGATGAGCACCCGACATTTGATCCTGATCGGCCTAAGGCACTAGTATCAGACCAACATGTATCTGAGCTTGTCAAGGCTGCACCATTGACTAAGCAGGCCTCGACTAGTACTGTTATTGATGATGTACAACGAGTTGATATATGACATTTATATTACAGTTGTATATTTTTGACATTATTCAGTTATATATATACATATAGATGGTCCATGTATTTTATGTTCATGTTGCAGCTGTACTTAATTTACATGTTCGTGATCATCATTATGTGTATATTGTTAGGTCATGTTAGATATGTTCATTTAATATGCAACTTGCAGATATATGTGTATGTGATAGCAGTTATTTGACATGAGATGTATATTTGATGTTTGTGTTGTGATGATGTTATACAATGCTAATTGTGTTTTGTTAGATGATCATGATCACGATGATATTAGCGAATTTGAATGTGTTTTTTAGTCGAATATGATGTTTGTACGATGGTTATCATGATCGTGATTTTTATTAATTAATTTAATATTAAATGACCATGATATTTATTAAATATTATGTCGTGATTGTAATTGAAATTTTAATTTTAATTGTATGTAAAATTGTATTTGTATTTGTAATTGTAATTTTAACTGTAATTGTATGTAAAATATTTGTAAAATTTTAATTGTAATTGTAATATTTAATTTATTGTAAAATGATTATAATTGTAATTTTAATTTCAGTTGTATATATGACAAATTGTAAAATTGTAATTGTAATTCTAATTGTATGTAAAATTCTAAAATTGTAATTGTATTTGTAATTGTAATTGTACATATGTAAAATTGTAAAATTGTAATTCAAATTCTAATTTTATGTAAAATTCTAAAATTGTAATTGTAATGGTATATATGTAAATTTGTAAAATTGTAATTGTAATTGTACAGTAGTTCTAATTCTAATTGTATGTAAAATATTTGTAAAATTTTAATTGTATTACTGAAGTGATTGTAATTGTAAAATTTTAATTGTATGTAAAATTCCAAAATTGTAATTGTAATTGTAATTGTAATTGTATGTGAAATTGTAAAATTTTAATTGTAATTGTAATTGTAATTGTATATAAAATATTTGTAAAATTTTAATTGTATTAATGTGAAATTATTTTATTAAAATTTTTAAATTTGTAATTTTGTAAAATTGTAAATAATTGTAAAATAATAAATCTAGAATAATATGAATTTTTGTAACATAATAAAGTTTAGAAAATAATGCAAATAAATTCATGTACTTTAGAATTATCATTATTTTATTACGATCTTACATATAAAAAAAAAGAACTTTATACAGTATACAATTTTTATTGAGATCAACATAATTGCAAATTATCAAGTGAAAAATTGATTTTAACATTAATTCAAAATACATATTATAATGTTTCGAAAAAAAGAGTCTCATAAGGTATAAGGTAACTAAGTCCTCTTCTTTATAAAAACCCATCTTAAAAAGTATAAATATTGATGAAATAACACATGTACTAATTCTATTGAACGGATTTTAGAAGAATTCGAGTATATTACCATTGCGTTGCCTCTTATGGATGCTAATTCAATGAATAGATTCTAGAAGAATTCGAATGTCAAGAATGAAATAGACCCAAAAAAAAAAAAAAAACATTTTTGGACTATTTTGCATTTTATTGAAAGGTTTTTGAGATTTTTTGTGGGGTTTATGGGTTCATGGGACAATAGAAAGTACCGACCCAGCCGTATTGGTATTTCAGTTGATTTTTTTCCTAGCAGTGATATGACCGAATCTTGTAGCTATGCATTTAACAAAGAACCCATATATTTTGAGAATATGATTGAAGATTGTTGTCATATACTTGAGCACTATTCCATTTCTTCACCATATTAGCACAAAATAGAAAGAATGATTTCTTTTACCATAATAACACACAACTTTCAAAAAAGAAAACACTTCATTCTGCGTTTCGAGGCATTTTACGCAAATGATAGGCATTTCTATGGAGTTTTATCCATATTCTGCAATTTAATGAGGGTTGGAGGGAGATTAAAATCCTGTATCTGTTAGTAACTGCACCCTTCGGTAGAACCAAAGAGGCAGATTCCTCAGCGAAGTAGACTGGCCATAATCAATTCCTTTGAGACCTCAACAAAAGAAATAGATATGCATGTCAGAGGCTCCGGTTGGCACCTTTTCTTGTTGCAGGTTGTGGAAAGGTTCAAGTTTTTTTTTTTGAAAGAAGAAGAGGTGTAGTTTTGAAAAGAAATGGCCCAAATATTTTCACAGCAAAATGTACATTTCCAACATGTCTCAAATCTAAAAGATCTCCAACTTCAGTAAATTTCTCAGAAACAAAACTATCTCAACCATTTGTGAAAACTACCCACGTCTTAGCATAGCACTGGTTCACATGCCACAATTTCCCACTAGGGCCCTATGGTATTGCATCTTCACATGCCCCACATTGCATTCTCTCCACATAATCAATGGGGACCTCCTGCAATAAACAAAATGCATTGGAAGAATAGTTATTTCCATCAAGAATTTATCCAATTCTAATTCTAATTCTAATTCTCAACATAAAAAAAATTCTAATTCTAATTGCATATTTCCATCAAGAATAAACAAAATTCTAATTCTCAATTTCTTTGGTTGAAGTTCACTAAATTTCGGTGTACACACCTAAAAGTAATTTCGGTGCCTTAAAAATGGATTTCTTGTAATCAGTGCTAATGTATATATAACTGCACTGGTGCGTTTTAGTTATTGTGCACTGGTGCTGTGTTACTAATGGACGCACAGATGCGGTGCTATTAAGTTTCGCACCAGTGATGAATAACCACAAATAAAAAAAGTGCAACTCTATTTTCTTTAAGCGAAGAAAAAAATGGTAAATTGAAAAATGGGTGGCAAAATATTTTCGAAAATCTAATTTCATAAATCAATTCTTTAAATACTAAACACTTTCCATTATTTCATTATTTTTGCAAAAAATTTCAGCCAACGATTTGCAGGAGACATACCTGGAGCAAGAGAGCACGAGAGCATTGTGAAGTAGCGAAATACGTTCGAACAGAAGTATTCAGACAATCAGAATTCCAAACCTCTAGTGATTCAAACCTTATGGCATAGAATTTCAAACGATCTAGTGATTAAATTTGATTATTTTTTTTACTTTTTTCTACTGGTTTTTTACGAAGTAAGAAAACAATTTCAATTTATTTTTCATTTTCAGAGAAAAAAAAATCCCATTTTTACCCTAAACCCTTCATTTTTTTTTCTTCTCCCTATTTCTGTGATTTCAGAATTAGGGCTTTTCATTTTAGATTTATAGGGTTTGTATAGCTATATATAGGCCTATGAAATCCAACCCATGGGACAACTTGCATAGTCAGATCCCAATCCATGTAGGCCCTTGCGTGAATTTTTGATTTTTTGATTTTTTTTTTTTTATCGATGCGCCCTACGTAACCTAGCACACCAGTGCGCTATATTATCCCAGTGCACCTCGAAAGTACTGTGTAATAAAAAATTTAAAAACATTTTTTTAATCAGTGTACCATATGTAAAATAGGGCACCGGTTCGCTATTTCATTATGGCACACCGCGAACATGTTGTTTCGCAAAAAAATGTTTTATTGTGTTAACCGATGCACCATGTAACATATAACGCACCACACTGGGTCTCCTAGTTGACATAGAGCACCGTATGGTGGTCCCTTGTTTGCGCGGGGCGTTTATGCTACAATAATTAACACTGGATTATTTTTATTATTTTCTCTGTGTTAATTGATGCGATGGTTAACATGTAATGCACTGGTGCTCCTTGTTGACATAGAGCACATTACAGTCTATTATACTGTTTGTGCAGTGCATTTATAAGACCCCCACGCACCGATGTCGGTGGTACACCATGAATGGCGCACCGGTTTCTTGACATATTTTTTGTTACCAGAAAAGTTGACAATTTATTTATAAATATATTAATGAATGATATGGTACAGGTTTCAGATTGATAAAGAAATGACTGACAAGATATCAAGTAACAAAAATACTAATAACACATCAAAAAAAGCAAAAAATGCAAGTTCTTTGTAAATTATTTACAAAAAATATTATTTTTGAACTATATGTAAGTTTAACTAATATGTATTGTTTATTGTGTATCATGCAGAGCCACAAAATGACGAAGCTCAATAAGTTTATTTTAGATCTAGGACTAGAAGAGCGTAAAAGCTTCATGGAAAATTTGCAAAAGGATGAATCAAGTGAATGAAAAAATACTATCAATCCAATATGAGCTTCTTTTTTTAATTTTCATTAATAATATACTTAAAATGATTAGATAAGATGTGTCAAAACATCTATTAATTCACATATGTTTAATGTTCTACATGGACCAACAACTCATAAAAGGAATGTTGTTCTAAGAAAAGAGAAAAAATAGAACATGCAAATGAAAATGAATTTCTCCTTAGCTCATATGGAGTGGTGTTGGAGGCTAACGAAAGGGGGGAAAACTTTTACAAAAGTTTGAGGGATCTAGTGAAATGAATGTATAAACATTCTTTCCACTTACAATACAAAAATCAATCCAATGATTCCAAGAACCAAATTTTATCTAAACTACAGGAAGAGTTTCTAGAGAATTGGTCAATGAGACATGTCAGACTTTTAATAGCAAAAACGTACAACAACAAAAAAGGAGGAATGAAAAAGTAATATTCCTTTAAATGTTTGTCTAGAATTATTTATAAATATCACTTTTGTTATATTTACTTTTCATATATCAATATAAAAATTAAATAGTTTATTGTCATGTTACATTTTCAGGAAGATTATGAAAATCTCAAAAGGTGAACGAGTTGATATCATAAATATGCCAGTAGGAATGTCCAAAAAGGTGTACAAGGCGATGGTCAAAGAAATGGACAAAATTGCATAGCAGGAGGAGTCATCTCAACAACAACGTGCTTCAAATGTAATATGTAATCATTGAATTTTTCGATCATTAGGTACAATAAATAAATTATTTAGCATTAAATATTAATTTTCAAGTATTTTTTTGCAGAAAAGAAAAGAAAATGGAACCCATTCAACACATAAAACATGATGACAAGGAAGAAAAGGGTTGATATCTAAGTTTGTGAGTAATTTTTACTTCCTTATAACAACTTAACTAGATTTCATTTTTGTATTTTTAAAGTTGTTTTACAAAAATCATCATTGAATGTCTTCAAACAGGTGCTAACATACAAAAAAGAACCATCAGACGAATTGATTGAAATTGGGTTAAATATGGGTTGTGAATATGTGTTGGCATATCAGAAATTAATTGTGGAATTTGTAAGCATCTATCGATCTTGTTTTACTTAGCTCCATCTATAATTAATAGAACAAAAAAATCTTTTATATTAAATATATGATTTGTTATGGGGTATAAAACTTGCAGGAAACAAAGTATGGAATTGCGCCAACAAATGAAATCTTGAAAGATGGCATGGTACATGGTTTTGAAAGAATGTGTATAGTTTATGAGTCAATTGATGCTATGGTACGTCATTTCTTTTCTATTTACATTGACGTGTATTATTTAATATTGCAATTTTCATTATTCTCACCAATGTATATACACTCATTACAATTTATTTTTATGTTTGTAGATGGTAGGTGAAGAAGAAGAAAACAATCAACACCGTGAATAAAACATTCCTGAAAATAACCCAAGTCATGGAAGTAGCTCTAGTAGTGACATCAGTTCAAGCGAAGAATGACAACCACTATGTTTGGATATCAAAGCAAGGTGTTGTATTTTTTGAAATATTTGTCTGTGAAATCAGACATTTTGTTTAATGTTATGGCCATAGTGTCCCAATTGAAAGATAAAGGGATACCAATAACTGTCCCGTTTTGTATGACAAAGACTGTCTTATTCACACACACACACACACACACACACACATATAATAAAATATGTTTTAATTTATTCTATTGTGTTCTCTGTTGTCGTTGTGAAATGTAACACCACTGATTAAATTTATGGATGATTAAATATTATAATGAAGAGATGTGAAATTTGATGGTATGATATAACAAATTAATCCAAACATCACATTCAAATTCACTGATAAAAATTTAATTCTTATGAATACTGTTATAAGATATATATGTGTCGATTTTTAGTGAATAATGAATTTTAAAAAATCACAATAATTATGATATGATATAACAAATTAATCCAAATATCACATTCAAATGCATTAATAAAAATTTAATTAATATGAATACTGTTATAAGATGTGTCGAATTTTGATGAATAATACATTTTTAAAAATCACAATATTGCACTGTCACAGGTTGATGTTTCTAAAATTAAAAAAAATGAACACCGGTGCGTGTCACTTACTGTACACCAGTGTGTTTGTATTCTGCAACATACCGTTGCGTTTCTACGACCTATGGGCACCGCAAAAATACCAAAACTAATTAAAAATCTCAGTGCGTTTGTGCGATGCTGCGCACTGGTGCCTTTATGTGAGACTACGCACTGATGCATTTGTACGACCTATGAGCACCGCACAAATAGCAATACCAATTATAAATCTCGGTGCGTTTGTCTAATACGGTGCACCGGTGCATTTCTATAATTCTACGTACCGGTGCGTTGAGATGACCTATGGGCACTGCAGAAATCCCAAGACCAATTGGAACGACCCAGTGCGTTGTATCACCAGCACTGCGCCTGGTGCGGTTTTATACCTTGGCAGCCTGGTGCATGCACCTTCGACCGCCCCGAGCCACCTTCTAGATGACACACACCGGTGCATTGAACCCTTAGTAGCGTACCGATGAAAAAAACATCCGTTATAACCTCCGGCCGCCTAGTTTTTTTAGTTGTGTCAAATTTCCGTTAAAAGCTTTGCCAAAACCTCCGTAACCATAAACGGATGTTGTAGCAAATGTTTTTTTGACAATTTTGGACAATTTTATAACACTAAAAACCTCATTTATAACCTTCGCTAGAGGGTATTTTCCTTGTAGTGAATGCACACAGTTTTTAAGGTGGAAACCCCCTCCGGGACAAAAACCACCTAAATTCTTTTCTAATAATTCTTTAATATTCAACTCCAATTGAAAAGAAAGCTCCAACTTCCTAGAATCTTGAAAAACATTCTTCTCCAGCTCCCATTGGATGGACGCTCCAATGCCTGAGATTATTCAGTATTCAATTGAACGGATGCCCCAACACCCAATGAGCTACAACTCACCCTAGCACCACCCTACCACCCTGAATTTTTCAGAGGCTTGAACCTGTTGGTAACTTCATGCACCAGCCTACCACCCTATATAAGAATAAAATAAGAAATGACTCTCGTACCAGGGAAAATGGTCCACTTTACAATGATATAGAATGATGTATAAGAAGAAGACACACTAGACCATAACCCCAAGTATGACACAACCACCTAATGATGATCCTAGACCTTCCAACAATGCCTCTTCAACTCTTGGTAGATAAACACTTGTACAAATTTTACAATGGATCAGTACAATGATACCTTTACAATGACTGTATGCAGTGCTGCCCACTTGAAGACTTTATGTGGTGAAATTATTTATGTTGTTATGCACCTTGATTGTTGATCTTATCATGCTACCCTTTCTCACTCTTCAGAACATTTTATCATGGATTGAGTCTTATCTTGATGAATATATAATACTTGTAAAAATTCTTCAAGGAAATAGCCAAAACTTACCTCATCCTACAGACATATGTCAGTGCTAAACAAAAACAACAAATTAGAATACAAAGAACCTAATGCAATTAAGACATGAACATGCATATACAGAATATAATTACCTGGAGCTTACCTCTGCTGCATCATTTTGCTGCACCTTTCTTTGCTTCTTTGCCCTAGAAAGTCTGGTCCTTTGTAGCCCTTGACAACACATGATCTAGCTTTTTCTTGCCTTCTAGGAGGTCAATATTGAATCTAATGTATCTCTGGGATTTCAGATCCCCAATATATGATCTTCGGTCTTATAGTATCCCTCTAAGTCTTCTTTCCAATGCCATAGGTCTGACTTGATTTGGATTCTTCAAGTCAAATTTATGCCCAATCTCTTAAAATGACCTAATTATGGACTATTTCAGTGGAGCGAACTTGTATAGCGTGCCACATTTCACTGTTTCCTTCTTTGGCTCTAAAATTAATACACCTAAAACTATGGTCCGTGCACTATCGATTTTTTTTTACAGAATTTCAATCCGCTTCTCAGAGAGAGAGTTATGACGTTTTTCCCAATGTCACCTCTTTGAGATGAAATTCATAATCCTGCAAAAAGCCCTAACTTCCACAGATCATATCTACGAAAATATAGCGAAACAAGATCTGAAATTCGGAAAAGAGCTTCATTAGGATTTCACCCAAGTGGGTTTCTTGTTTCTGCATTTGAAGCTTAGCAGAAAAAAAATTATAGCTAAAATTCCACGATGACCTATTTTTAGTAGCGAAATCCTTACATGAGGAGGATATGAGGGTCACAGTTTTTATAAATGATTAGGCTGAGAGGGCCTTCAACAAGTGAAAGTTCGAGGGATTTTAGGAGCTTAAAAAATTATTAATTATTGACTATTCAATGACCACAACCAATTATTAGTGTCATGCCACAACCCCATGGGGTTTTATCCCACTAACTGGGGTTATTAACTTCAAACACGAATATCTCTCAAACTGTGAAGAATT
This sequence comes from Pinus albicaulis, assembly GCA_034641835.2. Classification (NCBI taxonomy): domain Eukaryota; kingdom Viridiplantae; phylum Streptophyta; class Pinopsida; order Pinales; family Pinaceae; genus Pinus; species Pinus albicaulis. Next base: position 790,391,799 of record CM076578.1, on the reverse strand, counting down.
ACGTGGCGTACCAGATATCAACGGAAACATCTTGACAAGTAGAAACCATCCCAAATATCCTTTACTTAGAATAGAGTAATTTTTCTAGTTAAAATTCCCATGCATGATCAGGGTATCCCCTGGTGCTGCTTGGGTTGACATCAATGACAACCACTGATCAACAATATTTGTTCTTATGTCAAAAACGACCCATAAACTAGCTTAAATGCCTGTCGTGCTGCTTTGTTACTTCAATAAATAATTATGGTGGCTAATTTAAATGTACGATCGGTAGTTTGTCGATTCCCCCAAGCAATATTCCCACAAATTATCTTCAATAGGAGGCCCATTCTCCCAATTATATGTCCACAGATCAGTGCCATTTCACCAACAGGGAAAGTAAGTGATGAAATAAATTCAAGGCTTCAGTTTACAAGTAACTCCCTCTCCATAAACTCTAAATCTATGTGCACTCTCAATCCAATCATCATTCACAAACTTATATTAATTTACATCAATTTAAATATGAATACACATAGCAATATTTACAAGAGGGTAAAAATGGGGTTGTTGCAACCAACCTATCTATATATGGCCCATGAAAATTCAGGATGATGATCTCCTCCCCAAAATCTTGAAAGGAAAGAGATACTCTCAAACCCAAAGAAAACGACCAACAATTAAAAAAAACACTCTTCTCTTCCAAGCAATGATTAGTCTATTGGATCAACCCTTTGATTTAATGAAAATAATCTCTCAAACCCCAAATAAAATTCCAGGCTCATTAAATATCCCCCATTGCAAGAAATTATCTCTTGCAATACTATAACTTCGGGATTCTAATTTTCTGTGACCCTCTCTAGGGCTTTATTTTTAGAGGACTTCCTAGCCTTTGAAAAATGAATAATAACCAAATTGTTTTCAACCTCTATGAGGGTATAGGTTTCTCTATGAACCCCATCCAAGGAAATGTGTTTACTAGAAAGAACCTCATTAATAACTTTTTCTCGGCCCAATGATTTCTTGTCTCTATTCACACCTTTATACCCTTTTCCTTCATTCAAACTTAGGCCACCTTCAAAACTAAAGAAGCCTCTTTACTTACACCTGAAGGTTCCCTCCATACCTTTCCTTTTACATAATGAAAAAATAAGTTTTTGATACATGTACTAGAAGAATTACCAAAGGTCAAATCTTCTCAACCCAACCCATTCATAGGCTTAGATAAAACCCCAAGAGGCATCTCAGTGTTTTCCTTTAAAACACCATGCATTACTCCCTCATTCCCCAATCACTTAGGGCCTCGAAATTCCCATTGAGCCACAACCCAAAAAATATATTATTTTTTAGAGAAGAATGGAAAGATAAAAGAACCAAGTTCCTTATAGACTTACCCAACTCAGCTAAGGATGCTCCTAGAACAATTAATCTTTCCACCTTTGATGTCTTTGGGAGCTATTTAGGAAAAACTAGCTCAAATATGTCCTCCTCTTGGATATCCTTATTAGGCCTTACCCAACTCAACTAAGGATGTTCCTAGAACAATTAATATTTCCACCTTTGAAGTCTTTGGGAGCTATTTAGGAAAAGCTAGCTCAAATATGTACTCCTCTTGGATAATCTTATTAGGCCTAATTTTCATCTCATCCCACTGCATACTTCCTCCATTCACAATCTAAGGTGTTACTTCTTTTTGACCTTCCAAATATTTTAAACTTTGTTTAGTCCATAATCAATCAACCTCCTTTGAAACCACTTACCTTGGCATCTTTTTAACCCATTCTTTCTTTCGAATAAGGAGATTGCAATTTCTAGACAACTGACCATAATTATGACACCATAAGCATCTAAAGGTATTTCTACAAAGTCCAAAGGTTGTTTGACAACAAATAAGCCCTTTCTCAAAGGTAAACTCTTCATTAAACCTACGTTCAAGTCTAAGGCAAGCTAGATGAGTAATAGTCATCAAAACTATATATAGATTTAGATATAAAAGTGCTCAAATGCATTCTCAATATCCTTGATTACATCGAACAACTAAAAAAACCAACAATTTTACCCACACCAAAATCAACTCAACCTAGTTTTTGGATCAAAACAAAGTGTCCACCTCTTTAACACAATGGAATCAAACCCCATTTCCAAAGAAATTCCAAAACTTTCAATATCTAACGTTAATCGAGAAATCGATTTCGTTAACCCCTGATTAAGATGTAAAAGATTTGCGGTAACTCAACAAAGGTTCCCAAATATAATGAATATAATGAATCCAATCCATGAAAATTTTTTCCACCAGTTTTCAACCATAGAAATTACCAATCACATTTTTCTCCGCCAAAGTCACCACTTCACTATAAAAACAAAACATTATCAAAATATAAGCCTTGAGGTTAAAACATAATATAAAAAGCATGAATCTCAAACTAAAAAACATGTAACATTAAAATAATATAGAATATGAAGTTCAAAATTATTTTATGATTATTTCCTCAAATTTATCCTAAAAGCATGAATCTCAAAGTAAAAAGCATGTGACATTAGAATAATAGAGAATAAGAACTTCAAAATTATCTTATGATTATTTCCTGAAATAAGGAATTAAACTATAACTTTGCATCATGGGATGTCCAATCATCGTCTGAAAATAAGGGAGACATTTTTTTAATTAAACGGAGTGGGGAATAATATAAGGTGGTTAAAGGCACCGAAAATTGAAACAAACACCTCATATATTTTTTAAAATGTTTTCAAAACAAGAACCTCATATATCATTTAAAAATATTCTCCACTTTTGTTCACCTACTAAATCATTTAAAAATATTTTCCACTTTTGTAGGGTTGATAATAGAGAGTGAAGGAATGCATTTTCTTAATCTAACTTATCTCATTATCTCTCTCACCATCCATCATTATTCACACTTTGGTTTATAATGTTGGATAATAAAATTATGTCTTTACTATCGATATTTTTTAAATATAATGTCTTTCTTCTTTCTATGGAAAAAGTTGAACTTTTTATCAAGTCAATGAAAAGTTACACTAGTAGATGTTGGCCCTTGTTTTTTATCTCTTTTTCTTTAGGAAATACACTTTATTTTGCCACATTATCTATATTTCTACCATCATATTCACCTTACATTGACCCAAAGATGCATATATAAGTATTTAATTTATGTTTTTCAATTATTAGATGTTTTTGTAAAAATTGGAATTTAAGTGCATTTTTGGACAACAGAAATTCCCATAATAGCATTATGGTTTGCATATGTGCAAGACACTTGGGCTCGAGCTGGATATGTTTCTAGAAAACTCGGGAACTAGGAGTAAGAGTACACATGTTGGTACAGTCAGATTGAGCTTTAATAGGCTCAGTCAAAGGCGGTCAAATAGGACCAATCTTTATGGAGGATCCCTAGAAACTAGGTCAAAACTCTTATTTTGTGGGATTTTCCAGATTATGATGGATATGATAGATGAATTGGACCTAATATGATAGGATAGGGATAGTTATAATTAATTGAGTTATTTTAGATGAGTTTGTTAGATATTTTATCTATTTAAGGCTCACACTTTGAAGGCTTTGACATTGGAACTTGTATGACTTATTATTATTATTTCTGAGACTTGGAGACATAATTGAAGATCTGTTCTATCATATTTTGATGTTGTTACATGCTAGTCGATTGCTTGAAGTCTTAAGTAGCTGAATTTACCTTCAGTGTGTGACGCAAGGGTGGAGGGCCCCCACACCGAGCTAAGTGCACTTCTTAGTTCATTTCGTAGCTGCAATTTCTGAATTAGTTGTTTATGTTTGATTTGTTTATCTTTACATGCCTTTACATGCTTTAATTGCTGATGGATCTTAATCTTGTTTTCTTTCCTACATACGAAGAGACAAACCAATATTTAAGTTAAATACTTCTTCTATCTGATTAAGAGTTTAAAACTCTGCTTAAGAGTTCAAAACTAAGATTCATCTTTTCCTGCTTTTCTGAATTCCTGTTTTCACAATAGTATTAACAATAGAATGAAATCAATGATGAAGGACAACCAGGACCTCTTAGAAAAGAGCCTCTTCGATTATTATTTCATGTATCTTGATCTATTGTTTAGAAATTAGATTTATCTTTTCTTTCTTTTTCTACTTTCACAATAACATTAATGATAGAATGAAATCAATATGAAGGACAACCAGGACCTCTTAGAAAAGAGCGTCTTCGATTATTATTTCTTGTATCTTGATCTATTGTTTAGAAATTAGATTTATCTTTTCCTGCTTTTTCTGCTTTCATAATAGCATTAATGTTAGAATGAAATCAATGATGAAGGACAACTAGAACCTCTTAGAAAAGAACCTCTTCGATTATTATTTCATGTATCTTGATCTATTGTTTAGAAATTAATTAAGTTAGATTTATATTTGTAATATGAATTTCAGTAATCATCAATAAACCATCTTCTGAATTGATCATAATTGAAACTCATATACTTCAGGGATGCTTCTAAGTTCACCAACTCGGATTGATAATAAATACTTGTGTTAGTTTACAATAGTAAATTGACCCAACATTTTGACACCGTTGTCGGGGAAGCATATTTCCAAAATGGTCAAAATAGGAAGAAAAAAATTTAAAAACAAAAAAACAATATAAAATCACCAAAAACAACCAAAACATAGTTTTTATTTCAAGTAATGTTTTCTTATGCCTAGAACTAGAGATAAAAAAGGTAGATTTGTGAAACAAACCCCCCAATAACACATTCATCCATAGGATTAACAACACCAGTTGCTGGAAAACCTACTATAGAAGAGTTAGAGGAAAAACAGAGATCAGGACATAGATTAAATTTATTTGAAAGACAAATCTTGTTAGCCTTTGAGGTAAAGAAAAAGCAATCACCTAAAGAACCTCCTTCTGTTTGGAAACAAAAAGACAAAAGAAAATCAACTGTCGAACAACTAGAACAACCTGTCCTTGAGGAAATCATAGTGGAATAAATACAAAGTCAACCTATTGAAACACTACAAATCTATGAACACAAAATGGCTGAAGAAGGAGAAGGATCAACTAGAATAAACATGACTCCTGAACAAAAATTAGAATATGAAAGACAACTAAGGGAATGGAAAACACAAAGAGAAGAAGAAAGAAGAATTGAAGCAGAAAGAAAGGTTGAAGAAGACAGAAGAGCAGAAGCACTTAGAAAAATAGGGGAAGAAGCAAAAGAGAAAACCAAAATCGAAGAACACAAGAAAATGAGTAAGAAGATAATAATGACCAAGAGACTACTTTTGACTTTCCTATTTTAGATGCAAGAGCAATACTAGGAGAAGAAATAAAAATGAAAAATATTCCACCTTCTGTATTGCCTAATTACTATGGAATGTCAACAGGAGATCCTGATGCATTCATGTTTGAGTTTGACATCTTGTGTAGAACATATGGATATACTGATGATACACATAAACTTTGACTTTTTCCTGCTACTTTAAAAGCTGTAGCCTTAAAATGGTTCATGGGATTAGGAGAACACACTATAGCTTCTTGGGAAGACATAAAGAAAATATTTCTTAAAAAGTATCAAGCTTACTGCAGGGCTAGAGACATGAAAGAAGACATTTTCAGAATGTCCCAACAAGAAGATGAAATTTTGGAGTATTTGGAAAGATTTCTATACAATTTACAAAAATCCAAACATCATTCTCTTAGTCCAGATACTATCCGCACTATTTTGCTAAAAGTTATTAGAGATGAGTATTTAAACATTCTTAATGTAATGGGAAAAGGAGATATTTCTTTGAAGAAATTTCTGAATTATGTCAAAAATACTCTAGGGGAAGAGCTAAGAGTGGGAAAAGAGATATTTCATCAAAAGCTTCCAAATCTGCAGCAAGTGTAGTAACAAGGGAAGAGATAGGAAGTATGTTAGAAAACTTTAAAATAGATCTCTTGAGCACTTTGGGTACACAAGTAGATGTTTTGAAAGCTAAGAAGAGAAAAGGAGAGAAAGATGAAGTCTTAGCAATTTTCTGTCCAAAGTGTAGACAAAAACATCCACTCAGGGAATGTCCTTTGAAAAATATACAAGTATGTGGACTATGCATAGAAAATCATGCAAAAGAAAAATGTCCAAAGTTAAAATAATTGCAAGAGGAAGAAGTACAAGGAGTATAGTCTCTCTACTATATGGCACCAAGGAGACATTGGCAACCAAGAATGCCTCAACGGTTCCCTCAACAAAATCCCCAAAATTTTCAATATCCTCAAAACACATGGAATACACCAATGCCATGGCAGGCTTGGCCACCACAACCGTATCAAAACCAACCTTCACAGGGTTGGATGGGATATGGTTATGGAAATTAGCCACCACAGCAAATGTATACCCAGCAGTATCAATATCAATAACCATACCATCCGCAATCATTTCCTCAATATCAACAGTTCCAGCAACAACAACCCATGCCATATCCAACTCAAAACCCACCAATGCTAACTCAACCGCAGCAACTTCAGCTGCCAACTAACCAACAACCTCCTAGACCAACACAATTAACAGCTCAGCCAGTAGCTAATCTAAGCAACAAGGTGGATAGACTAGCATATCATGTGGAAGAGGCAACATATTATCCTACTTATTCAATTATTCTTGTACAAGATGTCCACCTAAGGTCTAGGAAGGTGTTACAAAAATATTCTCCTCCCATAATTGAAGAACAAATAGAAGAAGGAGAACAAAGTGAAAAATCTCAACTAGAAAAACAAATTTAGAAAGGTAAAGCTATCATGACACAAACTCCACCATATCCAGAGAGATTAATACAACAGAATATTCCAATATCTCTCCCTGAATTTAGTATTCTGGATGAATTGAAAAATACATATGTTAAAATTCCTTTATTGCAGGCAATCAAAGACATTCCTACATGTGCAAAAAAATAAAGGAATTATGCATTAAGAAATATGGCCGAAGAAAGAAGGATCCATCAACAATCCAGGTAATTGGAGGTATTTCAAGTCTCATGTCTACAAATATAGCCATTGAAAAATATGTTGATCCAAGAATTCCTATTGTTACTATTTCAATTAACAAATTTTCAGTGCCAAACACTTTAATAGACTTGGGAGCAGCTATCAATGTTATGACAATAGAGACTATGAAACATTTGAATCTGAAAAACATTAGACCTACTTCTACAGTCTTAGAACTTGCAGACATATCTAAAGTTGTTCCAGAAGGTATACTAGAAGATATCATTGTCTCACTGGATTTATGGAATATCCTGTAGACTTCTTGATTTTGTAGCCAAAAACAAACCTGGGAGGGCATCCCTTAATTTTAGGTCGACCATGGTTGGGCACTGCAGATGCTTACATTGGATGCAGGGCAGGAAGCATGATTATTGCACATGGAGATGAAAGAAATAATATTACATTATATCCTCCTGCTCAATCTCCTTCTCTGTTATCATTACTTGATGAAGATGAACAACATACATTTAAACCTATTCTTAGCCTTAATCAAGTTTACAATTTTAGAGAGGAGCAAGAAAATGAGGATTTATTAGATCTATTCATCTCAGAACCAAATCTTTCAGAGAAAATTTGGATGACTCAATATGAAGCTGCTAGTTATCTTTTAAATGAATTTTTTCAGGAAAATTTCACAATATAATCATTGCAAAATACATTTGAAATCATTTTTCCTGTAAATTCAATTACCAATTCAAATAGTAAAATAATGGAAATCAGTCTGGAAAGACATTTGAATATTGGTAACAACTTACAATCATCACAAGAGGAAAAGCTAACAACATTATTGCAAAAATATTCGAAAGCTTTTACCTGGGAATATAAATACATGCCAAGAATTCATCCCAAAACATGCATCCATCACATTTATACTGATAATGAAATCAAACCTGTTAGGCAACCACAGAGAAGGATGAATACCATGATGAAGGAAATAGTGAAAGAAGAATTACATAAATTGTTATAAGTTGGATTTATCTATCCTATTTCAGATAGTCAGTGGGTCTCACCTATAGTTGTGGCGCCTAAGAAAAATGGGAAATGGAGAATTTGTGTGGATTACAAAGAACTTAACAAAGCTACATTAAAAGATCATTTTCCTTTACCATTTATCAATCAAGTGTTAGACTCATTAGCTGGAAAGAAATTTTTCTCATTTCTAAATGGATTTAGCGGATATAATTAGAGAAAAATAGCATTAGAAGATCAAGATAAGATAACATTCACATGCCCTTGGGGAACATATGCATACAATGTATTACCCTTTGGTTTGTGTAATGCACCTACTACTTTTCAAAGAGCAGTTCTTGCTATTTTTGCTGATTTGATTCATGAGTGTGTGGAAGTTTACATGGATGATTTTACCGTGTATGGCACAACATATGGTTATTGTTTAAATAATCTTGAAAAAGTGAAGATGCATTGAGACAAACTTATCACTTAGTAATGAAAAATGTTTTATGATGTTAACTGAGGGGATAGAGTTGGGACACCATATCTCTTCTTCAGGAATTAAGGTAGATCCAGCAAAAATTCAAGTCATTGTGAATTTAAAACCTCCTACAACACAAAAAGAAGTTCGAAGTTTCTTGGGTTATGCGGGCTACTATCTGAGATTTATTGAAAATTTCAGTAAAATAGCTTTTCCATTATTCAAGTTGCTTGCGAAAGATGTAGAATTCCAATGGACTGATAATTGTCAACATGCATTTGAAAAATTAAAAGAGAAATTATCAATTGCACCCATTCTTCAAGGACCTAATTGGTCTTTGCCATTTCACATTTCAACTGATGCATCCGACACAGCTATTGGAGCATCACTTGGGCAGAAAGAGAATCAATTCAATTATGCTATATATTTCATCAGTAAAAACTTAGCACCAACAAAATTGAATTACACTGTTACAGAGAAAGAAATGTTAGTTGTTGTACATGCAATAAATAAATTTTGACATTACATAACAGGTTATTAAATTTATATTCACATGGATCATTCTGTTATCAAATATTTAATGAATAAATCAATTACAAATGGCAGAATAACTCAGTGGTTATTATTGATGCAAGAGTTTAATATTATTGTACAAGATAGACCAGGAAAATATAACCAAGTTGCTGACATTTTGTCTAGATTAAATTCGCCTGTTGATCCAAATCTAGTATCAGAAAATTTCCTAGATGAACATCTATTCTCTATAAATGTCAAAACCCCTTGGTTTGCAGATATAGATAACTATTTATCATCTGATTACCTACCATCTCATTACACAAGCAAACAAAAACGAAGAATAATTAGAGAAAGTGCTAGATATACTTGGGTCAATGGAGATCTATTGTATATTGGTGCTGATTTAATCATTAGAAAATGTGTAAGAGAGGATGAAAAAATTGAAATTTTGAAATCTTTTCATGATGAACCATGTGGTGGTCATTTTGCAGATAAAAAGACAGCATACAAAGTGCTGAAGCTTGGCTACTATTGGCCATTTATCTTCAAGGACTCTAGGAATTACGTCAAAATATGTGACAACTGCCAAAGAATTGGTAGACCAGTGGCATTAGATGAAATGCCATTAAATCCACAAGTACTTATTGAACCATTTGAAGAGTGGGCTTTAGATTTCATGGGACCAATCAACCATCCATCCAATGAAAAGAGATACATCCTTGTATGTACAGATTATGTGACTAAATGGGTGGAGGCCAAGGAAATAGCACGGAAAACAGAAGAAACTGTTACATCTTTTCTATTCGAAGAGATATTTGTGAGATATGGAGTTCCAAGATAGATAGTAACTGAACAAGGTGCACAATTCATGTCAAAACTTGTTCGTAATATTACGGAGCAATTCAAGATAAAACACCAAAAATCCACTCTGTATCATCCTAAAGCAAATGGACAAGTAGAATCAACAAATAAATTCCTAGAAACTATTATGACAAAGACTGTAAAAATGAGTAGAAATGATTGGTCATAAAAGTTGAAAGATGCATTATGGGCATATAGAATAACTTGGAAAAACACTACTGGTTTCAACCCATATCAGTTAGCATATGGAAAAGAAGTTCGATTACCCATTGAGTTTCAAATACATACATACAAGCTAGCATCAAAATTAGGGATGGAATTGTCGCAAGCACAACAAGAAAGGATTATACAATTAAACAAACTGGACGAGATTCGACAACAAGCAGTTGATAATACTTCTCTTGTCCAAGCACAACGGATCAAATGACGTGATAGATTCATAAAGAATAAAGTGTTTCAGAAAGGAGATTGGGCACTCTTGTTCGACTCCAAATCCAAATATTTCAAAGAAAAATTCACAACTCATTGGCTTGGGCCATATGAGCTTGAAGAAATCTTCGATAATGGAGCTGTCAAGATAAAAAAAATTGATGAAGCATCTGTTTCATTTGTCGTAAATGGGAATAGGCTTAAAATTTACAATAAGCCTATAAATAAAGAGGATTTTCTCAGAAAACTTTCAATGGATTCAAATCTGGAAATAGTGGGACAACATAGCAATATGCCTTCCAAAATTCCAGTAGAAGAAGAAAATAAATATAAATTAATAATAATAATAATAATAATAAGAGTTTGGTTGTGTAAATCTAGGCAACTGGCACAATACAAACTCGAATTCCTATTGGAAAACCAACTTGTTTGGCCAATTTGAATTCTATTTTTGTTTTCATCTTAATCTACTTAAGATTTTTGCAGATATACCCTCCAAAATTTTCAAGACTTGAGGACAAGTCACAACATCAGTTTGGGGGAAGGTGTGAAATAAAAAAAACTATGAAAATAGTTTTCAATAGCTAAATTGAATACAGAATATGAACTATATTCATAAAGGGACCTGGTATATCATTTGACATTCACAGAAGGGACTTGAATTATTGTTGAAAAATTATTCAGAATGAGACCTGAATACAACAGAAGCAATTTTCAAATATGGAACATCATTGTATGCCATAAAGGGACCTGAACATCATTATCAAAATTACGCCAGAAAGGGACCTAAACATTATTGTGAAATTACGCCAGAAAGGGACTTGAGAAGATCATAGCAAATGTCAAAGTTTAACCTAAAAAAAGGGACCTGAACAAAAATTATTCTAAATAAAATTAGAATGAAAGAAGAAATAAAGTCTCTATCAAGTTGACAAGAGCTGTCATAAAAAAACACAATGTCGATCATCATCAAACGTCAAAAAAGGGAGTACATTTGTACAGTGAGTAAAAAAAATTGCTCTTAAATTTTCATTTTTTTCAAAATATTCTAGAATTGGACAAACTAATTTAATACTAGTTAATGCATCTTTACCTACATTTCATTTTACATCCCCTACACTCACCCACATTCTATCGTTTATAACCCTCTTCATACCACTATTCTAATTAACCCTATCGACATTTATCTTCATACTACCATTTGAAACATTTCATATCACTATTCATATCATACCCCATGTATTTCTTAACAAGGAGAATTATGAACAAGAGGTCACATATTGAACCTATGAAAGATTTTTGAGAGACCTACAAAACCATAAAACAAAGGTTATCATTTTCATAAGCAATTAATTTTAAAAAACTTGACTATTGTATTAGTCAATTTTTAAAATTAAAAATCGAAAGTTCAAAACCAAATTTCAAACTATACATAGTGCAATTGAAAAATGAAAATGGTATTATGTAAAGTTATATGGAAAATCAAAACAAACAAAGCACAATTATGCAAAGGCATGAACTATGGTAATGAATGAATGCAATACAAACAAATGAATGCAACCTAAGATGCGAAGTGCATGGTTATGATGGCATGCATGCAATGGAAAACAAGTCATGATGCAAAACAAATACGTGCAGTGAACAAGTCAGCATAGTATATACAATGATGGCACATAAGAGGTATGGAGAAATGAGAGGTATGGAGGCAAAGTTTTGATAATGGTGCACAATGACAATACAGGTAATAGAATGTACATGACCATGAACACAAAATGTGAACAGGCTGCAGAAGGAAGAACACGACAGTCAAACAGAAGGACATGCATGGGTCAGTCAAAGAGTTAATGAAACGGGCAGAAGATTCAAATATATCATTGTGTAAACAAAATGAACTCTTTCCGCCTATGTCAAGCCATTTTTTCTCTGTTGAAAGCCATTTTTGCTTCTGTTGAAAGCCATTTCAGCCATTTAAAAACCTCAGAAACGTTACTGTTAAGAGTTTGCCACCATCATTTCCATTAGAGGGCTCAGTGAGGGAAAGGAGTGCGCAGTCAAAGCACATACTTGTATATTTGACCCTGTGAGAAAAAAAATGCAGAGAGATAAGTTGTGACAAGGTCGAGAGAAAAGATATTAAACATAGAAGGAGAAGCAGAAGATATAGTGGGAAGGAGAAAACAGATTGATAAGAAGTATTCAAGGCCACGATTCCGGAAAATATAACTGAGCCATCCAATAGAAAGCATAATTCTATGAAAATGAAGGTAAGATTTGATTGTTTCAGTAAATTTCGGGATTGTGCCATCAGTCAAGCTCTGAGTTATAAGAGGGAGTGAATTTATTTCAATTTGTAAGTCTGTCATGCAACAAGTTTCGTATTCAAACCATTCAAAAATGTGTTGACATTTTAAAAACACTCTGCCACCAGTCAATCACGAAAATATTTTTTTTGTTGAATGAGCTCATAAATGAAGATTTTAATGGATTTTTTGTGGATTAAAACTCCGGTTCAACTGAAATAAGACCACAAAGATCAGAGAAAATCACAAGAACAATTGCATAAGGAAGGCAAGGTCGACACGTCCTCATACACAATGTTTCTTTTCAAATAGAAAACAAAGAGTGAAATTACAATTTGAATTGCATAGTAGGGTTGTTAATTCAACTATGTAATAGATTTGTTTTTAAAAACACACTCAGTCTAAAGATTTAGAACAGAGCTTATGAAGAAAATGGAGGATAGTTAGACATGTTTTTCTTGACAAAAGACAGAGTATGAGGAACGATGGAGTAAGACGGTCTATCATGAATTTTTGATGCAATGAATAAAGTTTTTTATTTATTTATTGAATACACAGTGAATTTGCATGCAATATTTTTGGAAAAGGTTTCTATATGAAATTAAGGAGTGAAAAGTACTGCAGTATAAAAAAAAATTCAATTTTTTGTTACACAGTCCAATTCTTTTTCAAAACAGAGAATCGAGATTGTTTCCAATTCTTTTGCAAAAATAGAGATTGTTTTTAAGGGAGAAAGAGATTGTTTTTAGAGGAAAACAGAGAATTAAATAGAAGGCATAAAATTAGAAACATAAATTTATGTTTTCTTGAGACCTTTTCTATCAAATTCTTTTTTTTTATTTACAGTAGAATCACATTCTTCAAAAAGAAAACAAAACAGAGGATTGGTTGTTGATAAACGTAGTGAAGCAGAAAGGTAAGCCTACTACATAGTTACACTCAATGCTTAAATTTTTATTTTCAAAATGAATTTAATAACAAGGGATGGTCATATATAATGGTTTTTAGAACAAATGGCCTCCAGAGTAGAGCCTAAAGACTTTCAAATAGAACACTGGAATAGAGAAACAGTGGAAAAACTTTATTAGTCGAGGTTGATAGGTTTTCTACAAAAATTCAAAGGTCATAATGAGAGGGTCACAAAAGAGTTTGTAAATAGCTTCAGAAAGAATTAAACTATGGTGGGAAACATGCATATTCCTTTAACTCCTGAGTATATCTCTGAAGCATTATATTTACCATTTTCGGGAGAATTATATCACAAAGGCTTACATTTTAAAGATAAGGGTTGGAAATTTTTCCTAGATAAAAATAGGAAAGGTTCATTTGATAGATCGAAAGGTATTCCAAGGGAATGGTTCAATGAGCCATGGGCAGAATTGGTGTTGATTATTCATAAATTATTCACTTGTGATACTAGATATAGTGTAGTACACCTCTACCATGTGAGGTTACTACAACACATCAAGGGAGACATAAGGATAAATTTGACATATTTATTCTACAAAAACTTGATGAAAATGATTGAAAACATAAAATCAGAAGCTAAACCAAAATAATCTCAATTCATTCACCATGGAATCATCAAAATTCTTGTAGATCATCAGTTGAAAATCAAATGGAGGGTTTGGGAGAATTTCATAGTTGAAAAGGGGTTTGCAGAACATGTTGTGAAAAACAAACTTAAACCCATAGAAGAAACAAGGAACATCAAACATACATCTCTCTATCCATCAACAAGATCAAAGAAACAACATGGGGAAATTGTGTTAGAAAAAGAGACATATTTCTTAAATATTTCTAGGAGGCAGAGAAAGAAACATTCAGCTGAACAAGAAATACAAATCATGGAAACTTCTCCGATAACAAAACAGGCCAATGAAATTCTCGAAAGATTGTAACAAAAAGTGTATGAGGATCCTTTAGATAAAGGTTACTACTTTGAAAACAATGAAGTAGAAGCTGCTTCAATTTCTAGAGATTCAAAAGGGGAAGAACATAATCTTTCCAGAGTTAAAGAGCCGACTGATAGGTTAGAAATAAGAAAAATCATGGAAATACACTTGAAAGAGGAGAATGAAAGTTATAAACTAATCAATGAGAAATTGGTTAAAGAGAATGAGAAGGCCAGTGAGGAGATGGGAAAGATGAAAAACAAAAACAATCTTCTCTACACACAGGCTTTTAGGTGGCTTCAGGAGAAAAACTCTTGGAAAGCTAAGTATGCGAAACATATGGTGAAAACTTCTATCTACAAAGAAGAGCAGGGTAAGGAAATTGATTTTATTTTTCACACATCACAACATGAGATTTCAAGATTAGAGATAGGATCGACATCAGGGCTCCGAAGGTCAAAGAGGAAACAACAAGCATGAGGACATGCTTGATCTTCAGTTTGGGGGAGATGTTGGCCCTTATTTTTTATCTCTTTTTGTTTAGAAAATACACTTTATTTTGCCACATTATCCATATATCTACCATCATATTCACCTTACATTGACCCAAAGATGCATATATAGGTATTTACTTTATGTTTTTCAATTATTAGTTGTTTTTGTAAAAATTGGAATTTAAGTTCATTTTTGGACAACAACAGAAATTCCCATAATAGCATTATGGTTTGCATATGTGCAGGACACTTGGGCTTGAGATGGATATGTTTCTAAAAAGCTAGAGAACTAGGATTAAGAGTACACCTGTTGGTAAAGTCAGATTGAGCTTTAATAGGCTCAGTCAAAGGCGATCAAACATGACCAATCTTTATGGAGGATCCCTAGAAACTAGGTCAAAACTCTTATTTTGTGGGATTTTCCAGATTATGATGGATATGATAGATGAATTCGACCTGATATGATAGGATAGGGATAGTTATGATTACTTGAGTTATTTTAGATGAGTTTGTTAGATATTTTATCTATTTAAGCCTCACACTTTGAAGGCTTTGACATTGGAACTTGTATGACTTATTATTATTATTTCCGAGATTTGGAGACATAATTAAAGATTTGTTCTATTATATTTTGATGCTGTTACATGCTAGTTGATTTCTTGAAGTCTTAAGTAGCTGAGTTTAACTTCAGTGTGTGAGGCAAGGGTGGAGGGCCCCCACACCGAGCTAAGTGCACTTCTTAGTTCATTTCGTAGCTGCAATTTCTGAATTAGTTGTTTATGTTTGATTTGGTTATCTTTATATGCCTTTACATGCTTTGATTGCTGATGGATCTTAATCTTGTTTTCTTTCTTGCATACGAAGAGACAAACCAGTATTGAAGTTAAATACTTCTTCTATTTGATTAAGAGTTCAAAACTAAGATTCATCTTTTCCTGCTTTTCTGAATTCTTGTTTTCACAATAGTATTAATGATAGAATGAAATCAATGACGAAGGACAACCAGGACCTCTTATAAAAGAGCCTCTTTGATTATTATTTCATATATCTTGATCTATTGTTTAGAAATTAGATTTATCTTTTCCTGCTTTTTCTTCTTTCATAATAGCATTAATGATAGAATGAAATCAATGATGAAGGACAACCAGGACCTCTTAGAAAAGAACCTCTTTGATTATTATTTAATGTATCTTGATCTACTGTGTAGAAATTAGATTTATCTTTTCCTACTTTTTCTGCTTTCACAATAGCATTAATGATAGAATGAAATCAATGATGAAGGACAACTAGGACCTCTTAGAAAAGAGCCTCTTCAATTATTATTTCATGTATCTTGATCTATTGTTTAGAAATTAATTAAGTTAGATTTATATTTGTAATATGCATTTCACTAATCATCAATAAACCATCTTCTGAATTGATCATAATTGAAACCCATATACTTTAGGGATGCTTCTACGTTCATCAACTTGCATTGATAATAAATACTTACGTTAGTTTAAAACAGTAAATTGACCCAACAGTAGATGCAAAAGCATTCTTGAAACTGTGATCTTACTTACTAAGCAAAAACACTAGAAGAACTGTGTACCAAATATAAGCTTAAGGCTAATCAAGTATTGTTTATCAAAATTACAACAAAATACCAGATTTGGGCCTTTCCAAAGGAGAAAATGACCCAATACAACATAACTGTCAAATTTAAAGACCCACTGTGCTTTTAATCAACAAAATCGTAGATTGTTTCTATATGATTAAAATAAAACATATGTAAACCGAGAACTGAAATGCGCGCCAACTGATAAAGGGAGAAACCGCCAAACATTAACAAAAGCATAATCCTGATCATTTC
Source organism: Pinus albicaulis (assembly GCA_034641835.2). NCBI lineage: Eukaryota > Viridiplantae > Streptophyta > Pinopsida > Pinales > Pinaceae > Pinus > Pinus albicaulis. Next base: position 790,375,007 of record CM076578.1, on the reverse strand, counting down.
AAGTAATGTCATTGGTCCAACGCACGGACCCTCCCCTCTGCACTCTTTGTTATGTGCCATGCATCTATATTCTGTTGAAGGCACTCCTTAGAAAGGAGGTCGACTTCGGAATTTTTTTCCCTGTTTTCGGAATCTGATGCCCCATCAAAATAAGCCCACGACTTGTTGGGATTAATGATCTCTTCACTTATAGGCCTCTATTTTTTTTAAGGCGTGGTCACAGGAATCAGGGAAAAAATTGTTGTGCATTCGACGATAATTGGCAAGGGAGCAGGTATGCGATCCTCAAAAATTCCTTTGCTCCTTGCTAACCAGATCCCTTATGAGATAATGCGTGGAAATTTTCTCAAATTATCGTCCTGAGTCCGATTCCACCACTTTTCCCATCCTTCCAAAGAATCTATTCATTCCATCTTTGACTAACCCCCAGAATATTCAAGGTGCCCTCCCATATTTTGATACTAAAAGGGAATTGAAGGAACAAGTGACTCACTGATTCATCAACATTTTTACAGAGTATACACCAACCTGGTCCATTCTTGTTCCTTTCTTGAAGGTTATACCAGGTGGGGCACTTTGTTTTTTAGCAGGCACCAAAAGAATAATCTTGTCTTAGTTAGGAATTTTTAGTTTCCACAAAGGCTTCCACCACCAAGCCTGTACTCCTTGACCTCTCCTACCCATTTGGTAGTTGTATCCAGACTTTGGAGAGTATATTCCTGTTGGTGCTCTCACCCACTTGAGTACATCAGGTCGGTCCTTGATCCACACATTTGAAATTTGAAGCTCACTGATATAGTTATGCCAAGGATCTCTCCATAGTGCTTCAATTATTAGATCCTCAGCCGATTTCCAACCTTGATGCCAGCGAGTTGAATAATCGCCCGCCATAATTTGAGTCAGGAAAGAATAACCATGGATATTTAGGTAGTGCACTAGTTCTAGGGGAACGGCATAACCACAACCACATCCCACCCACGGGTTAATCCAAATCCTGAGATTTTCTACATTCTCGATATGCCAAGCCAAACCTTCTTCAATGATTCCAAAAGTTTCTAAGATAACCTTCGAAAAAGTTGATGCATTTGGTGATTTCTTATCTGGTCTTCTCATTCATACATCTAAAGGAACCAGGTCTATATATTTCCTCCTTACCACAACAGTCCATAATTTTTTCTTAGTTAAAATGTGCCATCCAGATTTTGCTTCCATTGAGGATGCAAAAAGAGGGAGGTTTTTGATCCCCCATTCTCCCCGGTCCTTAGGGAGTGCCACTTTGTCCCAATATATCCAAGGGAGGACTGCCTCCTCCTTTGATCCAACCCATAAGAAATGAATTCACAGTTTCTTGATCTAGGCTAAGATGCCTTTAGGAACCCAAGTGAGGGTTATCTAGTACATTGGAATGGCCATAAGAACCAACTTAATTAACACCAATCTACTTGCTCTCAACTTCCATTTGAAGCTTCAATTTTTTAGTCATATTTATACCTTGGATAAAAACCAATTCCAATCACTTTTTCTTAGGTTTCATGCTTAAGTTCAAATCCTAGGTACTTGAAACTATCCTTCATGGGTTTGGCTTCAAAGGGAAGGATTGAGAGCACACGATTTAATTCAGTCGTTGTAAACCCCTCATGTGCTACTATATATTTCTAAACATTTATACACATTCATGTTTCTCTAAGGAATAATTCGAGAGCACGTTTTAGTTGTTGAATATCTGCTTGAGTCCCATCACTAAACAAAAGGATATTCAAAAAACAAAAAATGGATCATGTACATATTGACAACAACTTCAATCTGTTTGACCTCACCTATTCTCTTCACATCTAGTAAAAATTGACTCAAGCCTTCAGTTACCAATAAAAATATAAGCAGGGACAGGGGACACCCCTGTCTGAGTCCCCTCTTACTATGAAGAAATGAAGAAGTCGATCCATTTATAAGAACAAGAAAATAAACATTATAAATACAAGCCATTATCTAGTTTATAAAATTAATACTGAAACCTAAATGAGTGAGAAGAAGATGGAGGAATAACCAGCTTATCCTTTCATACACCTTTGAGAGGCCTATTTTTATTATAATACCTTTCCTTCTACTCCTTTTGATGTTATGCATAGTCTCCTGTGCCACACCAATCACCTCATGGATCTTCCTACCATCCAGGAAGCCAAATTGTTCCTTTGAGATATTCCTTGAGAGGACAGGTTTCAGTCGAGAGGCTATGATCTTTGCAATAATTTTATAAAGACAATTGCATAAAGATATGGGCCTGAATTCTTAAAAGCTTTTTGGAGCATTTGTTTTTAGAATTAGAGCCAGAAATGTAGTGTTTAGAGGCTCATAGAGAAATTCCCTGATCCTTGATTCTTCCACCACCCTTGTGATCTTGTCTCCAAGGGTTTCAAAAAAATGAAGATAAAAAACCACCATCCAGCCATCCGGCCCTGGTCTTTTGTCTTTCTACATTACTTTTATAACTCCTTAAACTTCACCTTTTGTGATCGACGACATGATCATTTCATTTTCTTCTTCCTCCATATATCTTGGGAACAATTGCGGCACTGAGATAACTTCTGCTATAGTTTCTACTTCAAGGGCTCTAAACATTCCTTTGAAGTTATCTCTACCCATTGTTTCTATATCCTTAAAAGATTTGGCAGTTCCTCCATCCGCCTTCTCCATCTTCCAAATGGTTTTTCCATTTTTCTGACCTTTTGCATAATTTTGGAAAAACTTGGAGTTTTCATCCCCTGCAAAGAGCCATATGGCTCTGCTCTTAAGTCTCCATTGTTCTTCAGTATATAAAATAATATTTCTTTTGGAGGATTCTAGTAGTTTAATTTTCTCTTTTTTCTCCTCAGATTCGTATCCATCCTCCTCTACACTTTCCAGCTTTTGAAGAGCTTCATTAATATTGATTTGATTAGCTTCATCCTTTGACCTCTTTTCCTTTTCCTAGATGATTGTAGCTTGTTTTAATATTTTGAGATTTCCTATGAAAACCTGAGCTGAGGAGCCACCGTGATCAACATCTGGATGAATCCAAGTTGAATTAACCAGGTTATTAAATATGGGGTCTTTTAGCCATGCATAATGAAATTTAAAAGGAGTGTTTGACTTCCCACTACTCCCTTTTAGCTCCAAAACGATGGGGAAATGGTATGAATCTCCACCCAATCCAACCCATTGCCTAAAATATGGAATGATATTAACCAAATCCTCCTTCAATAAAAACCTATCCAGAGACTTAACCACCCTTGCTTCACCCATTCTCCTATTTCTCCAGGTAGGGATAGGTTTTATCAAATTCACATCTAGGAATTTCTGCTTCTGGATTTTGTCCCGAAATTAATCTGTCAAACAGTCTGCTTGTACCATAGGCCCCTAGGACTCGTCCATATCCAGAGAAAATTTCAGGTCGCCTACCACCAAATTTGAGAGGTTCATAAAATATTTGGCTAACAGGGAATTCCAGAAAGGCACCCTATTCTGACACGACCCATAGATATTCACAAATGTAAGCTTCGTGCATAATTCTGCAGAATATACTTTCGGTCCTAGAACTAACTCCACTCCCCATGAGCTCAAAAATTTGAAACTATTGTATTTAAACCTTATAGCTAGGACCCCAGATCGCCCCTTTGCATCGGTTTTCGTAAAGGACTAAACCAATAACAAATTGAATATATATGACATCACCATTTCTCTAGAACCAAAAGTTTCTTGTAACAAAATAACATTAGGACCCAAATTTTTGAGCAGATCCTTCAGTGCTGGTTTCTTACGGATGCTAGAAAATCCTTTACAGTTGTAGGACATCACAATCAGTTCGAAACCACCAAAGGGGATTGTGTTTCTCTAAGAACCCCTTTAAGGGATAATTTCTTCCCATCAACGATATCCAACTTCGCTTCTATCTAGACCTTAGATATATAAATTTTCCTACGCCTCATTTTACAGGGCAATTTCGGCTCCTGCAGACCCCCAAAACCACCTATGGCCTCTAACAGGGCTTCTTTTTTTGTCTCGGGAACAGAGGTTATAGTGAGGCATCCCACTAGAAATACCCGATGATTTGGATCTAACATACTGGAGCGAAGAAATGGAGGTCAATTTTAAAGACAAGATAGAGATTATAACACTTCCCAGTGCAAGAGATAGAGAATTACAAACAGGCACGTTCGTTGGGATAGGCCTGGAGGGACTAGGCCTTGAGATACCAGCTAATAAAGAAAGAAATGAAACAAAACAGAGGATTGAGCATGAATAGATGTACCGGCTAGAAGGGAGTCAACTTCGATGGCCTCGACCTCATCCCGTGTCCATCAAATATGCGCTTCTTCCGCTTTTGTGTGGCTCGCTTCAAGATTCAAATCCTCTTGAATATCCATAGAATCTGTCCCCCTCTCCTGTTGTTCCCTCACCTCCATCCCCTGATTAATATCATCCTCCTTAGTATTTTTTTTACCCTCTGAGCCAAAGTCCCCTCTTTTCCTAAATTTTCTACGATATCCCAAAGGACAGTCCCTCGTCAGATGGCCATGGATATGACATCGATGGTGGTGAAAAGGAAGTTGCTCATAGTCTATCATTTGTGAATATGAATATCCCTGTATTTGGAGCCCTATTTTCTCTTCCAAGCCCTTTGTCGGGTCTGACATTACCAGAATCCGGGCCACATTCCTATTCTTTGTTTCCAGGAAGGGCATATCAAATTTTAGGAATGATCCCAGTGCATTCCCAATTGCTCTAAAAATGTCTTATGTCTACAATGCCGGAGGAAGCGCCAGAAGGTAGACCCAAACTGAAATTTCCTCTAGTCTTCCCTTTTTTGCTTTGAACCGTGGTGTCCATCTATTAAACAAGATGGGAGAAATTCCAAAACACTAGTTTCGCACCAACGCCCATTCCAGTGCCTCTCCTTTGTCAAACCGCACCAACGCCCATTCCAGGTTGTGCTGAGTAGGCTCCAAGCCCCAGACCGAGAGAATATCCTCTAGTTTTAGCTCCAGATCAATAAAATCCCGAGAACTAGCTATTTTCATGAGTAGGTGAGGGAGGTTGTTTTCAAAGCTGACCGCAGTTGTATCTAGATGCTTCCGGTGTGTGTTGATACCAAATATCCATGCTTGAGACGCTCCAAAACCCTAGCTTCGCCACTTTGGTCAAGCTAAAACGTTGTTTCCCATCGGTCAACAACGCCCCCTGTTTCCACTTGCTAAAGACGATAAGCCATGTGTGGCCTAAGGTTTGACAACAGAGGGCAGTCGTACTGATATCCCTGCTTGCCATCTTTGATTTTCGTGCCTCCATTAACCCTTCTCTCAGGGTTTCCCTATTAGTGAAAATGAATATAATATATTTAATATAAAGATGTTTATAAATTTTTTTTAATTTTAAATTTATTAATTTAGATAAGTATTAAAATTATCTTTTAAAATTTGAAGAGGATTAAATTATATATTTTAAATATTTTGTTTTCTTAATATTTAAGAAAACGAATTTTACATTTTAAATTTATATATATTAACAATATTTATAAATAAAGATTTTTTTATTTTTTATTTTATTTTTTTATTTTTTTATTTATTTTAAATTATAAAATATATTTTTAAATATAATTAAAAAAAGATAAAGTCATATTATAATGGAGCTTTTGTCTTTTCACTACTTTAAGGATTTTTGTGAAATTTTTATAAACTATTTCAAACTTGTAGGTATTTACTACTAGTATAGAAAATCCATCCAAACTTTCCCCTTATTATTTTGACTTTTCATATTTTTATTATAAAAAATAGAGGAATCAACAGAAGAGAAAATGTTGAGAATGATGGTTAGACCAAAAATGGAGGTACCAATGTATGAAGATAACTTGAATATTGATGAGATAATAGATTAGATCAATGCTTTAGATAAGTATTTTGATTATGAGGATGTTGATGAAGATAAATGAGTAAAGTATGCATTGGCTAGAATAAAAAGCCATGCAACCCTATGGTGGGATAAAGTGCAAGTAGACAAAAGAAGAAAAGGAAAGTCAAAAATCAAAATATGGGATAGAATGGTGGAAAATTTTAAAAGTAAGTTACTACCTAAATATTATTAGCTAAATATTTTTAGGCAGTTAAAAAAGCTTAGATAAAATTCTATATCAGTCAAAGAAGACATCGAAGAGTTTTAAAAATTGAGCATTAGACTTGTTTAAAGTGAGGAAGAATTTGAAAAGGTGGAAAGATACATTATTGTTATAAGATATGAGATCCAAGATGAGATTGGAATCTTGTCCTTAAGATTAATTGAAGATGCATACCAAGCTATCATAAAGACATAAAATAATATTGCTAGGAAGGAGAGTCAAAGAGGTACATGAATAAGTCCTGCAAGGGGGGTGGGACAATAAAGTGGACGAGGGAAAGTCCAATATTCTAGAGAAGTAGGAGGAATTTTTAACATCTAATCACCAAGAGGAGGTGATTCAAGATGGAGGAGATCATTTTTCAAAGGCATAGGTTGAGGTAGAGACTATTAGCCAAGATTTTATAGATTTGGAAAATTAGGACACCTGTCTTGGGAATGTCCTGAAAATGCACCAACAAACCAAATAGGTTCCCATGTAGAAGAATAAAAGGAGTAAAATGTAAATCCAACTAAAACTAAACAAGTTCCTGAAGAAGGGGACTCTATGTTGATGAAAAGAGTGTTGATTAAGTCAGAGAAGGAAGTTAAAGAACTATCTCAGAGGAAGAGTATTTTCAGTACTGTTTGCAAATATAAAGGTAAGTGATGTGAAGTTGTAATTGATATTGGTAGCATAAGCAATTTAGTTTCCACTGAAATTGTAGAGAAGCTAGATTTGAAAAGGAAAACACACCCAAATCCTTACAAGGTATCATGGTTGCAAAAGGGCCATCAAGTTCTAGTTAATGAACAATGCAAAGTATAATTTCCTATTGGGAGATATAAACATGAGATTGTATGTCATGTGATGCCAATGGATGCTTGTCATGTTTTTATGGGAATGCCATGGAAATATGATAGGAAAAATATCCATGATGGAAAAAGAAACACATATACCCTTGAGAAAGATGGAAAAAAACATACCTTGTTACCCTTGCCAGATGAGGGAGCCAAAGATGAAGCTGGTCCAAGTGTATTGTTGGCGAGTGGGAAAGAATAGCTACAAGAGATTAACAAAATGGAGGTACATTTTACTTTGATAGGGAAGCCTCTAGTATTCCTTACAAGCATAAGTCTATATGATTTATCTAAAGAAATTAGAAGTATGTTGGATGAGTTTGCTAATATAATTGTTTATCAGTTTCCAAATAGTTTGTATCCTATTAGAAATACTAGCCATCACATATAATTAATCCCAAGATCAATTATTCCAAACAAATAATCATATAGGATGACTCCATAGGAAAATGAGGAAGTAAATAGGCAAGTTCATGAGCTATTAGAAAAGGGTCTTATCAAAGAAAGTTTTGAGTCTCTGTGTTGTACCAACAATGCTCAATCTGAAGAAGGATGGTGGATAGAGGATGTGCATTAATTTAAGGACCATTAAAAATATCATGATTAGGTATATGTTTCCACTTGCTTTCATTGATGAATTAATTGATTGTTTATGATCAGGTGCTCAAAATTATGCTAAAAAGTGAAAGTTGTCAGAATAGTGTGGAACCTGAATGATCACATAGATCTCATCATTCTGAATCCGACACAACTCGTTTCGCGGAAAACCGACACCGTATTCTCCTGGAAACACATTTTGTTCGTTTTCCCAAATGGGGAAAATTTTGGAAAAATGTGCAGGTTTCCCAGTCAGCCATCCGTACAACTAACTGGGCATGGTTGACTAGCCAAAGGTTGATTGGGCTCATTGGGCCAATCATGCCTCGCCACTTGGCCAATTTTCATTGGTGCTGGTTGGCATGATTTTATTGGTTGGAGTGATGGCCAACCACATGCTGCCGCATGGCCCAACTAGAGGCCACCACGTGGTAGCAAAGGGACCACCAAAATTGGTTTAAGTCCAAAATGTACTGCATAGGGTTCGAACACCAAACCTCTTAACTGACAGCACAACGACTTCATCGTCGAACCACCGTTATTCCTTGTTAAAACTTATGTCAAAAACCTTATATAAATTTTGTATGGTGGAGGTTTGGGAGTACGGGCCAGGGCTAAGCCCCGACCCCCCCATATTGTATATGAAAATGACCATAGTGTCGAAGACTAGGGGTGTGGAAGACTAGCTGCCGTCCACACTGCCACCCTAATTGCTAATGTGACACTGTCTATTTAACCGCCGACAGTTATCATAATCGTCTGATTTTTTTCTATTAAAAAAATATTTTTTGCACCAAAACATTATGGTTTGAATTTCAGATTTTAGACGCCAGTGGAAAAATCAAGTGTCCGACAATGTCACCCAAAATTGCATGAAAATGTCACTCGGTTAGCCAAAATTAGGGCAAAATTGTAGGACCGGTCCAGATTTTGGGTAAATTGTGGTGCGATTAGCAGCAAAATTAGGGAGGCTCATAACTTCTTCAATTTTTGACAAATTTCAGATCAGAAAGAGGTTATACATGAATTTTTGGGGGTTCTGAAGCTGATGGAATATGTTTTGAAGCCATTGGAGCACTGTAAATGTGTGTAATCACCATTTTTGACCTAATGAAAGAGGGCCAAGCCATTGGAAGCTGGTCCAAGGAGACATAGCCCAGGAGGGGTGAACTCCTTCATCATTTGCTGTGTTGGGGTTATTTTTATGGTGTATTTGTGTGTTTTTCTGCATATTTTATATTTTATTTTCATGCTTTATGTGTTTAAAAATTAACATAAAAACTCTCAAAAAATCAATTTTAACACTTGTAATTTACAAACCCTCAAGCACATATACATTGAGTTCTCATACAGATCAAGTTTGGTATTAGAGCTTAGGTTTTCTTTGTTGTTGTGAGGATTTATTATTTGCAAGTGTATGTTGAGATTCAACACGAAGATTCAGCACCCATGCCTAGTGCATTAAGCACCTGGTTGCATTAAGCACCCAGACTAGGGTGGGGCCCACAATGCTATTTTTGGGTGCATGTCTATTTTGGTTATCCCTTATTTAAGATGGACATTAAACTGTAATCTATTCTCAATGTGGACTTGAATGAGTTAAATGAAAGTGATAAATTCAGTTAGCTAGTGGATTTCGAGTTAGAGGTTGTTGGTGAGGCATGTAGAGTAATTCTAGTTGTAACAGAGTTCAAAGTGAAGTGGTGCATGAGTTGGTGCAAGTTGTAAATCAGTTTAACCAGTTAAGTGACTTAAAATTAGTTGTGCTAGTTGTAGCTGAAGATACACTAGTGAGAGATTCAGTGAATTAAATATTAATCAATTCACAATCAATGGTCTCACATGCAACTAAGGGTTTACTATTATTAGCTGCATACATGTTAGATTGAGTGGAGATCCAATTGAGTTCTAGGTGAAAGGGAGGTTGAATATCAGTTGTAGGATTATTATCTTGCACATATGAAGGAAAACACCCATTGGAGTCCCCATGATACTTGCGCAGTCAAGGCAGGCAATAATTCCTATCTTTTAGGGATCTTTACCATCAGGGATTGCGCAAGCAAGGCAGGCTATCTAGAGGCTGAGAATTGGCTATGTGCTAGTCAGTTTTGCATATGACAGTGTGAGAAAATTAGTTGAGTACTGTAGGGCTCTTGTGAGAAGAGTTTTGTATGTAATTGTTTCATGATCCATGTTGAATATACAATAGAATAGAGTGGGGTTTTTAGCTATAGGCTTTCCCTGGGAAATTATTTGTGTTGTGTGTGATTGATCTTTCTTCATGTTCATGTGATTAGTGATTGTGTTTTTAATTCCGCAAAAGATTTGTAGCAGTGATTTGGTATTTAACTTTAGTTCATTTTTAGATCGGGTGAATCTAAGATATACATGCATATTGTATAATTTCTACATGGTATCAAAGCACATGAAATTTCAGAAGTGAAGCAAGAGCTGATTTTGTGACTAGATAGAATTCGAATTTGTAGAAATACTTTCTTGCTGCTACAGCTGATTCAAGATCGAAATGGATTTCAATGGCTTGAGGTCATAGTATGCACTTGAGGGCAGATCAAACTAAATTTCCTGGAAGGACATGATGGAGGCATTACTCGAAGACAATGGGTTGAAGGGATTTATTGACAAAGATGTTCCTAAACCCGATGCTGCAAATCTTGATGCATGACAAAAGAAAGTGGCAAAGGCGGGGAGGATCCTATTGGAGGGAGTACAAGACCACACTGTCTCAAGCCTCCATGGGAAATCCACACCATATGCAATGTGGAGGGCTTTGAAGGATCTATTCCAAAGCAATATCGACCATAGGAAATTGGCGCTCAAAGATAAACTCAGGAAGATCAAGATGGAAAAGGGCGAAACCATTCCAAAATATCTAACTAAGTTTGTCCAATGTCGGGATGAACTGGGGAGAGTTGTAATAATATTTGCTGATGATGATTTGGTGAGCTTGGCTCTCCTAGGACTTCCCAAGAGTTGGCACAGTTCTCAAGACTCCGTTAATGGAAGGGAAAAATTGCTAGATTGGGAACAATTGTGGTCAGATTTGGTGCAGGAGGAGTTTAGACGAAACGCTAGAGATGGATCGTCATCTAAGAATGAGGATGAAGAGGATTGTGATTTAAAGATTCCAAGGTGAGGAAGGGGAAGGGGAAGAAATTCCATTCTAAATCCAAGTCCAAGAATGGCAAGAAGCAGGACATGTCCAAGGTGAAGTGTTTTCACTGTCACGAACATGGGAATTTTGCTACTAACTGTCCACAAAACAAGAAGAACAAGAAGGTTGGAGGATTTGCAGCTGGTGAGGCCCTTGCCTCAAAATTTGAGCTTGAATTCTCTTTGATCGGATGCATGGTGTCCAATGCATTAGGATCTTTGTGGTATTTTGATAGTGGCGCTTCCTTTCACATGACGAGAGATAAGGAACTTTTCAGTGACTTGGAGGAGAAATATCTCCAGATGCATATTGAGATGGGCGACGAAAGACGGTACAATGATACCAGGATCAGTACCATTACCTTTCATAGGGAGCTAGGTAAACCATTTTAATTAAAATATGTGATGCATGTACCAGGTCTGAAGAAAAACTTGGTCTCAGTCGCAATTTTGGAGGATAGAGGCTATGACGTTGTTTTTAGTGATGGAAAATATTTCCTGTGACATAAAAAAACGGGTCAAGCCAAGAGGATAGGGATTCGAGTTAATAATATCTACAAGATGGAGGTAGATGGCTGTGCAGCAATGATGGATAAGTCAGATCAAGTGGTGAGCCGGGATGAGGGCGAATTATGGCACAGACGATTGGGCCATCTTCACCATGTAGCCTTGAAAGTCATGCAACATATTTCTACTGGTCTTCCCAATGGTACACTTGTGTATTCAGATACATGCAAGGGATGAACTGTGGGAAAATATGTAAAGACCACCTTTCTTGAGAATGAAAACCAATCTTCGGGGATCCTTGAGAGAGTTCACACAAACATGTGTGGTTCTTTCTCGGTTGCTTCAACAACAAAACATAAGTACTATGTAATCTTTTTTTATGAATTTTATCGTATGTACTAGATCTTCTTCATGTATAAGAAAGATCAAACATTCTCTAAGTTCTATGAGTTTAAGGCATTGGTGGAGAAAGAGTCGGGGAAGCAAGTGAAGGCTCTTAGGAGCGATAATGGTGGAGAATACATCTCTAATTAATTCAAGAAATTATGCAGCAAAGAAGGAATTTAAAGAGAACTCATAGTGCCTCATAACCCACAACATAATGGGGTCATGAAGAGGAAGAACAAAAGTATTGTGTGTGCAGCACGAGTGATGTTGCATGATCAAGGCCTACTGATGCATCTATGGGCGGAAGCATGCAATACAACAGTACATGTGAAAAACCGTTGTCCTCATAGAGTTCTTGGCATGAGTACACCTGAAGAGGCTTTCACTGGTAAGAAACCTAATGTTTAACACTTTAATATTTTTGGCTCATCTGTTTATGTGCATGTGAACAAGGATGCCAAGAAGAAGCCGGAGCCAACATCTGAGGTTGGGATTTTTGTGGGGTACACTGAAACACCCCATAATTATCGTGTGTATTTTCCAAACAACAGAATGACTGTTGTGCGACGGGATATCAAATTTTACGAGGGGAAATACATGTGGTTGTCCCTTGAGAGGGAGCTGGACTTGCATGCAGAGGAGGAACTGTTGGTTCCCAAGGATGAGTCTAAATATGTGGATCAACCACATGAGGAGGTTCATGGAGTGTAGGAAAACACTCATGTAGAGCCATCCATCAGAAATGGCAGAAGGCCCACCATGGAAGTTGATAGGCTGAGACTTGATGTTGCATAGAATGTAGGAGCCCCTACTTCACAACGCAGACAAAGACAGTCTCCTGACCGATTTACTAGATACATGGCTCTTATGAGAAAATGTATTGTGACAAAACCATCTTCCTTTCAGGAAGTAGTGCAGTATCCAACTTGGGTTGATGCAATGGTGGAGGGGTATGACTCGATTGTCAAGAATAGTGCATGGGAGATAGTTCCTAGACTGGTTGACAAATCAGTGGTTGGATTGAGATGGATCTACAAGGTAAAGCTAGCTAATAATGGGAGTGTGAAGAAATACAAGGACAGATTTGTGTCCCAGGGATTCTCACAAATTGAGGGGATAGATTATGATGAGACTTTTGCGCCTGCCACAAGGTACTCTTCCATAAGGTCCATCCTTGCACTCTTAGCGCAGATGGTCTGGCACATTCATCAGATGGATGGGAAAAATGTGTTTCTCAATGGGGTCATTGACAAAGAGGTGTACATAGAGCATCCTGAAGGTTTTGAGATATTCAACAGTGAGTCACATGTGTCCAGGCTCAAAAGAGCATTGTATGGGCTGAAGAAAGCACCTCGTTCTTGGTACACTCAGATAGAAGCTATTTCACTGGACTGGGCTTCACCAAAAGTGAAGTTGATGCAAACCTATACTAGATTGTGGTTGAGGGTAAGCTATTGATCATTTTTCTTTATGTTTATGATCTAATTTTGACTGGTGATGAGCAGCTGATACAATCATGCAAGGAGGATCTTTCAAGGGAGTTCAAAATGAAGGACATGGGACTCCTTCATTATTTCCTTGGATTGGAAATATGGCAATGGGATGGTGAAATTTTTGTGTCTTAAAGCAAGTATGCAAAGGATATACTGGGTAAGTTTAACATGGAGAGCTGCAAACCCATGGATACTCCTCTTCCAGGAAATTAGAGGAAAGAGGATGCTACTTCTGGAGAGGTAGTGGATGCTACTGTCTATCGACAGTTAGTGGGTTTGCTAATGTATCTAGTGAACATGGGACCGAACATTTTCTACGCAGTTAAGCAGCTGAGTCAAGCTATGGTTAAGCCTACCAAGCTCTTTTGGAAGGCAAGGAAGCATGTCCTGAGATACCTGAGGGGCACATCAGAGTATGGTCTATGGTATAGATGGACGGATGGAGTGAATATGCATGGCTTCACGGATGCAGATTGGGATGGAATTCCATCGGAAAGAAAGAGCACATCAGGGGGGATCTTTAGCATTGGATCGATAGTTGTTTCCTGGTACAGTAGGATAAAACGATTTGTGGCACTCAGTTCAGTGGAAGTAGAATACATGGCAGCAATTCAAGCTGCATGTGAGGCTATCTAGATGAGAAAGATCTTGGCTGGTTTATTTGGTTCTCAGATGGATCCGACAGTGATTCATTGTGATAATCAGAGTTGCATTAAACTCTCAATTAATCATGTGTTTCATGATAGGTCCAAGCATATAGATATATGGTACCATCATCTTAGAGATTGTGTGCAGAGAAGGATCATGTTGCTACAGTACATTCCCACGGAAGATCAGGATGCAGATATTCTGACGAAGGTACTCACTAGGAGAAAATTCGAATACCATAGAGACAGGATCAGGGTGAAGGATAATCCCTTTCTTGTTGAGAGGGAGTGTTGAGATTCAATAAGAATATTCAACACCCACGCCTAGTGCATTAAGAACCTAGTTTCATTCAACACCTGGTTGCATTAAGCACCCAGACTAGGGTGGGGCCCACAGTGTTATTTTTGGGTGCATGTCTATTTTGGTTATCCCTTAATTAAGATGGACATTAATTGTAATCTATTCTAAATGTGGACTTGAATGAGTTAACTAAAAGTGATAAATTCAGTTAGCTAGTGGATTTCGAGTTAGAGGTTGTTGGTGAGTCATGCAGAGTAATTCTAGTTGTAACAGAGTTCGAAGTGCAGTGGTGCATGAGTTGGTGCAAGTTGTAAATCAGTTTAACACAGTTAAGTGAGTTAAACTCAGTTGTGCCATAGTTGTAACTAAAGATACACTAGTGAGAGATTCAGTTAATTAAATATTAATTAATTCACAATCAGTGATCTCACATGCAACTGAGGATTTACTATTATTAGCTACATGTATGTCAGATCCAATGGAGACCCAATTGAGTTCTAGGTGAAAGGGAGGTTGACTATCAGTAGTAGGATTATTGGCTTGCACACATGCAGGAAAACACCCATTGGAGTGCCCATGATACTTGCGCAGTCAAGGCAGGCAAGAATTCCTATCTTTTAGGGGTCTTTACCATCAAGGATTGAGCAAGCAAGGCATGCTGTCTAGAGGCTGAGAATTGGCTATGTGTTGGTCATTTTTGCATATGACAGTGTGAGGCAATTAGCTGCTGAGTACTGGAGGGATATTGTGAGAATATTTTTGTATGTAATTGTTTCATGATCCATGATGAATATACAATATAATATAGTGGGAATTTTAGCTGTAAGATTTCCCCAGGAAATTATCTGTGTTGTGTGTGATTTATCTTTCTTCATTCTCATGTGATTAGTGATTGTGTTTTTAATTCCGCAAAATATTTGTAGAATAAATTCAGTATTTAACTTTAGTACATTGTTAGATCAGGTGAATTTGAGATATACATGCATATTGTATAATTTCTACATGTGATGCTTACAAGGTTGAAGCTCAAGATAGGAGAATGAAAGCTTGTGGTTGCAAGTCCTCAAGTTAGGTCAAGGACAAGGATAGCAAGTTTGCCACAATCTCCACCAAAAATTCTTCCTCGAATTACAGGTGAAGCTTTAACAAGCATGTCATATGAAGGAGGAGTTGATAATATGTCAGATGAATAAAATACTTTCAGAAAAGATTTCTTTTACATGATTGAAATGGTGAAGGTTCTCTATGAAGACGGAACTTCAAGATTTCAGGGTGAAAGTTCCAAGCCTTCAAAAGGAGAGGGTTCTTCTGGAGGAAAATGAGGAGATGATGATAAGCCTTCAAAAGGAAAGGGTGAAAAACCACCCTCTTCTCCACCGTTATTTTCACCTCCATCCTCACCTTCATCTTCTTCCTCTTCCACAACCACTGTTACTCAAATACCTCCACATGACCCAAGGGTTTATGGTAAAACCCCTTTATTAAAAATTGATATCAAATTCGAACTGCCTATGTATAATGGTGAAGTGAATGCTGAAAGACTTAATTTTTGGGTTCATCAACTTGTAGTTTATTAAAGGATACAAATATTCTATTAGTGTCATTGATATTGGAAAGTGCCTCTTTGATTTGGTGGGAAGCCAAAACACAAGAAGATATGAAAAATCATGGTAAGGTCTCTGCCTCTTGGATAGATTTTATTGCTACACTTACAAGACAATTTTATCCATTAGCTTATATGAAAAAGGATATTATGGATTGGAAAAATTTTAGACAACTAAAGGGTCAAAGTGTGCAAAGCTACACTCAATAATTTAGAAGAAGGTGCTTTATATTAGGTGTAGACTTGAATTCACAAGACACTTATTTGAAATGTATTGGGGGTTTACATAGTTATTTAAGGCATACTATCCTTATGTTTAATCCTACAAGTTTACGTGAGGTTTTTTTTCAAGAAACACATCTTGAAGCAGGAGGGAAAAAAATTTCACAAGAGGGTAGCAAGACACCATTCTCAAGTGGAGACAAGGGTAAGAGTAAGTTCAAAGGGAAAGGAAAGAAGAATGCAGCTGTCAAGAAGGAAGGAGAGAAATTAACATGCAAACATTTTTCCAAAGAGGGTCATGATGAAGCTCATTGTTGGAAGCTTCATCCTGAGATGAAACCAAAGAATTTTTACAACAAAGGGAAGCAAAAGACAACTGCAACTACACAACATGACTTTGGCTACGATTTGTGAGATGAAACAAAGATCACAACAATGGGAATGAAAGGTAAGGACATATCAAGCACTAGCTCTTCAAGTTTTCCTAATGACACTCAAGATGAGAAAACTATAATTTAACTTTTCCATATTCGGGTTATTTCAAAGCACACCAAAATTGATACACTCTTTGATAGTGGTTCACAAGAAAATTTGAATTCTGAAGACTTAGTCAAGAAATTAAACTTAGAGACAATTCCTCATCCAAAACTTTATCATTTAGGTTGGATATGCAAGTATGCAAACTTACAAGTTAAGAGGAAACAAATACTTAAATTTGCAATTACAACAAACTTTCTTGATGAAGTAAGTTGAACTTGATGTAGTTCCACTTGATATTTCTGGAATTATTTTGGGAAGCCCATATTTGTATGATAGAAGATCTATTTTTCATTGCCATGAAAACAAGTATCACTTGTTCAAATATTGTATAGAGTACATTTTTATAGCACATCGATAGAAACTAAATATTTCACTTGTAAATGTCGAAAAAATGAAGAGGCCCATTAATTATAGCAACAATTTTGTGCTTTTAATGGTTAAAAAAAAGAACGATGTTGAAAATGAAGCTTTTCAAGGTTGTGACTCAAGATTAAAATATGATTTGGTTGAGGTCGTTAACCAATATGGTGAGATGTTTCGTAGCCGAAAGTATTTCCTCCCAAGAGGGGAATCCAACATGAAATACAATTGCAGCAATATTGTCCTTTTCCTAACATTGGCATGTACAGGATGTCAGTGATGTAAAGTGTAGAAATTAAAAATAAAATTCATGAGTTGTTGGACAAAGGGGTCATCAGACCAAGTACTTCGCCATGCGGGTAACCTATTGTTTTGGTGCCAAAGAAGGATGGAACATGGCGCATGTGTGTGGAATTCTACGCATTGAAAAGTTTTACAGTAAAGAACCGTTACTCACATCCTAGAATTGATGATTTACTTGATCAATTGTAAGATGAAAAATATTTTACTAATTTGGACTTAGGGAGTGGTTATCATCAAATTAGAATTGATGAAGCCGACATATGGAAGACAACATTCAAAACAAAACAAGGTTTGTTTGAATGGCTAGTTATTCCTTTTGGTATTTGCAATGCTAAGGCTACCTTTATGCGTGTGATGAATGATGTATTGAGGCCATTTCTAGATGAGTTTGTGATAGTCTACTTAGATGAAATCTTGATTTTTATTAAATTTTGTGAATAACATGTCATGCATGTCAAATAGGTACTTAGTGTCTTAAATAAAGAGCATTTTTTCTAAAGATGTCAAAGAGTGAGTTTGGAAAAAATTCTTTAGTGTATTTGGGTCATTTTGTTGGAGGAGGTGAATTGAAAGTAGATCCCTCCAAGATTGATATCATTAGGAATTGGCCAAATCCCAAAACAATGACGGAGGTAAGAAGCTTTTTGGGAGCAGCCCAATATTGGAGGAAGTTTACTGCTAACTTCTCTTATATCGTAGCTCCATTGCATGAACTGACAAGTGTGAAGTAGGTCTTCCAGTGGGGAGGTAAACAAAAAAAGGAATTTGATGCATTGAAGGAAAAAATCAGTTTATCCCTATTACTTGCACTTCCAAACTTGAGACAATCATTTTAGATTCAAACTAATGGTAGTGACTATGCCATGGGTGTGGTCCTCATGCAACATGGTAAGCCAATCTATTTTCATTCAGAAACTTTTAATGGTGCAGTGATTAATTATCCTACACATGACAATAAATTGTGTGAATTGGTGAAAAGTGTGAAAAAATGGAAACACTACTTGATGGGTAAGGAAACAATCATTCACACTAATCATCAACCATTGCAATACTTGTAATCACAAACAAATTTGTAGCAATCAAGGCACTTTTGATGGATGGGTTTTATTCAACAATTCCACTTGGTGATAAGGTATAAGAAAGTTATCCACAATAAATTTGCTGACATGCTTTCTAGGCATATTGTTAGTGTTGCTACTATTATTAATCATAATTCTGTTTTGCATGAGAGCTATGTTGAACGATATTATTTAGATAGTGATTTTCAAGATGTATATGCAACTTTAAGTCAAGAGAACCAAGTAGAGGAATTGGATTATCGCATGTATGATAACTTGTTGTACCATATTGGTAAGATTTTTATTCCACAAGGAGAAAGAGTCAACATCATAAGAGAGGCGCACACTTCTCTTATTGCTAGTCATTTCGGTGTAAGTAAGATGGTGGCACATCTATAGAGGCATTTTTATAGGCCTTGTATGCTTGAATGTGTGTCACGTTTTATTAGAGGTTTTTCATTATGTGTTGATAGTAATCCTAGCAATAGAAAGTTAGGATTGTACACACCACTTCCAATACCTTCTCATCCATGGGAGAGTGTCTCTATGGATTTTGTTGGTCTTCCTATGTCAAAAAGGAATCATGATTTTATTTTTGTAGTTGTGGATGGGTTTGGAAAAATGTGTATTTTTATGCCATGCAAAAATAAATTTACAACTGAAAAAATTGACTAGTCATTCTTTCAGAATGTATGGGTGCATTTTGGATATCCCACATGTAATATTCCCAATTAGCTTTTAGCTAGTTGGAATATTAAATTTTGTTTTTGCTACAAAGATAGAATAATAAGAGGGTAGGGAGACCCATAAATCTCCTTAGTAGGAATAAAACCACTCCTAATGTGAATAAGGAGCATCAAAGTAGCTGGATAAAGCACCATTATGTGTGAATAGGGGATGAAGCATGTGGATGAGGTCAAGTTTGACCAAATCAACAATGCTGGTATGGAAGGAGTGGATAATCAATGAGAGACAACGCAGTGTGAATGGGAGGGAGTCTCCATGAGAGTAGTGGATTTAATGAGTGGGGCCCAAGGTGAGAAGGCTCACAATGCATATATGGAAGGGGAAGGAAACCATAGAATCCATGTTGATTAATATTGTGTTTTTGGTCTGTATGAATTCTTGCTCT
Source organism: Pinus albicaulis (assembly GCA_034641835.2). Lineage (NCBI taxonomy): Eukaryota > Viridiplantae > Streptophyta > Pinopsida > Pinales > Pinaceae > Pinus > Pinus albicaulis. Next base: position 790,355,702 of record CM076578.1, on the reverse strand, counting down.
CTTTAGCTGTTTAGCAAAGACTGTTGCGTTGTTTAGCACAAGGGCGTTCCTATTGGAACAGGGTCTCCTGCAAGCTGCGAATCTGGTCCATTTTGTTTATTTTTTATTATATTTAGTGTAGCGCAGGGGTTTTAGGGTGGGTCAAAGCCCCTAATACATTGTAAGTGGGCCAAGGGTAGACCAAGAGTCTGCAAACCGCAGTTTGCAGACCATTGGATGCATAGGCTAAAGTACTATGAATAGTTGAACCTTTTTGATTCAATAGGTAGGAAGGAATAGATATTGATGCTAAGTGTGAACTGTTAGATATGGGATTGGGTTATTGGGTTAGGACTCCTGTTGGCTGTGTGCGTAGGTGGGTTTTGGGGTATGAAAGAGACTTTTTGATAAGTAATATATGTGAAGTATTGTGGATATCTGATGTTGTTTGATCTATCTGGCTATGGTTATTGTGGACTCAAATTATATGTGATTCTGTTACGAGCTGTGAATGATATGTGTTTATGAGCTACGAATTATCTATGTTATGATAAATGTATCTACAATCTGATTAAGTCCACTGCGAATATATTGTTTTATGCTTATACTTGGCTGTCCGCACGTGGATGCGAGCCTGTTATATAAATCTGGTAAAACTGTACTCTGGTTAATCATTGAAAGTCCTGCAAACAACCTCTGATTGCGTAGGTCTGATAGTTGCCGAATGGTTCGACTTACCTGCTCTCTCTCTTAGGGTCCAGAAACCTGGTTCCAACACCCACCCATACTGCTTTAGGTGAGACTTTGGCCTGCAAAAGCAGGTCACTGCCGAAAGGGCCAGTAGTATAGGGGTTTGTTGGCAAACCTTAACCTTCGAACCTAGGTTAGGACCCCTCAAGCCAAAAAATGGTTTCGTTGCCAGGACCGAGAGCATTTTGAGAGAGGGATCGGGTAATGACAAGGCCGTACTGGAAACCTGAAAGAAAAGAAATTGATGAATGGTTCGAATGGAAAGTTTAGGAATTCACAGTGAAAAAAAACCACAGTAAGAGGTTGACTGCCGAAGAGTGGAAAAATAGGTATATTTTCACAGAGATCTACGAGATCTTCTTCGTAACTATTGTGGTCGAGATCTAGGAGTGGTTCGCAAGGTTGCTTGAATTTTAGAAGTGTGGGAAGGACGAGCGGGTCACACAGTGGACCCCAGAATTGATCTAGTAGTTAGAGAAGGATGATAACACCATCACTCGCACCGTAGATCACTGGGTGGACAACATGCTAGGGGGATTCGTGACAGAATTTGCCATCAATCAATTTGTCTCCTACTCCGAAGCAGAGAGGATATTCTTCAAAGGATTTAAGGGTAAGTTTTTGAAGACTTTACCATTGCTGGTTAAGATATTACTGTGCGAAAAAAGTATTATGTGTAGCCACACTGAGTGAATGAACGCTAATTTGGACAGAAGTACGACGCGAAGCGGAAAATACTATCGGACCAACCTAGAAGGAGGTAGATCTGTCTACAGCCCGGTAAGAGAAGCAGCTGTGCAGAGTTCTCCTGCCACACCACTTTTAAACCAGCGTAGGGGTAAGAATTCACCTACACCTCCACCACCAGAAGATGACATGGTTGCGCACATGAAATTGCCTACCTTTAAGGGTGTGGGAGATGAGGACATGGAGCAGTTCTGGTTTGTCGCAGAATCGGTATGGACTGTGTAGAATGTATCTAGTGACGTGGTGAAGAGGGCACATCTATCCCTTGCCTTGGAAGGAACAGCTTTGGATTGGTACATGGGATACATCGGACAACATGCAAACTCAACCATCGAAGAGGTCAAGAATGCCTTAAAACAACAGTTCAAGAAGCCGAAGTCCTATTCTCAAATAGTGGTAGATCTAAAGGATTTCAAGCAAGGACCTTCTGAATCTGTATGGGAGGCTGATCAACAGCTGAAGAAGGTGATCAGGGAAGGGGATTCAGTACGATGACAGATAGCACACGGAGTGGTTCATTGCTATGTTGTTGCCTCACCTGCACGAACCTATGGGTCACCAAACTTTCAAATCACTAGAAAAATCCTTGGAGGATGCTATGAAGTTAGAAGCTGCGCCCAGAGACGATGCCCAGCTAGGCATCCAATAGATCCAAGGACAACTGGAGGCGATGCACATGGAGATCTAGAACCTGCGAAAGGAGCGAGGCACAGAGGCTAGCCCGGAAAGATGGTGCATACGTTGCAGGATGAATGGTCACACCAAGGATAACTGCCCACTGTTAACAGACTACATACAGGCCGGGGGACCTAGTCCACTGCACCCTAGGGAAGTGGCAGGACCAAGTGGGCCAGCACTATGGTGCGATGATTGCCGCGTTACAAGGCTGCACGACACAAACCACTATCCCTGCCTTACTGCATACGTCCCAAAATTAAAACAAAAATGGTGCAGGTTCTGCAGGTCGGTAGGACATGATGAACAAAACTGCCGGACGTATGGTTTGATGATCGATCGGGGGAATCTTTGTAGGGTGCAGTCGGACCCATATTCACCCAGATCGCTCTCGAGCACAGGGGGCTCCCCAGAAAGGGGTAGGGGAGGCGGAAGAGGTGGAAACACAGGTCGGGGATGAGGGAAACTCATATGTTATAACTGTGGAGAGGTAGGGAACTTTTCCAGGGACTGTCCAAACCCCATAAGACAGATCTACCGGTATTGCAGGTAGCTGGACCATGCGATTGAAGACTGTCCAGTCTTGAAAACGAAAATGCAGGAAAAGCAGCTGAAACCTACGCAAAATGTGCAGAGGGTTAAAGCTGAACTACGAGAAAAATATCCAAGCATAAAACGCAGTGGGATGGCCATCGGAGGGCTTGGGGAGAAAACTACAACCGAGCCTCTGATCTGACCAGCATTTAGTAAACAGGAAGGGTTGGATCTAAATAAGGAGAAAGAAAAATTTATCGTAACTTGCAAGAACTTTGCCGAGGCAGAGGCATCTACTTTGTAGCCGCCTGAGGACCTCAAGGCAGATGAGGAGGTCAAACCCTTTTTACAAGCATGTATGAAGCTGTTGCGCAACACGAGGGCTGTGGGAAATCTTTAGGCATTGATAGATAGCTGTGAAAAACGACCTATCCTCCCTCTGGAAGTCAAGGATGTACATAAACTCTATAGGTATAAGAAACACACCGGCTAGGAGATGTGTTTGACTGCGCAGATCGGTGATTACGAGATGGATCAGGTTATTTTGGACCTAGGGTTGGATGTGAATGTATTACCTAAACAAACTTGGAAATGCATGGGGGAACCTAAGTTGGAATGGTCCACTATCCAGTTGCGTATGGCCAATCAACAGAAGATCATTCCATTGGGAAGAATATCAAAGATTGGGGTGGATATCGCAGGGGTTAAGGTCCGGGCTGACTTTGAAGTAATTCAGATTTTCGAAGATGCAGACTCCTACCCTGCGCTCCTAGGATTGGATTGGGCCATCGATATGGGAGGCATCATTAACCTAAAGAAGAGAAGCATGGTATTCGAGAATAACGGTATAAGGGTAATAGTACCATTAGATCCAGCGAAGGGTGAACGTTACACAGAACTAGTGCGTGACGAAGAGGATGTAGATCACATCTTTAAGTTGATTACGCGAGATGAAGACTGGATCAACCCCACGGCAGAGGGGGTACTTTGCTGGGAAAAGGATAGAAAATATTTCTCCGACTCTGATGGGGAGATGGAAAATTGGAAAAACTAGTTACATGATGTCTCTGCACTGTGATACCTCCGAGTTACAATGGAATTCCACTACGTTTCCTCAGAGGTAAGAGGCCTCCCCTACTTTGATGGTTCTGGTAATATTAGGGAATTTTTGTGAGAATTTGAAGCTGAGGTTCCAAGGGAATGACGACTATGGGCCCTTAGGCTAGCCATGCGTGGAACACCTGCGCAATGGTGGGGAACGCATGAGGAGACATTCCAGGATTGGGAGGAGTGTCGGGATATGATGATCCTACGATTCAAGAGCCCTGCTAACATACGAATCCAGACGTTTGGGCCAGAAAACCCAAGCGAATATCTGTTTGCTTGGATCGAAAAATGGTGCGACAAAACTGCCAAAGAGTGGGTTCATCCGTTTATTCATGCTCTGGGACCACTTCCCACTGCATGGTATTTGGATGCGGAGCTACATCAGCGCACCCACCACTGGGAAACATTAAAAGATGAATTTGTGAGGACATTTGGACTGATCAGGGGGACGAAAGCACTTGATGAAGCTTTGCAAGACACTGACACTGGGGCATGGGGTGAATCACACCTGTATGTCGCACTTGAAGTACCCACATGGGAAGCACAGGTACTAAGTATGGTCAATTACCGCGGCCTAGCCCAAAAAGAGGGTAGGGATGATCGATAAGCTACCTCTAACTCAGAATTGGAAGGGATGCGAACAGTTACCAGGCCGCTTAGGCTGCGAATGGGTAGCATGGAGACGCACCCTACGTTGGCTCAGATTGAGGAAACAGATACTCCTACAACAAATAAACAACTGTGTTCAATCCTCGGCCACACAAGTTATTACAGGAAGTTCGTTCGACAGTACACACTAATCACAACACCTCTGAGAAACTTGCTTGTGAAGGTGGTTCGGTTCTATTGGGATGACGCATGTTGGAAGAGCATGTCTTTGGTTTTGAAGTACCTAGGGAACAAGCCTGTGTTGAGGAAGGATGCGCAGGAGGCGCAGGCACTTAGTCCAAGCTCAGCAGGTACGCTGAGCGCACATAAGGAGCGGAAAATAGCCTCTGAAACAGTAAAATTTGGTAAAAAGGAAAAGTTACCGTTGAATGGAGCGGGTGGATGGAAATTAATGAGGAAATTCCTTGAGATTTTTTACCGTTTACTTGATGGTAAGTTCCAGGTGAATTTTACCCTATCATTGGATGACCACAGGCACTATAAAGTAGGAAGAATAGCTCAGACAAGGGTTTCATATCGCTTCCATAACCTGTATGTCTTTTCTTTATGTTGCACGGTTCTTTGGGCCTATAGCGTTCTGTTCATGACTGATCAACCCACTCCCCCTACCAATAGTCCCCCAGAATCGGGATTCCTTTTTCACGCTAAAATGAAGGCTACTAACCCTGCGGAAGCTTCGGCACCTACAGAGATAGAAATTGCGGAAATCATGGAGATTGGGCCTGAGGACGAGGAAATTGATAGGATAATTGCGCTCTGGCTCCCTGCATGGAGGATTGGCTTCAAAAATGGCGAAAGGAGCACCGAAGGGACCAGCGCGATAAAAGTGACCCCCCCTGTCAACCCCAGAGAGGCCACAGGACCAAGCTAGAAGGGCTCAGACGCAACTACGAAAAAGGATGTATAACCGTCACAGATTTCCGAAACGGACGCCGAGGCTGAGACTCAGGTCGGTTTGCAGATATACCTGAGCACGAGAGGGTTGAATGAAAAAGATACCACCTTTGCCCAGGGTACGAAGCGGCCAGGCGAGCCTACAAAAGGGTCCCGAAAGAAGCAGCGCGCCCAATGCAGGGAATATGATGCGACGATCACACTAACTGACGGTGACCTCGATAAATTCATGGACGCAGTTACACTGGCCACAAAGGATAAGTGGGCAGCCATAGAGGAACAATAGAAGGTTGTGATCACCACCATCCAGGCCAATTTTTGTACCCTCTAGTTAAAGAAAGATACGTTGCAGACCAGCGTAATTCAGGTACGGACTCCCTTGGCAACCAGCAGTGCAACACTAGCTACGGAAGAACGCTGTCTCTTCTCTTTGCCTAGCGCTGCCCTTGTAGGAATCCAACTCCAAGTAGGTACAGGGATATAGTTGGATTTGGCCAAGCTTCCCCACGAGGCATTATAGCGCCTCCACACCGCCGTGTTCCAGGAGATCCACCATCGCGGCTAGAAAGTACACCAACGGCTCGTAAGGCCGAGCAGACCATTGCCCAAAAAAATGCATAAGTGCTCTTAGCTGTCTCGCAATAGGCGGAGCTTGAAACAGTGATCCAACAGCTCTACACGGAGGTTACAGAAGAGATCCCGGCCGCAGCCATGCCTCGGGCTTATTTGAAGGATTGGTTGCAGCGGTGAAGGCGTCCAGGACAGAAATGCAAGTCATTAAGACGCATCTGGAGCAGCAAATCAGTGACCTGTAGGCCAAACTGCAGCCCGAAACACCCCCGGAGGTATGCACCTAGCGTGCTGCACTGGTGACCACAGCTACGGACACCATTGCAGGAAAAATTTCTCAGGGCACTCATTTTCTCGAGAAAGCCCTGCAGTTGTGGACCAAAGTCCAGCAAGATCCGATCCTCTGAAAAATTAGTCAAGAATTGCGGCAGAAAGAGGAAGCTTTTGAGTAGATTGGGGCTACCTTACCCACTTTGGTCCCTGCACAGCGTCTGTCCCTTATAAGGACCAACAACTCCCTCCAAGATGAGATTGAGGAACTTCGGCATAAGAAGGACGTCCTCAGACAATGCTTGAAGCCTTGGATTGTCGCAGCCCTCCAGCTATCATAGGATGCCGATGTTGCTGTTAAGCAACTAAATCAGACACTAGAGAGCGTCACCGCCATGAAAAAAGGATCGACATCACAAAAGCTTGTGGACATTGCACAAAGCGCTACTATTCAGAGTCTAGAATTGTTTCCCCCACTAGTCGCGGTCGTCAATGCACTGCGCGTGCAGGTGGAGACCCCACCACCACAGTGACTCGGGATGAGTCACAAGATTGTGTTGGGGGACTGTTGGAACAAGGTCTCCTGTAAACTACGAATCTGGTCCATTTTTTATATTTTTGATTATATTTAGTCTAGCGCAGGGGTTTTGGGGTGGGTCAAAGTCCCTAATACATTGTAAGCGGGCCAAGGGTAGACCAAGAGGTTTGCGGACCATTGGATGCGTAGGCTAAAGTACTATAAATAGTTGAACCTTTTTGAGTCAATATGTAGGAAGGAATAGAGACTGATGCTAAGTGAGAACTGTTAGATCTGGGATTGGGTTATTGGGTTAGGACTCTTGCTGGTTGTGTGCGTGGAGATCCTTTGTCCGGCTATGTGCGGACCCTGCTAGCTGTGTGTGCAGGTGGGTTTTGGGGTATGCAAGAGACTTTTCGATAAGTAATATATGCGAAGTATTGTGGATATCTGATGATGTTTGATCTATCTAGCTATGGTTATTGTGGACTCGAATTATATGTGATTCTATTACGAGCTGCGAATTATCTGTGTTATGATAACTGTATCTGCAATCTGATTAAGTCCACTGTGAATATATTGTTTTATGCTTATACTTGGTTGTCCGCACGTGGATGCGAGCTTTTTATATAAATATGGTAAAAATGTACTCTGGTTAATCATTGAAAGTCCTGCAAATTACCTTTGACTGCGTAAATCTGATAGTTGCCGAAAAGTTCGACTTACCTGTTCTCTCTCTCAGGGTGCGGAAACCTGGTTCCAGCACCCACCCATACTGCTTCGAGTGAGACTTTGGCCTACGCAAGTAGGTCATTGCCGAAAGGGCTAGTAGTATAGTGGTTTGTTGGCAAACCTTAACCTCCGAACCTGGGTCAGGACCCCTCAAGCCAACAGTTCCTGAGAGGTATTCCCACCCTCATCCTTGGGGGACTTAGAGTGCCCACTCAAGAGAGGTTATTGAGTTTCATTTCCACATTCTGGCATCAGGCCAAGCTTCATCTTTCTTCTACAGCGCAGTTTCTGCCAGGGTTGTGTTGTGTTGCAGGGTAGAAGTAGTGGAGGGTTTACAGGGCCATTTTCTAAGCTTTTTTTCAGTGGAGGAAGAATTATTTCCATTGGGAGGCCAATAAGGGAGGTGCTTGGGCATAATTTCATCATTTGGCACTAGGCCAAGATATCACCATCTCCCACAGCGCAGTATCACTCTCAAATTGTGTTATTCTATTGAGCAGTTACAAAGGTTGATTCATTGTATCATTTGGAGTGTTTGTTTTCAGTGAAGGGATCAACCTTTCACTTGGAGAGTCCATTGGAGGAGTGCCACACATTTCTACATCAGTTTTAGCCACCTCCTTTTAGGTGCCCAGTTGCAGAGCTTATTCAGCCCTAGGGATGCATTCAGGCATTCTGATATTTTGAGTATTTCCGGAAACCCTTTCTGGGTTTCCTTGGAAAGGTTTTTTAGAGCCTTATTATTTATTTTTGACATCTCTTGAGACACATGTCAGTTGTCCCATATTATTTTATGTTTCCAGTTGTAGCTATTGATATTCTGGCATTTGTATAGTAGCAATTATTCATGTATTTTTCTATGTGATTAGTGGAGGCTTGCGTTGTATTGCTTGAGTGACTTGGTCCTCAAGATTTTATGCCCATTTTTTATGCTATGTGTAATAAGATGGCTCTATATTTGTTTCATGTATTGGTGTATTGATATTCACTACTACTTTTCCATTTTTGTGTTCCATATTACTACTTTTCCTATTTTGGAATATTACACCACATCCATTGTTAGTGATCGAGATTCTCGGTTTGTTGGGAATTTTTGGTCAAGCTTGTGGGGATTCATGGACACCAAATTGAAAAAGAGTACAACATTTCATCCGCAAACATATGGTCAAATAGAGTTGGTGAACAGGACGGTGATACATCTTCTTCGTGGTTATTGCAAAAAGCATCCTAAGTTGTGGAATGAAAACTTGCACTATATTCAACATGTTTACAACTAGGCCAAGCACTCTTCAACTCAAACATCGCCATTTGAGGAATTCTTGGGATACTTGCCTAAATCTCCTTTGGATTTAATTTTTGGAAAGGATGTTGCTATTGATGGTCATAGTGACATAGACAAAGCTAAAAGGTTCATTGAACAAATCCAATTGTTCCATCAAGCAGTTCAAGAACAATTGGAAAAGAGTCAATTCAAGTACAAAACAAGGCACAATAAGCATCATGTAGATAAAAAATTCCAAGTCAGTGATGAAGTTTGGATTCACATTAGCAAAGAAAGGCTTCAAGGAGAAGGTAAAAAACTGAAACCAATTCGATATGGTCCATTCATAATTTTAGAAAAGATTGGTGATAATGCCTTCAGGTTAGTTTTTCATTCATATATGAAAATTTATGTTGTTGTTAATGTTGTATGAGCCGCCTTTGATTGAATATCAAGGAGAAAATTTCCAGATTCCTTCCATTGAGAAATTTTCTCCTAAATACCTTGATGAACTACACCAAGACACCATTCTTGATAGAAGAAAAAAGTCTTCAAAATGAGGGAATGTGGAGTACCTTCGTGTGGGGCTCAAAGGAAAAAATCCAAGCAAATCCAAATGGATCGAGATTCGAAAGGTGAGGGAATTGTACCCTCATCTGTTGAACAACTAAAAGTGATATATTAGGGTCAAAAAGCTTCCAGTGGGGAGGAGTGATCAAGTGCTCAAAATTATGCTAAAAATTTAAAGTTTTCGGAATGGTGTGGAACTTGAAAAACCTTGTAGATATCGTCGTTTTAAATCCATCACAACTCGTTTTGCGGAAAACCGACACCGTATTCTCTCGAAAGTGTGTTTTGTTTTTTTCCCAAATAGGCAAAATTTTAGATTTAAGAATTTTGTGATCCATAATGTTAATATTCTAACTAATTAACTAACCTAGTCAAATAACGACTAGTTTAAAAAGCTATAACCGGGCAATGATGCGTCCTTACTATTTATTCTTTGAGGTCGATTTCCTTCTTCACCTTGTCCTGAGGATCAACCACATTAGATGGTTCGAAAATTCGACCAAATCCTAATGATGTGATTAATCCGAAAGACATTTATCTAGGTAAAAATTTGGAAAAATGTGCAGGTTTCCCAGTTAGCAGTCTATATAGATGAATGTGCATGGTTGATTGGTCAAAGGTTGACTGGGTTCATTGGGCCAATAAGGCCTCGCCACCTGGTCGATATTTTTCGGTGGTGGTTGGCGTGATTTTATTGGTTCGAGTGATGACCAACCACATGTTGCCATGTGGCCCAAAAAAAAATGGTTAAGTCCAAACTGCACTACACAGGGTTCGAAGACCGGACCTCTAAACCAACAGCACAATGAATTCACTAATGAACCACCGTTATTCCTTGTTAAAACTTATCTCAAAAACATTATATAAATTTTGTATGACTGAGGTTTGGGGGTAGGGGCCATGGCTATGTCTTGACCCCCAAATATTGTATATGTACACAACCATAGTGCTGGAGACCAGGGGCGCGAAGGACTAAACACCACCCAGACCACCACCCTAACCGCTAATGTGACACCGTCTTTCTAACCGCCAACGGTTATCATAATCGTCCGCTGATTTTTATATTAAAAAAATGTTTTTTACGTCAATACATTATGGTTTGAATTTTTGGTTTTAGGTGCCAGTGGAAAAATTAAGTGCCTGACAAATTTTCCCAAAATTGAGTAAAATGTCGCTCCACTAGTCGAAATTAGGGCGAAATTGTAGGAACGGTCCGAATTTTGGGGAAATTGTGGTGTGGTTAGCAGCAAAACTAGGGACACTCATAACTTCTTCCGTTTTTGATCAATTTCGGATCAGAAAGAGGTTAGACAAGATTTTTTTGGGATTCTGAAGCTGATGGAACAAGTTTTGAAGCCTTTGGAGCACTGTAAATGTATGCAATCACCATTTTGAGCATAATAAAAGAGGGCCAAGCCATTGGAAGCTGGACCAAGGAGACGTAGCCTAGGAGGGGTGAAATATTTCAACATTTGTTGTGTTATGGTTGTTTTTATGGTGTATTGTTCTGGTGTTTCTGCATATTTCAGAGTTTATTTTCATGCTTTATGTGTTTAAAATTTAACATAAAAGCTCTCAAAAACTCATATACATTAAGATATCATGCATATCAGTCTAAGTGGTGTTAAATACTTCTCTAAAATTAATCTTAAAAGTGGATACCACTAGATTAGAATCATAAAAGGGGAAGAATCGAAGACAAACTTCAAAGAAAATTTTGGAATATATGAATGGCTAGTGATGCCTTTTGGTCTCTCTGATGCCCCTAGTACTTTTATGAGTCAAATGAACAAAGTTTTGATGAATTTCACTAGAATTTTTTTTATCGTATATCTAGATGATATTTTGGTGTACATTTAGACAAAGGAAGAGAACTTAAGGCATCTCAGGTTTTTTTAGCACCCTGCGGTAGGGGAATTATTGATAAATCTAAAGAAATGTAATTTTGTGAAGAAAGAGTTGGTAAATTTAGGCCTTGTAATTTATGAAGATGGAATGAAGATGGATCAAGACAAAGTTAAGGAAATTATTAATTGGTTTATTCCAAGGAATATTTTTTAGGTAAGAAGCTTTCATGGTCTTGCAAGCTTCTATCAAAAATTTATTAAGAACTTTAGCTGTATTTGTTCTCCCATTGTAGAAGCTAATAAGGAAAGTGTTGTATTATAAAACACCCCCCATTTATTTTTACTAAATGGGGACCCTTTAAAATAAATAGATATTAATAAGCTTTATTTTATCTTACCCTAAGTCTAAAACTTTAGGAAATAAAGATTATTTCCCCTTTTCGCTTTGATCTCTTAGCGTTAATTGCAAATCCTATAACTTACAAGTGAAAAAGTTAAAACATAATAAGTGTTACGAGTTGCGATATGCGCTATAACATTTTTTCAAAGTCATATAAAACTCCCATTACAAATGCTTTAAAGATCACTTTAAAAATAAATCGCATTGCGCCTTTTTAAACAATTAACTTATGACAATTCGGTTAAAGTTGCGATGAGTTGGACCCGAAGAGTTAATAAACCAACAATCATAAAACTTCAAACATCTGATAAAGCGCATCGACGTGATTCCTTAACGCACTTCACATTTCACAACGAATAACCAAATGAAATTTTTATTACCATATGGAAATTGCGATTTGTGATTTGCGCAAATCACATTTCGTGAAATTCATCGGTAACGAAAAACATAACTAAAAGTAATGGCTTAGAGTTGCGACATGTGATATTGATAGTTATTTCTCAATTGCACGAAATGATTCATATCTAATCAACTAGATATAATATCTAACGTCTTAATTTGATAGAATAGTCATTTTACGTAAAGGTGTGTAAGATATTTGATGGGAAAAATTATGGGTGATTAACAACATTTAATGGGAGTAAGGTTTGAAAGGTTGATATCTACTTCGAGCATGTTTTGAATGATTGAACACTGGATTTTTCATTATATCGTTTTAAACTCTATCCTTCTATCCATTTATCTCAGATCTAAATTTTGCTCTGTTCGCTTGAATTCATGAAAAAACTTAATGGAGTAAGGATAACAGGGATGAACAAGAAAGGTAAGGAAATTTCCCAAACATTAGCTATTGAAGACTTAGACTTGTCTAACTTATTCTCAGATACCACCTACAACAAATATTGCGGCAGTTTATCATGAGAGGCAATGTACCAACTCTTTGAGAATGAAAATCCAAGGGTAATATCCAAAATTGCTATGGAAGACGCATCAGTTTCTTCATGCCCATCTTATTTTGATGTTGTGTGCTCATTCCTTCATAAAGTAGCAACGAGACCGAATATTCTCCCCTATATAGATATGGTTAAGTGGGTAATTGACCACTTGAACATAGCAAGTAGGACATTTAAGAATTCAAAGGAGGATAATATTGGTTCATTCATGACAGAATATTTGAGGACAATGTACCACTTACCCATCCCACAACAAAACTATGACAAATATTTTGTCCAAATTTTTACAAAGAAACATACAGACCTGATGAAATTTATAAAGGAATGGAAGGATGACCAAGGAAAGCTGAAACGAGACAAACTCGGTATGTACCTGATAGCACAATTACCTTCCCCTTATTGCTATGCCGCTGGAATGTTGTGTAGATTGTTTGCAAAGCCTGATACTAGTAGGTTTTCTGTAAACTGGGTCCCGTTAATTGATGCAATCGTCAATTCTTTAATTCTAAATTCGGTAAATATCTTGTTTGATAATTTGGCCAGAAATATCATAGAGTAATATAGAAGTAAAAGAATTGTTTCCTCTATGGAAATACCCCCCTTTTACATGAGAGTCTATGTCATGGACGCAATTTTCCTTTGTTCGAGTTTTCCTACCATGGGATGGAAGTGGACGACCCAAGACTCTACTCTTATCCATATTTACCACAGAGCCCTTTGGGAGTCAGATTTTCACTTACATTTTTACAAATTTTCCATAGAGTCATGCTACCTATGCACTAGATTATATTCAATGAGAAAGCCCCTAGGATTTCCAAAGAGGCTAGTACAGACGTTTTGCCTATTTCCAGATGGTTTTCCAAAGAAAGTTTCACCTATGTCAGAGTTTTCGGGAGTTATGCTTCTCCCCACGTCTTACCTTATTATGTTCCTGACAAGCTACTTGCTAGAGAAATTGCTTACCAACTTGTAGTAAGTGGTATTTCGAAGCAACTCAAAGATGCCACGAAGGCCATTTGGCCTAATTTCCCTTTGTAGTGTAGTACTTTTTCACTTTTTGATATTGGTCATACATTCAAGGAAGTTTCAAATATTAATTTATTGAATTTGGCTGTAATGCTAAAGAGACCATACGTCCCCATGATGTGATTAAGAATTTCAGCACAGAGCTTAAGCTGAAGCCTTTTCTGAAAGAAATAGACAAATTTGATGATTTCTTTCAAGGAATTGAGAAATTCCTAGATGTACTAAAAAATTCATCCAGTCAGCTCAATCAAGATGACTTTGAAGCTTTCCAAACATACAAAATTAAGGGATTGGAAAGAATTCCTTTGGATTTATTGATTATTGAAGATGTCAACAAATCGACTCCAAGTATTATCGTAGATAATGAAACCAAATACATGTCTAAAGATGAGTCCTAGGATAAATCTAATCATGATTTAGGGAAATCATAACACAAATCTCAGAATTCATATCACTCTGATAATGAATCCGAAAATAGAAATGAGGGCCCTGAAAAGGTAATTGATAAAGTAATCAAAGAGATTGAAATGCAAGAGAAAGGAGAAATTAATGGAACTAGAGAATCTTATGAAGAAATTCAGCACAACCAAAATACACTTGATCGGGTAGAAAAATATCAGCCAAAGAATTTGAAGAATGAATAGGAAAAATTTTCTAAGGTACTGCAAACATCACAACCAAATCCTAATACTGATCAATCTACCAATTTTCAAATTCCAGAGCATTCTAAGAAATTAGTGGAAACTTTAGTTTCGCTACAACAGGTATCTGAAACTCATGATTGAGAGATCATTCCGGCCTACCCTACAGAGCATATAGTTTTACAAATTGAAGAAATTCCTTCACTGTATGTTTTCTACAGTCCTAGTCATAAGGTTGTAGTCAATAGAAGAAAAAGGAGAAGAATCGATGATATAGTTACAAATATTACAAATGAATCGGTTGGCATTCTATGGAAGGATCCTCTAGCTGATCCTACTGAACATTTAACTAAGTTATCACAGTTTGCAGGGGCATATGCTACTGCCATTGTTGACAAGGCCAATGAATTTCAATTGTTACTGAAACAAAGAGAAGACAAAATACAAGATTTAGAGAGATTATTAGAGCAAGAAAGTTTAACTCCAGCAGGCAAATGGAATTGAAAATGTCTCAATTTCAAATGGATTTTGAAAGGTTAAATTTTTAGTATCGGGTGCAACTTACAGAAAAGGAAATGCAACTGGAAGCAACAATGAACAAATTAAAAATCCAGCCACAGATAGAGAAATTAAAAAGAGAAGCATTGGAAATGGATGCAAAGCTAAAGCAACAAAAAGAAGTATTTTTCCAACAAGCTTCAATCGCCAGCTCTTATTATGATTCAAGTGAAATCCTGATCCAACAAGTGGCTAATAGGAAACTTGAGTGTGAGAAAATTGAAAAGAAAATTAATGATTTTATTCAATGGCAAACATCTAACTCAGGAAAGGAAGTTGATCTACCCTAGGTAGTTAAATTTCATAAGGAAATTTTATTTAAAGATTGGGAAGCTCAGTTAAGACAAGCAGGCAAGGTGGCAGCTAAAGCATCAAGGCTATGAAAGGAAATTACTGAATCAGTTTATGAACAACTTTTGAAAGCTAATCTTATCAAAGAGTCCACATTTGAAGTGCTCTTAGAAATCAAGCCCTTAGAAGCATAGTGGAAACAAAAGATAGAGATGCAGGAAGAAATGATTAAAAAATTAAATAAGTTTGGTCAAGAAAATTATTAGAATTTTCCGATCAAACCTTATCATCAGTACCAAAACCTGCAGTCATTAACTGATTCAACAAAAAGGTCGCAGCCAACAGTTTCAATTGCAGTATTCAAGGGCCAGGTCAGATCAAGAATTTCACAGCTAGCTCAACTTAAACCTACGCTAGATATTTCTCAACTTCGAGATCAAATCTACATGGAGGATTAACACTCATAGTTATATTGTTACTTTATTTTCCTAGATTGTAGTTGAATTTCTCTCTTTACGAGGATGGTTATTTGAATCCTCCTCTATTTTTATGTAATAATATATTTTTAAACATATTGTAGTTTAGTATTTAAACCCTTCTCATGCATTTAGAGAAGGGTCCAGAAATTTGTCAAAAAAAATTGCAAAGAATGCACTTCTGTAAATTTGTAAATGCTTTGATGGATTAATGGAACAAAGTCTGTTATCTTTTGACATTTGAAGTTGTTTAGCTAATTTTTCACTATTGTACTCTTTAAATTTCTTGAAAGTGAAGAGGAGCAGAAAAATACTGTCAGTTTATATGAGTAGGACTTCGTATATATGGTACTTCTATTCATTTATATTAAGTTTTTCTTTTTAGATTGGCAGTTATATTTTTAATTGCATTATATATTTGAAATGTTATCATAAATGAATGTTAAATCCACTTCTGTACTAATATTTGTATATGATTTCTTATTTGATATATAATCACACATGTGAATGCGATACACTTTTCATAATTCTTTTAATCAAACTATTTTGTGAAAAGAATCATCTTTACATAATTCTCATCTCTTTCAACTGTTAAATAATCTTCATTACTAATAGTTGGAAGACATCTTTTTAGATTGCATAAAGGAAGAAACACCTTGGGAATATACTAGAATAGATAGTGTTAGATAAATGCATGTGATAGATTAAAATCATTTCCCATTGCATGTTATATAAACAAAACACACCCCAAAATCATCCTTATTGGGAAACGAGTCCCTTTATCCGCAGTCGCTCCTACACCAAATGGAAAAGGACTTGCTCTAAGGTCCGGACTGGGTGGTTTTCCCCCATGTTGTGGCAACGAAATTTTGAGGCCTCAACATTTTGGCGCTAGAAGGAGGGCCAATTGTGAATGGAAAGAAGATCTGATCAATCTAAGAGTCTCTCTCCCTCTAGATCCCCTTCAACTTCCAGAACATTAGCTAGATCTAAATCTTTAAGATTTGAAGCAGGGACAATTTTAAGGATGGAACTTTATCTTAAAGTTTAGAAACCTTGGCGAATCTTACTAGTCCATAATATCTGAATTTTAAAATTTTTGATGATAACTTTCTAAAAATGTTTAGATTTCTAATTATTTTATATTAGACAATATATAATATTGGCGATTTTTAATCTAAAATGTTTTTATACTATAAAATTTGGGCGAATTCAATTTTTAGGAAAATGGAAATTGGCGAATATTTTTTTTGAAAAAGCATGGAATATTAGCCCCTAAAATTTTCCCTGATCTAAAGTTGAACATCCTTCTCCTAAGTCTCCTACTGATACTCAACCCATAATATCTCCTGATTTTCATCAAAATTCCCTTGAAGTTCAGTCTTTGATAAAAACTTTAGAGAGAGTATCCATTTCTGCTAAAAATTCTAAAACTTCTCAATCATTCGAGATTAGTGTGTCATCCTCTTTACAACCCGGAAGAATATTAACTCAATTAGAAACTCAAAAGACAGGAATTCATCCTTTTGAATTTCCCATCGATACTTCTCGAAGGAAGATAAAGAAGACTGAATCAGAGTCAATCACTAGCGAGGTCTTATCTAATAATCCACCCCATTCACCTCCATTACCTCCACTCACTTCCACAACTTCCATTCCTACAATCAGTGTTACTTAACTAGTTCCAGTACTCAAACTATTATTCCTTCAAATAGTTCTAGCACTCAGCATGTATTCAACTTAAACTCAATCCATCACATCCACCTAAGGTCCAATGGCAGGCCAAGTACCTCCACCAAATTTACGACCATGGAACAATCCAGGGGATGTACAAATGTCTGCTCCTCTTCATCCTCTACCAAAATAACCTGAAACATGGTTACCTAAATTTGATCTTGATGATGGTCTTCCAGCTGAAGAACACATTCATAATTACATGTTAGCTATTAATTTAAAGGAGGTAGTTGAAGAATATTTTGTTGTAATATTATTTCCATATACTCTCACGAGATCTGTAGGATCCTAGGTTTGTCATTACCTGCCCGCTCTATAAATAGCTGGAATATGTTTGAAGAACAATATTTAGCTAAGTTTGGAGATGAAAAAACCACTACATCGCTCATCAATGATTTATCAAATCTAAAGGATAAAACAGGGGAGAAAATAAAATATTTTAATTCAAGATTTAATAAAATGCTCAATAAAATTCCTGCTACAACAGTTCCTGGTGCAGAAGTTCAAATTGAGTGGTATATTTCATCTCTCCTATCCAATATAGCCATTTTTGTTGATAGAGAAAAATTGTCTACATTGGCAGAAAATATGAAAGAATATTTATCTGTAGAGAAACGCATAATCGCTCTTGAAAAGAAGAATTCCCAAGAAGATAGGAAATCAAAGAAAGTATCCTTCAAATATGATTCATAAAAGCCATCCAAAGACCCTTTTGATGTAGAAGGTCTTCAAAAAGTTTTAAAGACTATGATAAATGAGATGGCGGATATCAAGAAACAAGTTGTTGAAAGTTCTAGCTCAAAAAATACTTTCAGACCCTTCAAGAAAAACTAGTCTTCTAATTCTCAACCATCGAATATCATATCTAATGTTGAATCTAATCAAGATACAGATGTAGAGAAAATAGAAGAAGAAGAAATCGAAGTAGAAGAAGAAGTTGAACTAAATGGAATGTGGGATTTTATCCCATCAAATGAGGAACAATAAGAAGCTTTACATGTAAGTACAAGAAGCAAGAATACTACTGAAGCAACGTAGCCAAATCAGACGCAGAAGAATTCAACGTCTTCTAAAGATAAAAGAGTAAGTAAAAAGTATACATATAAGACTACACAAACAAACCCTTTTACTTCAGATGTTCCACCTACATCAAAGACAATGGTAGTCTTCGACACTATTGAGTAAAATTTAGTTGAGGATATGAAAAAGTCCAGAGCCAATATTTCAATTCAAGAACTTACTAAGCTAAAGCAATAGCAGAAAATCTTACTCAGAGATTTAAATGCAGTTCCTGCTTCGGCCTTACCTGCTCCAGTAGTAGTCCAAGCTGCTAATCAAATGGGTAAACTTCCTTCTCCTTAAACTAAAATTGATGCTACTGATTTGATTATGATAGGGGACCGATCCATCTCTCATACTCCTCCATTTATTTTAACCTATGAGATCTATAATAGAATGTCCATAATTGTTTAATAGACTCAGGGTCTTCCTCTAATATCATGCCAAAATCAATATGTGCTAAGTTGAACATAACTCCTCAGAGTTCTATTGTTCATATAGTACAACTTTATAGAACTAAAGTAGAGGTTGTAGGAGAAATAAATTTTGTCTCTATCGGATTGTCATCAAACCTTAAGGTTGCTCATATAATTTATATATTGGTGGCTGATGTTCTTGAGTTTTACGATTTAGTGTTAAGCAGAGACTGGTCTGAAAAACTTCATGGATATTTTTCAACTGACTGGTCACATATGTGGCTACCACACAATGGAAAGCCAAATCAAATCCGAGTAGACCGAGAGAAATTCATGAAGCATATAGTTACTGATCTTGAAGGGATAAATGAGCCAGTAGCATTCAATATTAATAT
Organism: Pinus albicaulis; assembly: GCA_034641835.2. Lineage (NCBI taxonomy): Eukaryota > Viridiplantae > Streptophyta > Pinopsida > Pinales > Pinaceae > Pinus > Pinus albicaulis. The sequence continues at coordinate 790,336,631 of CM076578.1, read as the reverse complement.
TATTGGAAATTACTCGGCATAATCATTTTTGGGAAATTTTAATGCTCAACCATCACCCTTTTTCGATAATGCAGTTATCTCTCAAATCAAGAATTTTTCCTAAACAGACACTTCTAAATGTAAATTTTTTGTAGATAAATTAGTAGTTAATTCTTTATTTTGGATTCTTTATTTTGATGGTTCTAAATCAGAATATGGTGCAAGAGCTGGATGTTTTTTAAATAAGCCTAGAAGGAGAAAAAACCATGTTAGCATGCATTTTTGAATTCGATTGCACAAACAATATAGCAAAATACGAAGCATTAATCCAAGGTTTGTACAAAGCGATTGAACTCGACATAAAATATTTGAAAGTCCTATGAGATTCAAAAATCATTGTCAAACAAGTAAGAAATACCATCCATTGTCATCCCTAACATTTAAAGCATTACCAATCATTAGTATATGAATTGACCACTCATTTCTTAGCTTTCAATATTTCTTCCATACCTAGAATAAAAAATGCTAGTACAGATATATTTTTTTTAAAATTTTTAAATTTTTTTTTTCTTTTGAAAAAATCGGATGCTAATTGTATTTCAAAAAAATGGTGGGAGCTGAAGCTCCATGGTTACAAGAAGTGCTGCTTGATATGCAGTAATGTGTGCAGCTACAGCTGTGGATTACATGTCGTTTGATTCTAGTATTCGAGAGATACAAAAATACTGAGAAGTTGTAGATACAGATAAACTGAGAAAGAAGAAGAGCGTATTTAAAAGACATGATAAGAAGAAGAGAGAGGTTAGTCTATATTGATGTGGCTGATTTTCCGCGCTGTAGAATTCTCTGGATTCTCTTCATTTCCCGTGTTCCTCATGTTGTTGGAGCTGGTGCTAGGCGCAGTGCATTTTTCTATCATGTATTTCAGGATTTGGACCGACTCTTCAACATGGGCGCACTTGTTAGAAATATTGTCAAACTGGGACTGAAGAGAAGAGACCCTTGAGAGGAAGAAATTAACATCGATCTGGTGTCTTTCCTCCAAGTCTTTGACGTTGTTCTTCAGCTTGGCATCGATGGTCTTTTTATGGGCGCGGATTTTCTCGAGCTCTGCCTGCAAATCTGCGCAACGAAAACAATTTTCACTTCAGGCCATTCTGTTCAAAGCTAGCCGGAGGCTGCATTGGTGAGATGAGCCGACTTGAAAGCGAAAAGGGAGGCTGAGGGAGAGACCTCTAAAGACAGCAGAGGCCAGAAAGGGGGTGAGACAGTAAAGAGGAGGGCGCAGGATGAAGAGGGTGCTGAGGAGATAAGGAGGAGGGCACCGTGTGCGGGCGCGAAGGCTCAGCCAACTAGCAAAGGTCTGGAGGGGCGCTATAAGCCACGACAGGGGAATAGAGCAAGAGTGAAGCGATAGATGGGGGAAGGAGGAATAAATATAGTCGGGCTGAAGGGAGGGAAACAAGAATGGAGAGGTCCAAGGCAAACGAATCATGTGGGTGGAGAGGTAAGGAGTGCTGCGGGCACAAGTGGAGTCAGGAGAGCCTGAGAGGAAAATCAAGGTAAATCTAGTTGCAGCGAAGGAAATGATTAGGGAGGGGGGGAGAGATACACTGTACCATTGCACAGAAGATGACCCGGAGAGCGAGTACAGACGCGATTAGCTAGCAGATCTACTTCCTCCCTCTTGTGATCTGAGAATGTGAAAAAAAGAGGTACCTTTCAAATCGTCCAGAAGGATATGACATTTGGTGAGGATTTGATCGAGGGCGATGTTTGCTGCAGCCCGATTTTGGATCATGGAGTGGATGATGATTTCAGAGTCGCCCAGAACGATGGCGTTGTCGATTTTGAGTTTCTTCAATTGAATTATTCCTTGGTAAAACCCAAGGGCTTCGGCTCTGTTGTTGGATAAAGAGCCAAGGTTCCATTCATATGACAAGAGAAGCTTCCCTACTTCATTTTTTATACTGCCACCTGCTCCAGTGATTCCCGGATTCGATTTTGAGACGCCGTCGAAAAAAAGCGTAGGTCTGCCACTGTCCTTGATCCATTTCTTGAAGGCACTTTCACTGAGACAAATTTTCCATGTGTCAAAGCAATGAGTTACAGGGGAGGGGTTGTTCCTATTTCTTCTGGACAAGAGATCGCTGAGGAAGATTTTTTCCTCCACACACAGATCGTTGGGATCGATTCTGTGATTTCTTTTTGAAGAGATAACTTCTAGAGAAAAGCTGCAAGATTTGTTGCAGATTTTTCTGTGGGATGGCTCTTTGTCTCTGAAGATTTTATTGTTCCGGGAGAGCCAAATGTTCCATAGGATGGTGTACGGAAGGATGTTCCATACTCTCCATGAGAGTTTGTTCTTCTTGTTTTTCCAAGGCAGACTATTTTTCCAGTGATGAAGGAGATCAGCTACCGAGTTTAGTTGGTTGTTGTCGGGCTTATAGTGAGTTGTGAGATCGGCCCAACAATGGGTGGCGAAGGAGCACCAAATAAAGAGGTGAGGTATAGTCTCTTCTGCGTTTTGACAGTTGGGGCAGATAGAGGGACCTATGACTCCTATTTTTTTAAGATTGTCAGCTGTGAGGATTTTTCCTTTCAATAAGGTCCACATGAAGAATTTCATTTTGGGAATGGCTTCGGAATGCCACACAGTCTTCTAGACAGGCCAGATAGGTGATGGATATTGTTCTTTGTAGAGATGCTTTTAAGCAGACTTGATGGTGAAGGTTTTTCCTGTGGGGTCCCAGCGAAAACCATCTGTGACATATTGTTTGATAGGAGCTAGTCCATGCAAATGAGTTTGCAGATTTCTGAGTTCATATTTCAGGAAAGGAGGGATAATAGGGAATTGCCATCTGATCCACATTTGGTTCTGAGTGTCCCATTTCGAAAACTGACTCAGGAATTTAAGACCCATGTTGTTGAAGTGGCGAAGAATGTTCTGAGTGCCTAGCCTTTCCATGATGGGGTTTTTCCCCATAATTCGATCCATACCAATATTTATTGACTTTCCTCCTTTAGGAACTTTTGAGAGGTTTTGTGCTAGGAGTGGGATAGCTTTTTTGCATGAAGACCATATTTTGGTGCACGGTCTAATGGGGATTTCTTGTTGCAGGAGGTGTTGCCTGGGAAAATTTAAGTATTTAACTTCTAGCACTTTTTTCCACCAAGTCTGGTTCCCACTGAGAAGTCTCCAAAGTACCTTCCCGCTAAAGGTTTGATTCATGAGTTTAGGAGAGCGTACTCCTATGCCTCGATGCTCCTGATCTTGAATAACATGATTCCATTTGACTAGATTGTATTTTTTTTTTATCTTGCTATCCTCCTTGCCATAGGAAGTGTCTTATGATTGCCTCAATTTTGAGATGAACGCTGTCCGGGGCTTGAAGAAGAATAAATTGATAGAGAGGGAGGGAGGATAACCCAGATTTGAGGAGGGTGAGGCGACCTGCGTGGTTGAGCCACGAGGAGCCCCATTGATGCACTTTTCTCTTCATTTTGTCGATAATCACATTCCAGACCTCGGCCTTCAAGTATTTGGCACTAACCGACATTCCTAAGTAGTTAAAGTGATCCCATTTTTGCTTGCAGGGGACCCCAAAGATATTGGCAATGCTGTGTAATGATTGTCTGGAGACATTCCAGCCATAGACACAGCTCTTCATGTAATTGATCAGGCCTCCAGAGAAGAGCATAAATCTGTCCAATACATTTTTAAACCTCTGTGCTATTATATTGGATGCTCCTCCCATTAATAAAGTATCATCAGCAAATTGGGAGTGATTCATATTTCGAACTCCATTGCCATATTTTATACTTGTAATAAGACCCACCCGCCTCATATAATCAAGAGCTCTGCTGGAGGATTCAGCCATAAGAATGAACAAGTAGGGGGAGAGGGGGAAACCTTGCTGAAGCCCTCTTGAGGATTGGAAGAAAGGAGTTGGTATTCCATTGATAAGGGGGGATATCCAAGGCCTGGAGATGAAGGACTTAATTAAGTCAAGAAATTTTTTATTAAATCCCATTTTTTGCAGGACAGCTAGGAGGAAGGAGTGCCTTACCCTGTCGAAGGCATTGGTGAGATCAAGCTTGAGAATGAAGCCTTTTTCATTGCGAGATATGCTGGAGTGGATGGCTTCTTGAACAAGGAGGATGGAGTCAGAGATCTGCCTTTGAGATATGAATCCACCTTGATTCTCCGTGATGAGATTGTTTATGTGGGGTTTGAGGCGAGTGGCCATGATTTTAGTGATTATTTTGTACGAGACATTGAAAAGGGAGATGGGTCTGAATCTAGAAGATAGAGTTTGTATATCCCCCAATATTATTTTATTTTCCGGTGCGCCCATTGTATCATTTTCATGAGATATTTTTTGATGAGGCCCCAATAAGATCTGTAGAAATATATTGGGAATCCGTCAGGCCCAGGGGCTTTATCCTGATGCATAGTCCAAATAGATTTTTCTACCTCTTCTCTAGCTATGTCTCGGTTGAGAGAGTCTTTGATCTCATCAGTGATGAGGGGCGGGAGGTGTTGGAGCAGATCCGAATAATCCTCAACCAAACTGTTCTCAGTAAGGAGATATTTAAGATGCAAGGTTGCAGCTTGCTATATTAATTCTTGATGAGTTTGTATGTTGCCTGCTTCATCTTTGATAGAAGAGATATTGTTTTTGGATTTGCGGACAATGGTTTTTTTGTGAAAGAAGGCAGTGTTCTTATCTCCTGCATGCTTGCAACCGTAAATTCCTAGATTTGAGGCGCCATTTCTCCTCCTCTTTCCTGTTTATATTATGCAGCTGCCAATAGAGGTTCTTTTCTTGAGTTAGAATGTCTTGGCTGGTGCGTTGAGAATCAATAATGCTGTGAACATTCTTCAGCTTGGATTTAATTTCTTCTTTGATCTTTTCTGGCTCTTGATAATGCGTTTTCGCCCATTATTTTAGGGCTTGTTTAGTCCTTTTCAGTTTGGACTCCCATATGAAGATGGGCGATCCTTCAACATGATGAAACCACACATTTCAAACAATCTGCTTTGCTTCCTGGATGTCGTTCCATAAGGGGCTGTACCGAAAAGGGATGGGCCCAAGAGGGCGTTGAGTAGCCAAAGATAACGTAATGGGGTAATGATCGGAAGCAGAGAACGAGAGAACATTTGCAGAGACAGAGGAGAAGTGAGAAAGGAGGGAGAAAACTATTAGAATCCTATCCAGCCTTTCCATAATATTGTCTTTCCCTATTCTCCGGTTAGTCCAAGTATATCTTCTATTCTTTTGGGTGATGTCCACTAGTTCCTGTTCTTGAATTAAATCTTCAAGTTGTCTTCTAAATGGGTCCTCCCCAAAACAACCTCCTCTTTTTTCATTAGCATGCAGAATTAGATTTAAATCACCTCCCATAATGATGCTGTTGTTTTCTTCATTATTCATATCATCCTTTAGATAATTCCAACAGACCTCTTTTTCTCTGTAATGATTTGGGTTGTAGACATTATACACAATGATTCTCTCCTTGGTTGCAATGTTCTCTAATTTTGTTTTGAGCCAATTTTGATTTGTTGTACTGTCCTTGTGTTTCCAAGTGTTATTTGACCATAGAGTGGCTAGCCCTCTTGAGGCACCTCTAGATTCCAACAGAGTGCCCTCATATTGTTTTTCTTTATCGATTATTTTCCTCATGTCAGATTCACCTTGTTTGGTTTCTTGAAGTAGAATGATTTCAGGCTTTTCTTGATAGATGAGGTCCCTTTGAGATTTGGTTTTGGAGGGGTGCCATAAACCCCTGCAATTCCAAGATAGGACTTTCATCATTACATAAATTCAATTTGAGGAGGTGGTCTTCCTCCCTATTCCTTTTGTGGCATGTATTTATGATTCTGCCCCAGTATGTAGTTCTCAATAGGATTTTGGGTTCCTAATGCAATGTATTTTTGAGAATTTTCATTTTGTTGTTGTTTTGTTGATTTTCTGCCAGGTCCCTGCTTCTTATGAGTTTCCAATGAAGCTCCATGCTCCTTAGTCGAGTTTCTGGTGATTCAGATGGAGGCCGAGCCAAGGGAAGATGTGATGAGGTCTTGGATGGGGGATGAGAAGATGGGATCTTGAGGGGGGGGGGAGGATTGGAGGGAGGGGGAACGGTGTCAGGAGGATCATTGTCAAGGGGAGAGATTATTGAGAAAGGGTTGGATTGTAGGTTTGATGAGGGGGAAGCTGAGGTAGATGGAAGGTTGGATGGATCTTTTCTGGAAGAGGGAGGAGGGGGATGAATGGGTTGAGAAGCGTCCAGAGAATCAGGCTTTGATGCAGGGTTAGATTTATTTTTTTTAACTGTCTCCCAAGGCTGATATGATTCCTGACTATTAATATCAATATTTTTTGTGCAACAATTAGAAAAATGCCCATATTCGTGACATACCTTACACTTGAACGAGATCTTCTCGTAGTCAATTTGCTGAATGTGCGTCCAATCGTCCACTTTGAGTTTGATGGATTCTGCGAGGCCTTTGCCCAAATCTACTTCAACGCAAATCCTGTCACAGGTGAGCATGTTCTCTTTAGGTTCGCTTCTGTCAATGAAAGTGCCGATCGCGTTCCCAATAGCCTTGACCGAATCGTCCCCCCAACAATGCAAAGGGAGATGAGGTAGGTGCACCCAAACAGGGACAGCTTTTGGCACATCGAGTTCAGGATCAAAGTCAGGAGTCCATTTGTGGATATAAAGGCCCCTTGAATCTATGAAATAGGGCCCATTTCTAAAGATTAGGTCTTTGTCTTCTTTAGATTCGAAGTGGAAGGTAAAGTACCCCTTTCTGCAGAACCTGATGGAGATTTTTCCTGCGATCTTGTCTGACCAATTTCGTTCTATCCATCTCTGGACCATCTTTAGAGAATTATAGAGCCCAGTGAACTAGTATATGAGGCCCTTCTCTGCTAGGGAAGGAGCTGCCATGTGTGGAAGCACGGGAGGGAGAACAACTTCTTGCAAGCCATCAAGTTTTTTCATGAATCTTGAGACGGTGGGTCGGGGTTTAGGAGGACCCAGAGAGATGATAAGATCAATGAAAGTACGGGCCTAAGCTGAGGGAGCAGAAACCTCTGGGAGAGCCTCTGGAGAGCTCATGCTGAGGGAGTCTGCAGGCCAGAGCCTCGAAGTCAAAGGTCAGCAGACTGCAGGGATGGCAGAGAAGGCAATCGCCGTGGCACAGGACCAGGGGCGGGGCAGGAGGCCCAACGCAGAAGCACGCGCAGAGGCTCCTAGGTCAACTCACCATAGGGCGAGCTCCATTCCATCGCAGTTAAAAAATTCTAGTGCAGATTTATTGGCTAATGTAGCATCGAAATTAATTCCATCTCAAGAATTTATTCCCGATAGGTTTTCCATTGAATTGATTTTTAGACCATCTATTCCTGACAATATTACCAATTGGAGAGTATTTAATAATGATTCAGATATCATAAATTTCCTTACATCTGAAGGATATTATGATAATCAAATTCTATATGAAAGTGAACATGACACTCAGATAAAGGATGAACTAGATGAAAATCCAATTCCTAAGTCAGTTGTCAAATTAAAAGACCTTTATGATCTAAAATATAGGTTTAAAAGAGTTACTAACTCTAAAACTCAAATTTCTACCTTAATATTTGAGTTAGTAAATCTCGGAACTGATGATAAACCTCAAAATGTCAATTTAGGTCTTGGTCTATCTTTTGATGAAAGATTATCATTTGTCAATTTGTTAAGGATGTGCAAAAGTGTTTTTCCTTGGAATTACACTGATCTTAAAACATATGACACTTATGTTATTAAACATTCTATTCCTATTATTTCAGATGAGAAACCTATACAGCAAAAGTTGAGGAAAATTCACTCGAATATTGAAAATCAAATCAAGACAGAGTTGAATAAACTCCTCAAAGCAAGGATCATCTTTCCAGTTTAGATATTCTAAATGGGTTTCAAATTTGGTTCTTGTCAGGAAGAAAAATGGTGATATTAGGATTTGTATTGATTTCAGGAATTTAAACAAAGCATGTCAGAAGGACAATTTTCCATTACCAACCATGGAACAAGTATTGCAAACAGTAGCTGGTTCTGAACTTGTGTCTTTTCTAGATGGATTTTTAGGATATAACCAAATCCTCGTACATCTAGATGAAAGATTAAAGACTACATTCAGGACTAAGTGGGGAACTTACGCCTATTAAAATATGCCATTTGGGTTAACCAATGCAGGTGCCACTTTTCAAAGAGCCATAGACACAACTTTTAGAATACTCATCAAAAAATCAGTGGTTATGTATCTAGATGACATTACAGTATTTTCTAGACAAGAAACCAATCATGCGAATGACCTAAAGCAAGACTTTGAGCGATGTAAAAAGTATTTAATTTCATTAAACCCAAAGAAGTCATATTTTTCTCTAGATGAAGGAAAAATTTTAGGATTCATTGTGTCAAAGAGAGGTATCTATATTGATCCTGAAAGAATTGAAGAGATTAAAAGAATTCGTTTTCCTCATAACAAGAAAACTATGCAGTCATTTCTTGGACAGATAAATTTTTGTAAAAACATTTGTCCCTGACTTTTCGCAAATAGTTTTACCTTTGCAAACCATGACTAAGAAAAATTCAGTCTTTAAATGGGAACATAAAAAAAGAGAAGCATTTGATTTAATCAAATAATCCATTATCAATGCTCCATTCCTGACTACCCCCAATTTTCTTAATCCTTTTACTTTATATACATTCTCATTAGATACATCTTATGTTGCTGATGTTGTTTTGACACAGCTTAATGACTAAGAAATTGAAGCACCAATATCATTTTTCAGTTCCAATTTGCAAGGCATAGAATTAAATTATTCATCTCTTAAGAAATAAGCATTTGTTGTCTTTAAAGCTATAAATAATTTTAGGTCGTTTATCCTTAAAAATCACACCAAAATAATAGTTCCATTCTCTGTAGTGAGACAACAATTGATGCAAAAAGAATTAGGAGAGAAAAGGGCTAACTGGGTTACTACTTTAAAAGAATATGATGTAGAAATTAGACCTTCTAAAATTTTTAGAGGTCAAGGTTTTTGCATAATGCTAACAGGAGCATCCCATTTATCATTAGAGGCAGACACAAGTAATAATATGAAAATATCCGAGGTAAGCCTCAACGATTTGCAATCTTGATACGCTGATCTCAAGTTTTATTTAGAAAATGGATATGCCCCAACTCAAATCAGTTATAGAACAAAACATGCCTTAAGATTAAAGGCCAAGCATTATGAAATAATCAATGACTACTATTTAGAATAAGATTTGATTCTGTGTTATAAAGATACTTAGAGAAAACTGAAGCAGAGAAAGTTTTGCAGGAACTCCATGATGGACCAACTGGAGGACATTTTGGAGGAAATACATCACATAAAATCTTGCATGCAGGTTACTATTGGCCTACACTTTTCAAATATGCTCATGAATATGCAAGAAAATGCAAATTTTGTCAAATTGCATCTGGAAGACAAAGGAAACCGACCTTCCCATTACAACCAGTTAATATCGAACAACCATTTGAGCAAATTGGGATTAGATATAATTGGTGAGATCGTTCCTAACTCTTCCAAACAACATAACTATATTCTCACTACTACATATTATTTTACTAAATGGGTGGAATCAGTTCCACTAAAGGTAGCCAACTCTGAGAATATTATTGAATTCATTGATCAATTTATCATAACTAGGTTTGGTTTACCTACTGCTTTAATGTTCGATAATGCATCTTATTTCTCGAGAGCTGCTATGATAGAATTTGCAATCAAAAGAGGTTTTAAACTTAATTATTCTGTATATTATTATCCGCAAGGAAATTTTTTAGCAGAATCCACAAATAAAAACCTTACTAGAATCATCAAAATAACTGTTGATCTAAACCAACAAAATTGGCATAAGTCATTAACGTTTTCTCTCTGGGAAGACTGAATAACTCAGAAGGCCTCCATTGGCACTTCTCCATTCAATCTTGTTTATGGAAAAGAAGTTATTCTTCCTACCAATGTAGTTATTCCTTCTCTTGCCTTAGTTCAATTTTTGATGAATCCCCTTCTTCTTCCATGCAAGTAAGAAAATTTCAAATTCTCAAGCTTGAAAAAGAAAGGGAAAAAGCTAAAGTTACTCATGCAAATCATCGGAAAATGGTAAAATCTTCATTTGATTCAACTTCTATCACTCCAAAAAAAATTCAAATTGGTGATCTGGTATTGAAATGGGACAAAGCACATGAGGAAAAAGGTAAACAAACCAAATTTCAAAGACTATGGCTAGGTCCATTTCAAATCATTGAGGAAATAGGCCCATCAACATTTTTATTGCAAGATCTATCAGGCAAAAGAGATTCTTTGCCTATTAATGGGAATATTTTAAAGAAATAATTTTCATAGGAAGCAACCCCTTCTATTCCCTGCATATTATTGTCTTTTCTTTTCCTTAGGAAAATAAAAGTTGCGTAGTATTGATTTTTGGCTTTTCAGGTAAACATCTCAGAATTTTTTTTTGATTTATCGCTTATAGAAATAAGAATTGTTAAGGAAATAATCGAAATATTAGAATATCAAATAGATTCTATTTTACTAAAAGATGCAATTTCACTGAAGTTATTTATTCTTTGATGAACTCTCATCTTTATAAAGCATGGTTACTCTGTTATCAGTCACGAAAAGAATCTTTAACATAGTAAAGACTATTTTTACAAATAAGCAATTTTAAAACTAAAAAAAATTATCATCCAGAATCCTCAAAAGGACCAATGATTCACCCCATCCGGGAGAAAATATCAATTTTTAGAAAGAAATTCAAAAAATTATGCTAAAAAACTTAGAAGATAATAAGTCTCATCAAGAGATTGTTTACCATGTTCATAGGGAAATAGTTAAACTGACATTACCAATACTGCCTACCAAAACAGGGTAATGACTTGAGATTATATCAAGAGGGAAAGGGGTCTCATTAAGAGCCAGCTTGACCAGTTTAGTTACAACTAGTGAATGGCATTGTCAATATTTTGTTACCAAGCCAAGACAATGGCTTTTAAGTAAATAAAAATATATATATATACAAAAAAGAAAACAAGTTCCAAAAGAGATTAAGTATATAATTTTGGAATTTATTTTTGAAGATCATAAGAAAGACTGGATGGGACGATAAATCATTTCTGGGTAAAAGGTAACCCTGCTAAAACCTTAAATTTCCAATTGGATCAGAGGCTCTACCAATGATAAAAGAGTATATATTTATAAATCTAATCTGAAAGAGCCACCTGCTTCATCTTTTTGAACTGAGTAAATACTAATAGAGATACTCATACTTTTATTTTTAAGAGGAAGTCTTATGAATTATAATTAAGAGAGATTTTATTGCTTAGTGAGATGTTGTTTATTGAAATCCATTCCTGCAACTATTTTTATTTTGAATTTTTTTTAGAAATTACAAAAAATTAATCAGAGATAGCTGGTTCTCCCAATTGAATTGCCAATTGTTGTACTATACAATTCCCCCAATTTATTTTTACTAAATGGGGACCCTTTAAAATAAATAGAGTTTTATAAGCTTGATTTTATCTTATCTTAAGTCTAAAACTATAGGAAATAAAGTTTCTTTCCCCTTTTCGCTTTGATCTCTTAGCGCTAATCGCAAATAGCATAAATTACAAGTGAAAAAGTTAAAACATAATAAGTGTTGCAAGCTGCGATGTGCGCTATAACCATTTTTAAAAGTCATATAAAACTCCCGTTACAAATTCTTTAAACACAACTTTAAAAATAAATCGCTTCACACCTTTTTAAATAATCAACTTATGAAAATTCGGTAAAAGTTGCGATGAATTGAACCCGAAGAATTAATAGCGGAAACAATAATAAAACTTCAAACATCTGATAAAGTGCATCGGCGTGATTTCTTAACGCATTTCGCAGTGAATAAGAAAATGCAAGTTTTATTACCGTATGGAAATTGCGATCTTCGATTTGCGCAGATCGCATTTCGCGAAAGTCATCGCCAACGGAAAACATAACTAAAAGTAATGGTTTAGAGTTGTGATATGCGATATTGATAGTTATTGCTCAAGTGCGTGAAATGATTCATATCTAATCAACCGAATATAAGATCTAACGTCTTAATTTTATCGAATAGACATTTTACGTAAAGGTGTGTAAGAGATTTGATAAGAAGAATTATGGGTGATTAACGAAATTTAATGGGAGTAAGGTTTGAAAGATTGATATCTAATTCGAGCGTGTTTTGAAGGATTGAACGTTAGATTTTTCATTATATTGTTTTAAACTCTATCCTTCTCTCCATTCATCTCAGGTCTAAATTTTTCTCTGTTCGCTTGAATTCAAGAAACAACTTAACGGAGTAAGGATAACAGGGATGAACAATAAAGGCAAGGAAATTTCCCAAACATCAGCTATTGAAGAATCATACATGTCTGTCTTATTATCAGATACCACTTACAACAAATATTGCGACAGTTCCTCATGGGAGGCAATGTACCAACTCTTCGAGAATGAACAGCCAAGGGTAGTAACCAAAATTGCTACAACAGACACATCAGTTTCTTCAAACCCATCATATTTTGATGTTGCATGCTCATTACTTTATAAAGTAGCAACGAGACTGAATATTCTCCCCTTTATAGATATGGTTAAGTGGGTAATTGACCACTTGAACATAACATATATGAAATTTGAGAATTAAAAGGAGGATAATATTGGTTCATTCATGGCACTGAGATTTGAGGACAATGTACCACTTACCCATCCCGTAGCAGAACTATGACAAAGCTTTTGTCCAAAGTTTTACAAGGAAACATACAAACCTGATGAAATTTATAAAGGAATGGAAGGATGACCAAGACAAGATGAAACGGGACAAACTCGTTATGTACCTGATAGCACAATTTCCTTCCCCTTATTGCTATGCGGCTGGAATGTTGTGTAGATTGTTTGCAAAGCCTGATACTACTATGTTTTCTATAGACTGGGTCCTGTTAATTGACACAATTGTCAATTCTTTAATTCTAAATTGGGAAAATATCATATCTAATAATTTGGCCGGAAATATCATGGAGTATAGAAGTAAAAGAAGTGTTTCCTCTAGGGAAATACCCCCCTTTTACATGAGAGCCTATGTCATGGATGCAATTTGCTTTTGTTCGTCCTACCACGAGATGGAAGTGGACGACCCAAGACCCCACTCCAATCCATATTTACCACATAGCCCTTTGGGAGTCAGATTTTCACTTACATTTTTACAAAATTTGCCATAGAGTCATGCTACCTATGCATCAAATTATATTCAATGAGAAAGCCCCTAGGATTTCCAAAGAGGCTAGTACAGACATTTTTCCTGTTTCCAGATGGTTTGTCGAAGAAATTTTCACCTATGTCAGAGTTTTTCAGGAGTTATGCTTCTCCCCACATCCTACCCTATTATGCTCCTAACAAGCTACTTGCTAGAGAAATTTATTACCAACTTGTAGTAAGTGGTATTTAGAAGCAACTCAAAGATGCCAAGAATATCATTTGGCCTAATTTCCCTTTGTAGTGCGGTACTTTTGCACTTTTTGATATTGGTCATACATTCAAGGAAGTTTCAAATATTAATTTATTGAATTTGTCTATAATTCCAAAGAGGCCATACGACCCCAGTGATGTGATTAATAATTTCACCATAGAGCTTAAGTTGAAGCCTTTTATGAAAGATATAGACAAATTTGATGATTTATTTCAAGGCATTGAGAAATTTCCAGATGTACTAAAATATGCATCCAGTCAGGTCAATCAAGATGACTTTGAAGCTTTCCAAACATACAGAAATAAGAGATTGGAAAGAATTCCTTTGGATTTATTTATTATTGAAGATGTCAACCGACCGACTCCATGTATTAGCTTAGATAATGAAACCAAAGACATGTTTGAAGATGAATGCCAGGATAAATCTAATCATGAGTCAAGGCAATCAGAACACAGATCTCAAAATTCGGATCACTCTGATAATGAATCCGAAAACAGAAATGAGAGCCCAGAAAAGGTAATTGATAAAGTAATCAAAGAGATTGAAATGCAAGAGAAAGGAGCAATTAATGGAACTGTAGCATCTTCCCAAGAAATTCAGCACAACCAAAATACACCTGATCAGGCAGAAAAATCTCAGCCAAAGAATTTGAAGAATGAATGGGAAAATTTTTCTAAGGCACTGCAAACATCACAACCAAATACTAATAATGATCAATCTACCAGCTTTCAAATGCTAGAACATTCTAAGAAATTAGTGGAAACTGCAATTCTGTTACAATATGTATCTGAAACTCATGATCGAGAGACCATTCCGGCCTACCCTACAGAGCAGATAGTTTTACAAATTGAAGAAATTACTTCACTGGGTATTTTATATAGTCCTAGTCATAAGGTTGTAGTCAAGAGAAGAAAAAGGAGAAGAATCGATGATACAATACAACTCTTACAAATGAATATCTTGACGTTCTATGGAAGGATCCTCTAGTTGATCCTACTGAACATTTAACTAATCTATCACAGTTTGTAGGGGCATATGCTACTGCCATTATTGACAAGGCTACTGAAGTTCAATTGTTACTAAAATAAAGAGAAGACAAAATACAAGATTTAGAGAGACTGTTAGAGCAATAAAAGTTTAACTCCAGTAGGCAAATGGAATTGGAAATGTCTCAATTTCAAGTGGATTTTGAAAGGTTAACTTTGCAACATCAGGTGCAACTTAGAGAAAAGGAAACACAACTGGAAGCTGCAATGAACAAATTAAAAAGCCATCCACAGATAGAGAAATTAAAAAAAGAAGCATTGGAAATGAATGCAAAACTAAAGCAACAACAAGAAGTATTTTTCTAACAAGCTTCAATCACCAGTTCTTATTATGATTCAGGAGAAATCCTGATCCAGCAAGTGGCTAATAGGAAACTTGAGTGTGAGAAATTTGAAAAGAAAATTAAACATTTTATTTAGTGGCAAGCATATGACTCAGGGAAGGAATTTGATCTACCCCAGGTAGATAAATTTCACAAATAAATTTTATTTAAAGATTGGGAAGCACAATTAAGACAAGCAGACAAGGCAGCAACTAAAGCATCTCTTATCATTCCAATAATTCTCAAAAGTTGTGAGATTTTTTATTTAGTTTTAAAGAATATTAGAGGTAACCACAAACCTAATTTTAAGCCTTAATATCTATCCTTCCTAATGCTCAGAGAGGGCTCTCTCTATATGATTTATCTTTGTTGTTTGTATTTGATTTTAGGCTAGTTATGTAGGGTAAATTGGTTTTGGGTTTTGATTTGATTTGGTGGTGAAATAACTTACTTATATGGATAGAAGTAGATATGTATTCCATTGGGCTAATGGATTCAATGTGTCAAGCAGTCAAATCAAGATCAAGTTCTAAAGGGAAAAGTTTACAGGGCAAGAGAGCTAAGTCACATCAGATCTTCAAGCTTGATGGTGAAATGGTTTTAATCAGGGTAAAAGAGAGAATAAGGGTTTTTAAACCTGGATTATGAGTGAAAAGGTAGAGGTCAATCGAAACTAGGGAGAAATTAAGGGTTCCCTAGTCTGGATATCAGTGGAAAACATATAAATGATAATCAGTCAAAACATAGTGCTTTTAACATATTCTGAAATAACAATTCCTGATTTATCATTTAGATTAGGAATACTTCCTAATGATAAGTATTTAAAATACTTCCTAATTCTTCCACCCTCAATACTTCCTAATGATAAGTATTTATACAAAAACTCATACAAAATATCCTAGAATAAACTTAGGAATTATTCATGGAAAATAAATATCTTCATGCAAGAAGATAGTGACAACTTTCTAACTAATGCTAGTTGTACCTTTTTTATTGAAATAAATGGTTTGCTATCTTGATTTTGTTACTGATTTATCTCTTTGTAGTTCAACGAAGGCTGTAGCTGGACAATGAGGTGTCTTTCACACTGGCAACTTCATCTTTTCTTTGTATTTTTTTATTCACTTTCAACTTTTGATCTAGAACTGATAATCTTTCATATGATTCTCTTTATCCTGATACTCTTTCACTGTAAAACTGTAAATGCTGATGTAAAAACAAAAAGCTCTTTTTTTTACTTTAACTGATCTGTGCTTACTACAATTTTGATTTTGTAGTAGATCAGTTAAATTTTCCTAGAATTCTGCGTCTGGAATTTTTATCTTCATCATCCTTTTGAAGTTTTCATCAGCTTCAGTATATTTTGAGAATGTTGGCTTATTCACAAATAAGTGTTTTACTTCATGCTATAAGTAAAAAAAATTCTCAAAATTCTTGTAGAACACCTTCCCTGTTGGGATTCCCTGCAAGGCCGAATTGTTCACTTGTTCCCTGGAAAACTCTCTTATATTTTTATCATAATCATCCTGCTTCATTAATCTATCATTAATCACTAGAGGATTGGAAAGGCCTTTTTGCCTTAGAACATCAAACTTGATCATGAACCTTGTGATAGCAATCTCCATGTTCTGGCATTTCTCCTCTAACTGTATCATCAAATTATTCTTAGAGATTACCTTCCTAACTTCCAGAATGGTCTCTATTCTGTCATTTATTCCAATTTCTTCTAGCTCTTGTCTATTTTTTGAATTAAGAAACTTGATGATTTCTAGAGATTCTTCAAGTTTCTTACCAAGTTCTTCATTGATCTTCTGTATTGCTTCTCTTACTAATTTCACTAAGTCTTTCTACTCATATATGACCTGTATGGATGGTAAAATATCATTGACTGCTTCAATGATATTGGACCATCACTGTTGCTTGACATGTGCCATTGGTTCCTTCAGTGTGAGTTGTTTTTCTAAATTTTTCAGTTGCTCATTCAATTTGTTGGCTTTTTTTTCTTCATTATTAACATTTATTTGAGAAAGTTTCTTAGCATCTTCAAGACTTTTGAGCTGTTATTTTAGTCTGTTTATCTCATTGGTCTGAATAGACATATATTGCATAGCCTTTACTAACTTGCTTGCTTCATCTGAATGCTGTGATACTGTTGTTGAAGATTTTGTGGCTGAAGTTGTAGATGAAGTAACTGGAAGTGTTGTGGCCACTGGGACATTAGGAGCTAGTGATTCTGCCAAAGTAGAAGGTACAATTGTTGTAACTATAGGGATGACAGTGGCAGGAATTTCCTATGCTTTGTTGGCTTCTTTCTCCTGGACCAACTTGTCCATTTCAATATCCATTTCCTTTATCTGAGCTGTTAACTGTAAAATGAGACTCATCATCTCATCCTTTTGATTGGTATCCTGTAATACCTCCTTGGCTTGAGGATTTTCTGTAGGGGCAAATTTAGTTGTTTCCTTAATGCAACAATGTCTACATTTTTCTTCTTGATCAATTCCTCCGCAGCTTTTATATTTTCAAGATCATATCCTACTTCAATTACTAGTTCTTCCAAGGATTTAATTCTAGTTTCCTTTGAATGTGAAGATGCTTTCTCCAATTTGAGCTGATATCTTACATTTACCAGAGTGTTTTGTAGTTTTTGTGCACTCATAGCCTTGGTGGTCATTGTACAATAAATAATCTCCCCTGCTTGCTTATGAAATTCAATTTGATCCAGAGGATTAACATCCTGGATTTGGACTTCAAACTCTATCTTTTTATAATCTGAGGATGATTTAGGAGTCTGAACTATAGGTTGAAGAAATGACATTTGCATATTTTTATTCATATAGTCAAAGGCTGAAAGTAGCCTATTCTAGATGCCAGGAGTTTGTTTCAGATACTGAGAATATATTTCTGTCTTAATTTCTTTATTTCTGGCTCTGATTTCTTTGTATCTTTATTTGATATCCATGTCCTTTTCTGCTGGTTTTTTAGATGAAAAAAATTCTATACTATGTTGTTTCTGAATTTGTTGTGTATTAGAAGTAGTGGGCTATTGTTCTTCTTCAATTATTGTAGGAGGTGCATTATCTTTTTCTGCAATTTCTGTATCTATCACCTCTATTGTATCCTTTTCTTTCTTAGCAGGATTTAGCTTTGGCTTTTTACTGTATCTCAATTTGAATTTAGTCCCTGTTGTAGTTTCTGTTGTATAGGATCCTTCCTCTCTGTTTCTCTTCACATTTTTGTCTTCTTGGGCTGGAGTTTGCAAAGTTTGACTACTATCACTTTGCTTCTCTGCCTCTACCAATGTGTTCTGTAACCATTTAGATTGGTTTAAGAATTTCTCAATCTCTGTCTTCTTTTCATGTACATATGGAGTTAATTTGCATTTAACTCTCATTTTACTAATAACACTAAGGGGATCATAATACCAAAGGAAACTAGGACTGAATTTGAACTCCTGCAATTGTTTTTGTGCTTCAGGACCTGCCTCTCTATTGTTACAGATAAAAGGGCCAACTTGGTTCTTCAACTTGAACGGTGTTTTCTTCTTTGATATTAAGAAATTAACTGCATCTGAATTTAGAATCTGCCTTATGTATTCCAGGGAAAATAACCTCATAGGGAGGTATTTGGGTAGTTTATAAGGGATAAGACTTGACCCATAAACTCTTATTTCAGTGTGATTTTGGTACAAGTACCAATCACTTGTCCTATTATGGTCAGACAATTGCATGACCTTTTTGATTTCATTACTAATTCTGGGCTGTAAGCTGCTGTTCAGCAAATTTACCAAAGGATGAATGAAGGAATCTGTAAACTCTGTATAGGTGAACTCATTGGAATCTTTCCTTATCAAGGAAGTCCAAAAAATGACTGATTGAAGATTTCCTTCCACATCAAGCTTCTAAATGTTTATATTGAATTTCTCAGACTGAAAATATAGGAACATGTGAAATAGGAATGAAGAGTACTTGAAAATACCTTCAGAAGGCATTTTGACCAATTGCTCGTGGATACAGTTAGAAAATTATTGGGAAAAGTTAAAAATCAGAGCAGGAGGATGACCAGGTGTGAAAGTAGATAGAAAAACTAACACTGCAACATCAACATGTTCATCTGTAAAGTAGCCAAGAATAAAAGACAACGTGGAAATGATATTTCTTGTCCTTTCAGAAAATTTTATAGAAGAGTATGGAGGATTTAACTTGGGAATCTCTACATAAGAAGGCATGAAGGTATGGAAAATCTGGAACCTCCTAGGGAAGTCTAGAATCAAGTATAACTGAATGAGGGCTTCAATGGACAAAGGAACTTCATCTAGTCCAGGCTGTATTTGAAGCATTTGATTGATTGAATCTGCTGTAATAGTAAACATGACTTCTTTTTCAGGGTTTACTATGGCTCTCTGATCTGGGAAGTAGCATAATTGAAAGATTCTAATTACTTCTGGTCATTGGTAAGTACGAGGAACAACATACTTTGGTAAATTAGAGTCCCAGATGAACACTTCATCAGCTGGATCTAGGGATTTTTCTTGGCTCCAGCAATGGAGCTCAAGAAGGTTGAATTCTGTCACTGTGTCAGTAATATTGAAGTCTGTATCTGCTAGTGGAATGTGCTCTACATCTAAAACAGGGGGTTGTAGAGGACTGACAAATAAAATGTTTTTGGAAGTGTTGAGGAGGTAAATCCCCTCTGCGGACAGAGGCGATCCCTACTAGCCCAGCAGGGGTCTAGCAACAAACAAACAATGCTATGACGCAAGCTCCTAATTACGAATGAAAGACTTGGGATAAGAGCCTACCTGGATTCCAACGCTAGATCTGAAGAAGAAGATGTCCCCGTCCTTCAGTCTTGGCAGATCACAATCCTTCCACGATCTCCGTTGATGAACACCTGCACACAGAAGAAACGAACAGATACATGCATAGGAACCAGCATACGTAACTAAACATCGGTCAGAAAAGATATTACTCGCATTAACATGATAGAGAAAGGAGTGGAACCATAATCATAGTCATCTATTAAGTAATAAACGAATAGAAGTTACAACCAAGTTCTGACGTCGCAGCCTCCTTCGAACGGGTCTCCGGTCGTCCACGTCTCGCAAAGCTCGCCAAGGAAAGGGAAAACCTCTCCAGAGTCATTAATTTTTCTTGTTTTATAAAATTCAATACTCTTTTGATCTTAGAAACAATGGTTTAGGCTTGTAGGAACACCTCTGGAAGTTTTAACAATTTGCAGAAGGAATTGGATAAAATAGGGGTTATCTATTGTCTGCAAAAAGGTTTTAAACTCATTCAATTAACCAAGCAGTAATCTCTGTAACAAAATAGAAACTTCAAGACCTTAGAATTTCTGTAAAAGATATCCAGGGCATGCAGTGAATTCTCTGTGATAAAAAGCAATATTAAGACATCAAGTTTATGCAAAAAGGATGCCTAAGTGCTGTAGGAAAGAGTTTGAAGGTCACATAAGTATTTCTTAGGTCTGTAGATGACTTAAACTTCTTCAGTTTACTCAATCTGTGATTTTTAATAGTCCAGGGTTTTAGAATCTGTGAAAGGATTGCTCAGGGTTTACTGAATAAAGGATTTAGGAAGAAAGTGGGGTTTTCTTTAGGTTTAAAGGCTCCTAAATGATTTGATTAACTGTTTTACTATTTTAGATCGATGGATGAGTCTGTTCTTCTGAAGAATACCTGGGAAAACTGAAGTTTTGTTGGGAAGGAGGGTTTCTGGGGTTGCATAAGGTTTCCTGAGGTTCTATTGGTCTTTATAAGCACTTGGATAACTTCTGCAACAGTTGTAGCAATAAAATTGGTGAATTCTGTTTTAGTTAGGCCTTAAAATAGAGTCGGTAGCATTTGTTTCGGTTTTCAATGCTTATTCTGTGTGAAAACGGTAACAAAAGAGTAAAAAGAGTGCAAATGGGTGGTTTATAAGCATTTTCATTCAACAATGAATGCATTGAATGAGCGGTCAATTCAAATGGATAAGTGGTTTGGGCGCGGGGGAGGAAAAAACCGCCAAGCATTTTTCCCAAGCTTCAAAGGTAGTAAGCTGTATTAGATTGATTGATGCGATCCAATGGAAATCGGCCACGTAGAGGGGAGAGGAAGCCCGAAAACCACGCTTATCGCAAGGTTCAGGGTGTGCTAACTATCATGCTAAGGAATGTGTGATAAGGGATAACCGCTGTTGGATTTGGTAGATGATGATCGGATGGCTCAGATTGTGCGATAGAGTTGTAAGGTTTGATGGTGTGGGGCCCGGGGTTTCAATGAAGTGGGAGGTTTATATATGTATTTAAGCTAAGGTTTAATACATAGTCGGGAGTGTATTATGATAGGCAGAGGATAATGTATTAACAAATGGGATGCAAGTAAGTTTAACATTAGAATTAGCGGGGATTATATATAATGCGACTGGAATAATTAACATGGTTTAATAATTTAACCTATGGGATGGTGGGATTATATAACACGTGGGGGAAATAAAACATAGGTTAAACTAGAAGTATGGGTTGGGATATATTATAAATGAATTAATTAATATGGGATAAAGGTCAAATAAAGGAGTTAATACTTTAAATTAATGTTAGTAAAGTAATGTAACAGTGGAATGTCAAAATACACTAACTATAGTGTAAAATGTGATGTTTGGAAATAGATTTCTTTATAATGGGTTCCAACATAATATTTTAGCATTTATACTTAGGATAAAGTATTTTTTGGTTTTTTGGGTATTTTTTGAATAAAAGGGGGATTAGTTAAAGGGATTTTACCTTTCTTAAGTAAAATGTGTTTTAAACTTAGGAAAAGGGGATTTTTGCAAAGGAAAATGGATGATAATGGGAAAAGGGGAAAAAATGAAGGGGAAAGAAGAAAAATGGAGGGGATGGAGTATTTTTATAGGGGGATGATTTTTTTTTAAGGAAGTTAGTAAATGAAATTACCAATTTTCTGCTTATCCATGATTGTAAAAGCTGCTTGTACCTACCCATCTGCTACCCTAACATTTTTACTTCATTTTCATGGGTGCATTTGAGCTTGCAAACCCTTGTTCATTTTTCTTTTGAAACAACAAACTAACTAATTCTATCCTTATTTTTTCCAAGGGCTCAGATTAAGCTATTGAGCTCCTTATTATTCTCTACCTAACTACTGATTTTCCAATATTAAACTGTTTGAATAGATCTTTATTCTCTATCTAACAGCATGAAATTTAAAGCATGAGAGGTTAAGATTGAGGTGTTTAACCTTCATGGATTGTGGCATTTTAACAAGTTGCACACAATGTTTATTTTTGCGGTAAAATTAAATAGTAGTGGAATTTAGATTTGCATCACTTTCATGTTTTTATTTTTTATTTTTATTTATTTTTATTTTTTTCTCTTTTTGTTTAGGGTCCATTTTCATATTTTTTTTTTAATATTTTTTTCTTTCAAGTCCTTTGATTTTTCTTTTAGGACTTTTACCCTTTTTACATTTTTTGTTTTTCTAATATGGGAAAACAATTTGCAGAAAGAAAACTATGTACATATTACATGACTAATCAAAGTCAATTCAAAATTATGAATCCTATTATTATAGGACCCTAACAGTGGCTCCACATGGGGATGGCATTTCCTGGTGAAATGTCAAGAACTTTGAGATTAGTAGCCTTTGAATTTTGACTGTGCTGGCCTTAAAACTATTTTCTGAGCTATGAATTATTCATACTTATGATATTTTATCCTTCAAATCTTAGGTCCTTCTCTCTGGGCTTCAACTTTGCCAGAAAAAACATCCAATCCAATCTAAAATCTGCAATGTTATGTACAATGGGTAAAGTAAACAAAGTGAACTGTTGTTATTCTAGGGAATAGTAATGCTTCAACATTCTACCATTGATAGGTCCATCTGGCAGATCTGATCCATCCAACTCTTTAAAAAATAATGCATTGTTACCTTTGTAACCATAAATGACATAAGGGCCTTTCCATAAGAAATCAAATTTCCCATGTTTACCTTTCTCTTCTCTCGTGGAATCCCACTTTAGAACTTTGTCTTCCTTAGTCTTCTTGTCAAATATCTTTTTAATATTTTCTTGAACAACTTGAGACTTGAGATAGACATCTTCCCTGGTTTGCTGCAAGTGTATGGTTTGGTTTATCCTTCTCTGGATATCATTATTTTTTACCTGCAGTTCTTGGATTATCTTCATTACTGGTACTCTTAACGAAGATGGAAAAATAATATCCATCCCATAAACAAGTTGGTAAGGGGATGTACCAATGGATTCCTTTGTGGTAAGTCTATCTGCCCATAAGGCATTCACTAACCTTTTGTTCCAGGTTTTCTTATTGCCCTCTAGTAGTTTCTTGATGATATTCACAAGGATTTTATTGGAGGATTCAACAAGGCCATTACCGTGAGGGTAATAAGCAGTGGAATGACCAAGGGTAATATGGTATTTATTACAAAATTCAATCATCTTTTTGGACTTGAATGCAACCGCATTATCAGTGATGATATTTTGGGGGCATCCAAATCTTGAGAGTATGCTATTTTCTAAAAATGAGATTATGACAGTATCATTGGCTCGCCTGGAAAGTATGGCTTCTATCCACTTAGTGAAATAGTCTGTGGCTGTCAAAACCCACTTGTGTTGGGCTGAGGATGGAGGGTGAATTTCACCAATGAAGTCAAGACCCCATTGCTGAAAATGAATTTCTGTGGAGGTGGGTTTAAGGGGTAAAGGTACCAGCTTTTTCTTTCCTTCAAAGATTTGACACTTGTGACAGGAGGTCACATACTTTTTCACATCTGCAAATAGTGCAGGCCAGTAAAAACCAGCTCTCAAGATTTTATCTGTGGTAGTCTTCTAGTAAAGATTTCCTCCATAGTCACTTGCATGAAACTCTTCCAAAACTTTATCAGCTTCTTATTTAAGCAAACAATTCAATAAATTGCCACCATGATCTTTCCAAAATAGTGCATTTTCTATGATACAAAACTTCATTTCCTTTAACTTTTAAAATCTAGCTTTCTTTCTTAATAATCCAAGAGGAGCTTGTAAATTTAATAATACAAATATAATATCTGCATACCATGGTGAGTCTGAAAAGGATTCACTGATCTCTGGAGTCACCATCTCTTCCTGATCATCTATTTGGGCAATAAAATTAACATCTAAAGCATGACAATTTGATTCATCCATGAGTTTGGCTAAACCTTGACCTCTAATGAGTTTGGCGGGCTTAATTTCCATGTCATATTCCAAAATGGTGGCAATCCATTTGCCTCTTTTACCATCGGGCCCATTCTGGGTCAGAATGTCCTTCACAACTGAATTTGGAACATAAGCAATGATATGTGAATAAAGGATGTACACTCTAAAGTCTTTGATAGCCTTCACTAAAGCTATTGCTTGCTTTTCCATTATGTTATACTTTAAAGTGGCATATCAAAGTGATTTGCTGAAAAAAGCAATGGGCTGCTCATAGCCCTGATCATTTTTCTACAGTAAGACTGCAACAATAGTATGTTCTGAAGCAAAGGAAAAAATAATAAAATCTTTTTTGAAATCAGGACTTATTAGGACTGGTGTTTTTGTTAAGGCTTGTTTAATTGATTCAAATGATTTTTTAGCCTCCATAGTCCATTTAAGTACTAAGTATTTTTTCAACATGTTATTGAGTTCTCTAATTATTTCTGCTAGGTTTGAAATGAATCTTTTGAGAAAATTGATTTTACCTAAGAAAGCTTGCAACTCTTTAATATTCCTATGATGAATAATGTTCAGAATGGCCTTTATTCTAGCTCGGTCTATCCTAATTCCCTCTTTAGATATGATGTGTCCTAACAATTTACCTTCTTCCAGTCCAAATAGAGTCTTTTTAGGATTTAAAGAAATGCCAAATTTCTTGCATTTGATAAATACTTGTTTGAGATGATCTAGATGTTCATTGTCAGTCTTTGAAAATACAATAATATCATCTAGATAGATCACAAGAAAATCGTGAATTTATTTAGAAAAAGCTATATCCATAGATCTTTGAAAAGTAGCTCCTGCATTCATTAATCCAAAAGGAATTTTAACATAGATGAAGGTACCCCAAGGAGTAGTAAAATCAGTCTTAGGTTGATCTTCTGGTTGAACTAAAATATGGTTATATCCAAAGAATCCATCAAGCAATGAAATCCTAGAAGAACCAACCACCCTCTATAAAATGTGATCCATTTTGGGGATAGGGTAGTTATCTTTTAAGGACACTTTATTTAAAAAACAGAAATCAACACAAAGTCTGATTTCCCATGTCTTATTCCTAGTGGGAACTAGGTTTGAAACCCAATCAGAATATCTGAACGATGCAATTATTTGGACTTCATACATTCTCTTAACCTCTTTTTCAATTAAAGGCATCAAAACTGGATTGATTCTTCTAAGCTTCTGTTTGAAAGATTTTTGATCTTATTTTATGGGTATTTTGTGTTGTATTATGCTAGTGTCATAGGATTTTAAGTCCTCATAACTCCATGCAAATACATCCTGAAATTCCTTAAACAAAGCTATGCATTTCACCTTTTCTTCTTGAGGTAAGGCTTTTGAAATTTTTATCATCTTAGGCTTTAATTCTGTTCCTATATTGCACTCTTCAATGTCAGATCTTAATGGTTCCATCTTTGGCTTCCTTGCAACATCATTAGAATAAAAAATATCTTCTAAAGGGGCTAATCCCTTAGGTAAAAAGATGTTCTTAAGATTTAAAATGTCAGAATCATCATCTACTAATTCTTCAATCTCTGCTTTCTCTAAATTATCTATTTCTACTTGAGTAAATTTAGTGGGTTTAGCAAAATCTAAGTTATTTACATCTACATTGTTTACATCAATCTCACTATCTAAAGTTTGATCTACTATACAATCTGTGTCTATGTTACAATTATGAAATTCTCCTTCAGTATTCATGAAATGATAAATATGTTCATCCTGTGAAAATATTTGCCAATATTTTAGATTATCTGGTATTGTAGGCTTGTGTTTAACTTCTAATGTATATTTATGATTTGGTTGAAAAGGTAGATTACATGTGCTAGCAAAAGTTGCTAGACTGTGTGCCTGTATATTCTGTTTTCTAGGTATTGCAGCAAATCACATTCAAGCAGTTCACTAATGAGATCTAAAACAATTATTCTATATTGGCTTAATCTAAGATTATATACAGAATATTCTCCTCTTATTTGTTTCATAATTAATTCAGAGTCTCCCATGATTGACACCCTTTTGGCTCCTAAATTTCCAACAATATGCAGTCCTAAAATAAGAGCTTCATATTCAGCCATGTTGTTTGTACATTTGAAATTTAATCTAAAAGCATGACCTTCTGCATGATTGTTTTCCATGTTATGTATCCAAACTCCTGCTCCTGCTCCTAATTTGTTAATTGATCCATCAAAATCTAGGTGCCACATTGATTCATGAAAAATGTTGTCACTGTCTGGTGCTTTATTTTTCTGTTTTAGTTCAGTGTTGTTCTCAATGCCAGTTTCAGAATTACATAAAATGAATGAGTCCATATCAGTAGGTGTAGAATAAATAGGATAGTTTCGAGGTCTTTCTACACTACTAACCGTGTATTTCATTAATGTTTCTCTGTAAAGTTTCTTGGGTTGGCCAAAAACTAATATTGTTGCATAAGACATACCTAATTATATATATCCCTGCAATTTAGCTCCCCATGAGTGAGATAACAACATTCCATATTTAGGAGGGATGTCAGCTACTACAATATCCATGACCATACTTTTTCTAGTGTATTGAACTAAGGTAACACATAAATATTTTATGAAGACTAAACATTTCACTTTACTGGAATCAAATGAAAAGAGATCTTTATAAGGTCTAGTGATGTCTAAATTCAAGGTTTCCATTATTGCGTTTGACATCAAATTGTGTGAAGCCCCTAAATCTAGCATTGCATTATGTAAAATCTGATCATGAACAGTTAAGATAATGTAGAAAGGAGGAACTCCTCCCTCTTGGTGTTTCCCATTAACTCCAGGACCAAATATTAGTTCTGGTTGATCATCACTCAAATTAACTGAATCTTCTCCATCATTCATATTTAAGGTCTCAGTGATATGTGATTTGTATAGGTCATGTTTTACCAACTCTGTCAAAGGAATTGGTATCTTCAATTTGGAAATTTCGGCTTGGATATTGAATGGTGCTTGTGATTTTCCTAACTGAATTATCTCTTCTTTTGTAACTATAGTTTGGGTGGGTTTGTTTTCTTTTTATATAGTTGGGTTTTCATTTTTTGTTAGTATTTCCACTGTCTTACTGATTTTATTTGTCTTTTCAGGGACAATTTGGGATGCAGTAGAAGTTTTGGCAGATTTTGTGGTTTCAACAACTGTTTTAGCAATGGCTGCTTTAGGATCAGCTGATTTTGGATCAATAATATATTTTTTTGGATCTGAAATTGTTGTTTTAATAGAATTTGTTGTATTTGCACTAAATTTTTTTTTGAGGATATGTTGATGTTTGTATAGCAACATCTATTATGTCAACAATTTTAGGACTAGGTGAAATTTTGGGACTTGAAATTTTCTGAGTTGAACTAGAGTTTTGCTGGGTATCCCAAGGGAGGATTTGCAGAAATTTAGTGGTAAGAGCCTCTACTATTTTCTTTGTTTAATTTTGAGTGGTTTTCTTAGTAGAACGCTCTACATTTTTATTGCTCCTAGGCTTATATTGCTTATGAACTTCATTAATTGCAAACTTAAAACCTTGCTTGTAATCAAAAGAATCACCAAAATCTAATTGTAGTTGTTGTATTTCAAATAACTCATGTTATTCTTGTGTAAGAAAAATGGTGTTATCATCATTAATACCCATTAGATTGATCTAAGTGTCTTCATCATCTTCATTTTGGTGAGAACTTTCAGCATAGTTCTCTTGGAAAGGCGGCCTTATTGTTTGGTCAGGTGCTAATTCTCTAGATTTTCAAGTGTTGGTGTTTTTCTTGAAATTGGGATTTCTAATTTGAGGTCCTTGTTGTTGGTTATCTCACTATAGCTTCCTTTCCATATTATTTAACCTAACCATCATTCTCTTTAATTTTTTTGCTAAGTTATATATTTTCAAATATGAAGTTGATGTTTCCTCTTTTATTGTTACTCTCCTTTCATTTCTTAATCTAGCTTTCTTTGCTAACAAGTTTTCCTCTACACTTACAACATTACTTTGCATCTGATCTAAGGTTTCTGCATTTCTCTCTCTCAGTTGGTAAGCCATATCTGTATCAAATCCATCAGGGAATCTGATAAGGGAAGTGTCTGGAGGAGGTTTAAGATTAGCAGGAATTTCCTTGTAAATACTATTATATCTAGTACAATAATCTTGGACTGTTTCATTTGGTGCTCTTTTTATGCTTTCAAATTCAGATAAAATTTGTAGTGGGTTTTTCTTCTTCTCCCATCTATTAAGAAAATTTCTATGAAAAACTGCTAAATCAACAATACTATCAGCATCCAAACCTTTAAAACACTTTTTCACATCACCAGTTAAAGTTTGAGCAAAAAGTCTCATTTGGACATCATCATCATCAATTTCATGCAGTTCAAAATAGTCTATCATCTTATTAGCATGTTGTTGTGCAATATAGTGAGTTGTTCCATCAAATTGAGGGATTGAGCTTTGATAATCTCGGGGCATGTTATGTAACTGTGCCGGTAGGACCAAGGGAGCATATCTGGTAGCCATGGCTTGGATTCTAGCTTGGCTAGGAGGTAAGTTTGAAGTACTTGGTGAAGAACTAGAAGTACTTGCTGATGTAGTTAAAGCACTTGCAGATGATTTTGGGATATAAGAAGATGTACTTACAAATGTGGTTGAGATACTAGAATATGAAGTTGGGATGCTAGAAGAGGTGCTTGGAAATGAGAATGATGTATTGGAAAATGCAGTAGAAATACTAGGGGATGAACTTGAGGTGGTGAAAGATGGAAATAAAATTCTAGGTTGAAATGGTTTCTTGGGAAAAAAATAATCTGTGGAATGAAGTGGGGTGGAAACAATGGATGAAGTGATAGTGAATAGGGATGAACCTATAGATTCGAAGAGAATGGTATCTAAATGACTGGTAGAGGGCTTAGGGGTATAGGTTGATAAAGCAGTCAATTCAATTGAATGTTGTAAATAAGCTTCATCAATCTCTTAAATCAAAGTTGCAGTTATGGCATCAAGTTTATCATATAATTCAAAAATATTTTGATCAGAATCAACTGAAACAGTTTCCTTCTTAGTTTCAATGAATGAAATGAAATCATGATCTATTGCAGTATTATGTAAGTCACTTTTTGATTTAGTTCTGAATAAAGATTGTTCAAAATTTTAATCAAATTCAATGCCTTTTAAGCTTGATAATTTATTTGGTAGAAAATTTTCTTTAACCAATGAAATATTATTACCTAAATCTTCTACTCTTTTGTTTTTCTTTCCAATCCTGTTAAGATTATCTACTATGACAACAGGTTGTGGATCTGGATTGGACCTGGTATAGTAGACTCTTATGGAAGCCAAAATTACAATTTTTATGAAAATATACTCATAACTCTTTAAAACAATCTTAAAGTGAAAAGATAATTGAAAATATTTCCTTTAAGATCTATTTAAAAACTGAGGATTGGTTTGTTCCTAGTGGAGTCGCAAGTATGTTATCACTCCAATAATTCTCAAAAGTTGTGATAATTTTTATTTTAGTTTTAAATAATATTAGAGGTAACCACATACCTACTTTTAAACCATAGGATCTAGCCTTCCTAATGCTCAGAGATGGCTCTCTCTATATGATTTATCTTTGTTGATTGTATTTGATTTTAGGCTAGTTATGTAGGGTAAATTGATTTTGGATTTTGATTTGATTTGGTGGTGAAATCACTTACTTAGATGGATAGAAGTAGATTTGTATTCCATTGGGCTAATGGAGTCAATGTGTCAAGCAGCCAGATCAGGATCAAGTTCTAAAGGGAAAAGTTTATAGGGCAAGATAGCTTAGTCACTTCAAATATTCAAGGCTGATGGTGAAAATGGTTTTAATCGGGGTAAAAGAGCAATTAAGGGTTCTTAAATCCGGATTATGAGTGAAAAGGCAGAGGTAAATCAAAACTAGGGAGCAATTAAGGGTTCCCTAATCTGGATATCAGTGGAAAACATATAAATGATAATCAGTCAAAACAATGTGCTTTTAACATATTCTGAAAATTTAACAATTCCTGATTTATCATTTAGATTTAGAATAACATTCAAGTATTGATGAAAAACATAAGAAATTGACAAAGAAACAAGTGAAAATACTTCACTGTAGTGGCCCAACACATGAATCTTGTAATATGATGCTTTATTGCTATGATACAATCTGCTGACTTGAAATTGTTACAATCACCCTTAGGTTCAGAATAGTACTGCTATAGAAATGTTCATCAATTCATCCACCCTCAATACTTCCTAATGATAAGTATTTATATAAAAACTCATACAAAATATCCTAGAATAAACTTAGGAATTATTCATGGAAAATAAATATTTTCATGTAAGAAGATAGTGACAGCTTTCTAACTAATGCTAGCTATCCCTTTTTTATTGAAATAAATGGTTTGTTGTCTTGATTTTGTTACTTCTTTATCTCTTTGTAGTTCAACGAAGACTACAGATGGACAATGAAGTGTCTTTCACGCTGGCAGCTTCATATTTTCTTTGTAATTGTTGATTAAATTTCAAATTTTGATCTAGAACTGATACTCTTTATCCTGATACTCTTTCACTGTAAAACTGTAAATGTACAACAAGCTTTGTTTTTTACTTTAACTACTCTGTGCTTACTGTAATTTTGATTTCATAGTAAATCAGTCAATTTTTCCCAGAATTCTGCCTCTGGAAGTTTTATCTTCATCATGATTTTGAAGTTTTCATCAGCTTCAGTATATTTTGAGAATGTTGGCTTGTTCACAAATAAGTGTTTTACTTCATGCTGTAAGTAAAACAAATTCTCAAAATTCCTAAAGAGCACCTTCCCTGTTGGGATTCCCTGCAAGGCTGAATTGTTCACTTGTTCCCTGGAAAACTCTCTTATATTTTTATCATAATCATCTTGCTTCATTAATCTATCATTAATCACTAGAGGATTGGGAAGGCCTTTTTGCCTTAGAACATCAAACTTGATCATGAACCTTGTGATAGAAATCTCCATGTTCTGGCATTTCTCCTCTAACTGTATCATCAAATTATTCTTAGATATTACCTTCCTAACTTCCAGGATGGTCTTTGTTTTGTCATTTATTCCAATTTCTTCCATATCTTGTCTATTTTTGGAATTAAGAAACTTGATGATTTATAGGGCTTCTTCAAGTTTCTTACTAAGTTATTCTTTGATCTTCTGGATTGCTTCTCTTGCTGATTTCACTAAGTCTTTCTGCTCATATATGACTTGTATGGATGGCCAAATATCATTGACTACTTCAATGATATCGGACCATAAATGTTGCTTGACATGTGCCATTGGTTCCTTCAGTGTGAGTTCTTTTTCTAACTTTTTCAGTTTCTCATTCAATCTGTTCGCTTTTTGTTCTTCATTCTTAGCATTTATTTGAGAAATTTTTTTAGCATCTTCAAGACTTTTGAGTTGTTCTTTTAGTCTGTTTATCTCATTGGTCTGAATAGACATATCTTGCATAACCTTTACTAACTTTCTTGCTTCATTTGAGTGTTGTGCTACTGTTGTTGAAGTGGCTGAAGTTGTAGATGATGTAATTGGAAGTGTTTTGGGCATTGGGACATTAGGAGCCATTGATTCTACCAAAGTAGAAGGTACAAATATTGTAACTATAGGGATGACAGTGGCAGGAACTTCCTCTGCTTTGTTGGGTTCTTTCTCCTGTACCAACTTTTCCATTTCAATCTCCATTTCCTTTATCTGAGCTGTTAACTGTAAAATGAGACTCAT
This sequence comes from Pinus albicaulis, assembly GCA_034641835.2. Lineage (NCBI taxonomy): Eukaryota > Viridiplantae > Streptophyta > Pinopsida > Pinales > Pinaceae > Pinus > Pinus albicaulis. The sequence continues at coordinate 790,304,716 of CM076578.1, read as the reverse complement.
CATCTCATCTTTCTTATTGGTATCCTATAAGACCTCCTTGGCTTGAGTATGTTCTATAGGGGGAAACTTTAGTTGTTTCCTTAATAAAACAATGTTTGCATTTTTATTCTTGATCAATTCCTCTGCAGCTTTTATATTTTGAGGATCATATCCTACTTCAATTACTAGTTCTTCCAAGGATTTAATTCTAGTGTCCTTTGCATGTGAAGATGCTTTCTCCAATTTGAGCTGTTTTCTTACATTTACCAGAGTGTTTTGCAGTTTTTGTGCACTCATAGCCTTGGTGGTCATTGTAGAATAAATCATCTCCCCTTCCTGCTTATGAAATTCAATTTGATCTAGAGGATGAATATCCTGGACTAGGACTTCAAACTCTATCTTTTTATAATCTGAGGATGATTTAGAAGTCTGAAATGTAGGTTGAATAAATGACATCTGCATATTTTTATTCTTATAGTCAAAGGCTAAAAGTAGCCTATTATAGATGCTAGGAGTTTGTTTCAGATACTGAGAATATATTTCTGTCTTAATTTCTTAATTTCTGGCTTTGATTTCTTTGTATCTTTATTTGATATCCATGTCCTTTTCTGCTAGTTTTTTAAATGAAGAAACTTCTATACTGTGTTGTTTTTGAATTAGCTGTGTATTAGAAGTAGTGGGTTGCTGTTCTTCTTCAATTATTGTAGGAGGTGCATTATCTTTTTCTACAATTTCTGTATCTATCACCTCTATTGTCTCCTTTTCTTTATTAGCAGGACTTAGCTTTGGCTTTTTACTGTATCTCAATTTGAATTTAGTCTCTGTTGTAGTTTCTGTTGTATAGGATCCTTCCTCTTTGTTTCTCTTCACATTTCTATCTTCTGCTAGAGTTTGTAAAGTTTGACTAGCATCACTTTGCTTCTCTGCCTCTACCAATGTGTTCTCTAAACATTCAGATTGGTTTGAGAATTTCACAATCTCTGGCTTCATTTCATGTACATATGGATTTAATTTTCATTTAACTCTCATTTTACTAATAACACCAAGGGGATCATAATACCAAAGGAAACTAGGACTGAATTTTGAACTCATGCAATCATTTTTCTGCTTCAGGACCTGCCTCTCTATTGTTAAAGATAAAAGGGCCAACCTGGTTCTTCAACTTGAACTGTTTTTTCTTCTTTGATATTTGGGTAGTTTATAAGGGATAATACTCAATCCATAAACTCTTATTTCAGTGTGATTTTGGTACAATTACCAATCACCTGTCCTCTTATGCATAGACAATTGCAGAACCTTTTTGATTTCATTGCTAATTCTAGGCTGTATGCTTTTTTTTCGGAAAATTTACCAAAGGATGAATGAAGGAATCTGTAAACTCTGTATAGGTGAACTCATTGGAATCTTTCCTTATCAAGGAAGTCCAAAAGATGAATGATTGAGGATTTCCTTCCACATCAAGCTTCTAAAGGTTTATATTGAATTTATCAGACTGAAAATATAGGAACATGTGAAATAGGAATGAAAAGTACTTGAAAACACATTCAGAAGGCATTTTAACCAATTTCTCATGGATAATGTCAGCAATATATTGGGCAAAGCTAAAAATGGGAGCTGGAGGCTGAATAGGTGTGAAAGTAGATAGAAAGGTTGACACTGCAACATCATCATGTTCATCTGTAAAGTAGCCAAGAATGAAAGACAACATGGAAATGATATGTCTTGTCCTTTCAGAAAATTTTGTAGAAGAGTATGGAGGATTTAACTTGGGAATTTCTACATAAGAAGGCATGAAGGTCTGGAAAGTCTGGAACCTCTTGGGGAAGTCCAGATTCAAGTATAACTGAGTGAGGGCTTCAATGGAAAAAGGAACTTCATCTGGTCCAGGCTGTATCTGAAGCTTTTGATTGATTGAATCTGCTGTAATAGTAAACAAGACTTCTTTTTCAGGGTTTACTATAGCTCTCTGATCTGGGAAGTAGCATGATTGAAAGAGTATGATTACTTCTAGGCATTGGTAAGTATGAGGAACAACATATTTTAGTAAATTAGAGTCCCAGATGAACACTTCATCAGCCTGATCTAGGGATTTTTCTTGGCTCCAGTAGTGGAGCTCAATAAGGTTGAATTTTGTCACTATGTGAGTAATCTTGAAGTCTGTATCTGCCAGTGGAACGTGCTCTACATCTACAACAGGGGGTTGTAGAGGGTTGAGAACTAAAATGTTTTTGGAAGCCATTAATTTTTCTTGTTTGATCAATTTAAATACTCTTTTGACTTTAGAAACAATGGTTTAGGATTGTAGGAACACCTCTGGAAGTTTTAAAAGTTTGTAGAAGGACTTGGATAAAACAGGGGTTATATATTGTCTGCAAAAATGTTTTAAACTCATTCAATTAAACAAGTTGTAATCTCTGTAACAAAAGAGAAACTTCAAGACCTTCAAATTTCTGCAAAACATATCTAGGGCATGTAGTGCATTCTCTGTGCCATAAAAAACAATCTTAAGACATAAATTTTATGCAAAAAGGATGCCTAAGTATTGTAGGAAAGGGTTTTAAGGTCACAAAAGGCTTTCTCAGGTCTGTAGACGACTTAAACTTCTTTAGTTTACTCAATCTATGCTTTTTAGTAGTCCAGTGTTGGACAAAATTGTGAATTATGGATAAAACATGCTTCCCTAGACAGGTGATCATCTAGAACAACAGATTAGAGACTATATGACTTCTTCTCCTAACTAAGAACAGACACACAGGATATATTAGAAGCTTACTTGTAATCCAAGTGCTTCTAAATGGTTCCTTTTGTCGCTTCCGTTGTAGCTTCAAATTCAAGCGGTTTGTGCAAAATGCTTCCTGCAGGAAAGAACACTAAAACAACAGAATATAGCAATAATACAGATGTATATTCAAGTTAGTTAGCTAAATTAGTAAAGCATAAACCATATACATCAACTAAGATCTTACAATATGGAAAATCAAAGCTAATACATATGCATATAGGGAAAAGTAAGCTGTATTCTTTATTGATGATAGAAGAAGAGGTTACAACCTAGTAACTGATTTGAAGTGACCATTCCAACAACATTCCTAGCCTCATCATAGTATAAATCTCTCCAGCAGCTATTACACAAATATAACTCTCAATTGAAAATCCACCAACATTTCTCTACTCAAATTCTTCCCTATCAAACAATCAGATATGTGCTTAATTTATAGAGAGGTTGAGGTAGTTTTACAATCAATACCTTTCCAATAATAGGAAAGAAATTTTCCCAATATTGTAGATGTCAAATGGACACTTGTATTCAAAGCTTGACAAATGTGAACTCTTATAGAAGGCACTGGCCAAGTGGAGATTCCAGAACAATGAGAATTTCGCTCCCAATGTGACCAACGCACCTGTGAATGTCGGGAAGTGCTTTTCAGAGTAGCCTTGCATGGGACTACCTGCATATGCAATGCACTTAGTCCCCTTAGAGGTAGCGTTGGTGAGCTCTCATATGCTATATAATAAACTTCAAACCTTGGAAACCTTTGCTTGATGAAAGTCATGCTTGATTTGTCTTGTTCTTGTCTTAGGGCATGTAGTAACTTGAAATGATAGGGGATGATAGACCCTTAGTCATTGGTCCTGGAGATGATGCCTAGTTAACCAGGTCATTGGGAATGATGCCCAAATTGACTTATAACAATTTCCCCCTAAAGCATGAGGTCAAAATAATAAAAACATTTGATTGAGATGCTTTACACTGTGATGGGCAGGAGATGAAGCGGAGTGGTCACCTACATCAATATTACAATACATTACATCATGATATATCCTCTTTGATCATAATTTATAAGGGCAGGCATTCCCATGTTCAACACTTAAACAATCTAATAACATGTACATAATTCATAAAGTCGTCGACATTGGAATGTTTCCCAATGCAGACATGCCTACAGATATAGGCCCATGTTCGGATGACGATCTGTATGTAAGGTCACTATACAGATGATATGTACAACAATCCTGAAATCGCAGCCTGGATGGCTGAAACTAGATCTGGGGTATTCTTATCTCGTTCACTCGATCATTCGGGTACAAGTCTAGCCATGCGAATATATGATTTGTTGTTGAACATGGAAAGACATCATTTGATTACCAGCCAATGATGTGAGCTGTTAACAAACACGAGAGAACGACCATTAATGAAAATGGAACTCAAGGTACTGCAGTACATTTTGTAAGGCGTGAATAGATGATTTGATGTCGAACACCAAACAAAATATTTCGGTCAAAATTTCGGAAGCGAGGATATTGTCGATGCTGTAACAAGCCTCATGGTACTGGAATTTGATGTTTCTAAGTGAACTTCCTGGATATTGATTTGTTGTCGATAGAAAGTCACCTTATTGTGAAATGGGAGTTACTGATTTCAGAGACAAAGGTATGACTTGATATAGCAATTTTTAGGGATTACGGTCACGAGAATAAAGGTTTACAAGTATTGCAGAAGGATGAGTTTATTCACTGGATGAATTCTCTTGAACATATCGGCGACACTGTGATGAGTTGGCAGCATTGACCCAAAACCGAAGTGAAGGTATGATGAACCATAGGTATGAATGAACCGTCAAGATGATTACCCAACCCAAACAGCCACGGACATGGAGTGAAGGAAGTGTCATGTTCAAGAGTGCCTTGCTACCATAAAGAAATTTTGCTCACTTTTCCCAAATTTTCCCCGGTCATTTGTCGACCAGTACCTCTTTATTTTTTAACAAGCTTGAGGAGGATAACATTTGCTTGATCTATAATTCAACCCTTTGGGCGAAAAAAGTATCACTATTTAATAATTTAACGAGTCTAGTGATGAATGAAACTTGATTCTTGCCATGATTGACAAGCCCGTTGCTATTTTATGTTTTAACGAGCTTAACGATAGTGATAGCCCGGTACTTTTTCATATTTAGAGAGTTTGAAAAAGTGGACGAAAGAAAACTCCATAAGTAGTTTTTCATAAATTTGTCACTCAGATTCGAAAAAGTGTAAAATAATATCTGAGAGAACCTCTTTGGTCATGTTTAACCAAGGTATTCCTTTTTCGTAAATAATCTATCTTAGTCTAGAAAATGGTTAAACTTATACTAAGTAGATATCAATTCATTTACTTTTACAAGCTCGAAAAGACAAGTGCTCGACAATATTTTCACATTATCGAAGTCTAAAAAGAGCTGAAAGAAGACTCCATAAGTTCTTTTTTCGCTGTTATCGAAGCTCGAAAAAAAGATAAAAGTGCGCTTCAAATCCTTTTTAATTTTTAACAAAGCTCGAAAAATAAGGAGAAAATTATGCTTTGTGGTCAAGTCATTCTTTGAAATAAAGCTGCACGATGAATCTGTTCATCAGTTGTATTTCCTGTTCAGAACAACATCAAATGGATTAAAAATACCTGTTTCATGATAAAAACATAATAAAACTATAGTCATAGCAATAAATTCAATTTTCAAATAATTAAATGACTATTAAAAGTAGTTTCACTATTCATTTTTACCATTCCATGATTACCATTTGCATTTTGGAGCTCTGAACTTGATTTTTCTCCCGAACTTCATCTGCTGATTGCGATTGTTTCTGTGGACGGATTTCGTCGCCGTTTGATCCAGGTTAGTGAAATGAACCTCCTCTTTACTTTGGTATTCATTTCATCTCCAATTTCTACAAATTTTTAGGGTTTTAAGGTCCCTAGGGTAAATTTTTCCTAAAAAGAGGGCAACGCACCCCTGAATGTCAGAACCTGCATTGCATAGCAGGTACAGTGAAGTGTACTTGCATGTGCAATGCACTGTCTCTTGTTAGGGAGTGCGTTGGGTGCAATCTAAGTTTTTGATTTTCTCATTATGCCCAAAATCGACCTAGTTTTTTGCAATGAATGGAATCTAATGGATCTTATGGTTGTATTTCAGGTTTCCATCGGATTACATTGACGATTACATGGAGGGAAAGAGAACATCAAGAATAGGATATGATTTCCTTAAATGATCCGGGTACTGTAAGAGCCCTAAAAGATTGTGGACTGCTTAAGTACTTCAAATTGTTCGGGATGAGGCAACAAATAGAACTATTATAGTTCTTAGTTCGAGCATGGGATCCGACGATAGAGGCCTTTCATATTAAGAACCAAGTGGTTCCCATAACAATCGAGGATGTGTATTTTCTCACAGGTTTGTCGAGGAGAGGTTTTCCCATTTCACTCTCAGGATCTATCGTTGGAGGAGAGACAGTGAGGGATTATATTCTGCAATATTTCTATCCAGGGGCAGAACCCAACAAATATGGAAAAATAAACATCCGGGATGTCAGAGATTTTCCTTTGAGAACTATCATTTTCACGATTGCTAAACTTGCCGGCACCGTTACACAACATGTAGCGAATAGATCGTATATGCAGTATGCGCTAGAGTGTATGGAGCCAACAGTCTTCAACTGGTCTGAAGCCGTTCTATCTCAGATAAAGGAATAACTGAATAAAGAAAAGAGAGGAAGGAAGAAGAATTTCATTTATAGTTCAATCCTTATATCCTTCACTTTAGAACGGATTCCATTGATGCAGCCATAACATGTGACATTGGATATAGCTAGTCCTAGAGATCCTCAGATGCAAAGATGGGTAGAACTCATGGGTCGGCATGCAGGCCTATCGATTGTTGCGTTGTCTACTGCATTATTTTCCTGGTTCCGACGACAGATCATCACCATCGATGAGTACGCATACGCAGGCGTTGATTTCCGAGGAGATCCAGATTTAGCATTACCAGAAGGTGCACAGTGGGGTGCAATGGGTAAGAATGTTTTGATCATGTTTTTTTATTTTCCTAAGGTTTATACAATGTTTTGTGTTTTTATGTTTTCCCAAGACTAAAATAAATATTTGATGTAATGCAGATGTTGGTCATGTTCAACTAGTAGTGGAACCAGAGCACGAAGCAGATGTGCTAGCAGAGAGGGTTGTTGGGAGAGAAATCCTTCAGGATCTTGATATGGCTGAGACTCTGACTGAGCTTTAGCAGCACCTAGAAGGTTTGACCTTAGGGATTTTGGATTGCCAGATCGAAGAGCTTCCTATGCGACTGTAGCGACACACTATTGGGGTTCCTAACCTTTGGATGCAGTTACTTCGTAGGATAGCTAGATCTATAGCATGTTACCAAAAACACCACTAGTTTACTTGTGACATTTTGCAAAAATTTTGAGGTCTGATGACCAATGTGTCTTGGGCACAAATTTTTTTAAAAACCTATAACTATCTATCTATATGATTTCAGAGTTTTCCTATGTTTATTATGTAATCCTATTCAATGATGTGAATGTTTCTTTACATATGTTGCAAATGACTGTCTCAAACTTGATTAGCTAATGAATCAGTCAATGTGTTCAAATTTCTGGAAATGTGTTGATATTGAATAAAATCAAAGTGTCTTTCCAAAAGTTGAACTCTAAGGAACAATCTATGCAATGTTGGATTTTTAACAGTATAAACACTAGTAAGTTGTAATACCACAAATTGTGAGTCTAACCTTATGATGATACGGTTAATACCAAATGAAATGGCATCAGAGATAAGTTCAATCAACGCACTATACTCAGCAATATTATTCATCGCTCTACCAATACAAATCCCTTGAGAACTCACTAACTCGTCGTTCAGAGTGAAAATGGCCCACACTGCAAAGAATAGATTACCATATCCAACAAAGGGTTCCGACTAGCACCATTAACATATCCAACAAAGGGTTCCGAAGATTCAGACATCTGCGATGAAATGTAAAGCGGATTACTAACGTCAAGAAAACTCTAAAAAAAAATTAATATAGTGAATGAAAATCAACAACATATATATAATATAATACAAAAAATTACTACGCTCATGATTAAGCATAGTAACATTTCAGATACAACCCATTTCTAGGCTGTGCCAATGGAATTCCATCGTAAACAACCAACTCATAGGCACCCTTAGCAAGAACTCTTTTGACAATATAGGGGCTATGCCATAATGGCTCAAATTTTCCTGTACCTATTACATCAGCTTCTTTATCGTAAAGAAGGACCAAGTCGCCCTTTGAGAAAATGTGAGGCTAGACATTTTTGTCATGTTGTGCCTTTATACGTCTCTTATGCGCTTCGTTGGTCAATTGGGCTTTACGACGCATTTCATAAATATGGATGAGGTTAAGGAGACGCGCTTCTTCTTCTGAGGTGTCAGGTAATAAGTCAATTGCGAGTTTTAACGATGATATTTCGCATTGGATTGGTAAGATAGCTTCTATACCATTCACCAATTGAACAAGAGTAAATCCGGTCACGTTTCTCACCGAGGTTCGATACACCCATAAGGCAGAGTACAGGATCAAATGCCAGTTTCTTTTACAAACTCCTATCATTCGTTGAAGCATTCGTTTAATAATTTTTTTGATAGCCTCAACTTGTCCATTTTATTGTGGATAATAAGGAGTATAATTATCATGTGACAATCCTAACTTGGCAGTCTATTTAGACATCATGTGGTTTCGAAAATGATTCCCATGATCTGTAACTATAGCCTGTGGGACCCAAAATCGTGCAATAACATGATTAAAGAAAAACAATGCAGTTGCCTGTCCTGTGTTGTTGAATGTAGGCATCGATTCGGCCCATTTGGTAAAATAATCAACTGCGACAATAATATAACCATTCCCCTCAGACGAATGAGGGTTATAGGTCATGAAGTCAATACCCCATTTCATAAATGGTCTCGTAGAGACAACATGATGCATTGGTGCTGGCGTTTTGCGGATCTTACAATAAAAAATCTAGCATGCATGACAACTTCTGACCGTGAGGATGTAGTCTCGAAAAATAGTAGGCCAAAAGTAACCGACGTGGAGTATCTTCTGCGCGGTAGCATAACTAGATAAATTTCCACCACAAGCCCCAACATGACAATCATTTAACACTTTTCGGCCTCCTCATGAGTGAGGCACCTCCTTAAAATGGTATCAACACCACGACAATAAAGTGTACCATCGACGATCAGATAACCTTTGGCTTGGTATCGAATACGTTGCTGTTCAAAGCGAGAGGTATTAGGTTGAAAAGTTTGGGTTTGGAGAAATGATGAAATCCCCATACCAAGGATTAGATGATCCGATCAGAAACAGAGACTTGTCAGGAATTGATGGTTTCGACGTAGTTGTAGTACTACCAGAGGGAAGGTCACAGAGAAGCTCAGCCAAAACTAAATAATTTTTTGACTTGGATTTAATAAATTTGAAATCAAATTCCTTCAAATGACAATCCATTTTGAATATTTTCCCCCCAGCAATTGATGTGATAAGATATAAGTCATGTGGTTGTAATCTGAAACTATTGCTGTTTTTCGGAGCAAGATATAATGGCGAAATCTTTGGACAACTTGAACAGCTGCCAAGGCAAGCTTTTCTACGTATGAGTACTTAACTTCCGTATCATTGAGATTACGACTCAAATAATAGATCGGATGTTCAATTCCATATTCTACTTGGACCAATACCATATCAATGGTCGTTTCTGATATATAGGAAATAATCATTTTTATAATTAGGAGGATACATTAGTGACACTCGGACAAGAGTGTCCTTGACAGCATCAAAAGAAGCTTGCGCAACTTGTTCCCAATGGAAGGGAACCCCCTTTTTCAAGAGTCGAGTAAATCCTTTAGCCATTTCCGCGTAGTTTGGAATGAAATTTCTTAGGAAGTTAGCCTTTCCTTGAAGTTTCTATATCTGAAGTAAGTTTGATGGCGCAGGCAAATCAAGAATGGCCTGAACCTTCAGAGGGTCGATTTGAATTCCTTCTTTTGAGACTACGAATCCAAGCAAACGACCAGAACCAACACAAAACACACATTTATTGGGATTGAGGCGTATTTTTTAGTGTCGGCAGCGTAAGAAAATGGATCTCAAATGCATCGGGTGATCAATCCGAATTTGTGAATGCGTTGGTAAATAATCTAGATACGGTTGAACAATGTGCTTGATGTCATTGAAAGCATAATCCATTGCTCTCTGAAAAGTTTCCCCAACGTTCTTTAAACCAAACGGAAGTTTCCTATAAGAGAATGTGCCCCAGGGACAGATGAATGCTGTCTTATGTTGATCATCTAGGCAGATACTCATTTGATTGTAGCCGGAAAATCCATCCATGAACGAAAATATTTCACATCCAGCACAATCGTCAATAATCTAATCGATAAAGGGAGTAGGATAGTTGTATTTTGGATAAGCATGATTAACATCCCGATAATCGATGCACACTCTAATGGTTCCTTGCTTTTTCATGACAGGAACGATATTGGTAACCCACTCAGTCAGCGGAAGAGGGTAAATGAAACCAGCACATAAAAGTTTTTCAACTTCTGCCTTGATGGCAGTGGATTTCTTTGGATGAACAGGACGAAGCCGTTGACGCACCGGGTTGACATCAGGATACATAATAATAGTGTGTTCAAATATACTAGTATCTATGCCTGGAATTTCCTCGTAAGACCAAGCAAATACATCACAAAATTCATGAAATAGAGAGCGATATGATTCGAGTTCTAATGGAGAACAAGATACACTGACATGAATATTATCTACAACGCCAGTTTTGGTCGAAATATCGATAGAAATGGATTTTTCAATATTTGACAGATTTCGCTTGGAATTGACTGCATTAATGGGAAAAGAATTCGAAAATAAATTTTTGATGGATGGGTAATATAGTTCACTAATATTATTTTCTTCATAATCAGGAAGATGGGAACGATGATGATAATATTCCCATGGTTCTCCTTCTGACATCATGGCTTCCAAAATATTCTCATCTATCAAGAAGATTGAGGAAAATGGATCAGATGGAGTACCAAAATCTAAGGAACGATCAACCCAAACACTCGGCGACGCTAATTCCGGATTTGCCACCCAAGCCAGATATATTGATTGCTATGCCAGCTCAATAGGGCTGGGTGGCTGAAACTCATCCAACGTAGAAATATCAGAATCACCCGTACTCTCCCTTAAGCCAAATAGAGTGGAAGAGATCATGTAGCAGGTCTCTATACTTGCAATTTCTACCGATGTCGCGGGCGGCGGTAATGCAAAGGTTCCCATAAGAGTGGAATCCTTTAAAAGTCCTACACCAATGTTTTGAAGTTCTAGTTGGGGGATGTGAATGAATGAAACACTTCCAGTTACCTGCGAGGCAGATGTAAAGAAGGATAGTTGATTAATGACTGTGATTGTACCTTTATGTGGAAAGGAAATCATTCTAAAATATGTAGAAACAATTGTAGTCATTGCATATACACTTGGCCTTCCAAGTAAAATATTATAGTAAAGGGGTCTGTCAACAACCTCAACACCAATATTCACTGTTTTTCCCCCTAGTTCGACATGCAGGTTATTAATAATACCACAAGGTTTATATGTGCATCCATCAAATACCTTCAACGTCGTTGATGATTGTGATAAGCGCGGCGAGCCAAGTGACTTCCAACAATTTAGAGACATAATGCATGTAGATGCTCCCTCATCAATAATAGTGCGATGGACAAGGTGATTGAGAACATTTACTTGTACGGAGAATGCCAATTCTGTTGGTAGTTGTGGCACATATCCCATATGATTAAAGACGACAAGATTAGAGTTAGTTGGATCAATTCCACCAATAGCTGACAATAAAGCCTGTTTTTGGGAGGGACAATTTTGTAATACCTCAAGAGCAGACATAGTTGAAGGGGATTGAGTTAGGACCCTATTTTACTAGTATAGTCCCTTATTGTTGTTAGTGTAACCCCCTTATTGTTATTATTGTACCATTTTAACCCCCACATTATTATTATTGTGCTCGTAAATTATTATTGTTAGGTCGGCTAGGATTACATTGTGGCCCCACTAGGATTACATTATGGCCCCATGGACTCCTATATATAGAAAGGAGGTTTTGTAATTTGTATCATCCAAGAATTGTTCATTAATGTAATGTATTGGAGGTTACCCCCTCGAAGTGGCTTATTTCTAAGGCGTTGATATCTCTTTTATTCTATTTTTGGAGCTGGTTTCACAACATTTGGTATCAGAGTTTTGGATTCTAGGGTTTTCGCTGCTCCAAACCGGTCATCGTGGCATTTTCGCTATAAATTTTTTTCTACGAAGGTTAAGAAGCTGAAATTTTTAGAGTACGAAGCCGAAATTCTGAGGAACATCGTCACAAAATTTTAGAGCTTGGTTTACAATATTTCCAGAGATATGATCTGTGGAAGTTAGGGCTTTTTGCAGGCTCCTAAATTTAACCTAAACAGGTCATCACGGCATTTGCGCTATAAATTTTTTCTACGAAGTTTCAGAAGCTGAAATTTTTAGAGAGCAAAGCCGAAATCCTGAGAAAAATTGTTGCAAAATTTTCAGAGCTTGGTCCACAATAATTTTGGAGATATGATCTGTGGAATTTAGGTCTTTTTCAGGCTCCTGAATTTCATCTCAAAGAGGTTATCGTGGGAAAATCTTCATAACTCTCTCTCTGAGCATTGGATTGGAATGTTGTAAAAAGTGGCTGCAAGTACACAGACTATAGTTTCTTTTCTATAAATTGTAGAGCCAAAGGAGTAAACAATGACACGTGGCAATTCGTACAAGTTCACTCTACTGAACCAGTCCATAATTGGGTCATTGCGGGAGATTGGACATAAATTTGCCTTGAAGAATCCAAATCAGGTCAGACCTGTGACATTTGAAAGAAGCTTCAGAGGGATAATACAAGGCCAAATTTCAAATATTGAGGATCTACAATTACAGAGATAATTCAATTTCAATATAGAGCTCCTCAAAAGAAAGTAAAATGTGTGTATATTTTTTTTTCCTGAATTGCATAAGTCTTCTTTGAAGAATCAAGTTGAATTGATTCCAAGGGCATATTGTAGAATATATCTCAGTATTAGATTCTAAAATGGCCCCTAAAAATAATTCAACACCCATTAAGCCTTTAGAAGGCTCTACTATGACTCATGAAGACGAAGAATGGTAACATGACATATCAAATTTACAAGAGCAAGTGCAACAAATTTCGCTCTCGCAAAGAGAAACAAAAAATGACACGGAAGTTTTAAGGAAAGGCGTGGAAACTAAGATGGATGGTTTGAAGAAAGGCATGGAATCTAAGATGGATGGTTTGAAGAATGGCATGGAAGCTAAGATAGATGGCATGGAAGCTGGCATGGAATTTAAGATGGATGGCATGGAAGCTAAGATCGATGAAAAATTGGAAAACGTGAAGTATGATCTAAAAGCAGACATGGAAGGTTTGACAAAGTTGATACAACAAATGTTTCCTAATGGTGAAAAGATAGTAGAGGAAACTCATGATGAGAACAAAATAAATGCTAATCATGATTTCATAAACTCTAATGTTGGAGGGAAGAACCACCATATTCCAAAAATGGATATGAGGAAGTTTGATGGAAAGGATCCTGTAACATGGATACTACAGATGGAGCAATATTTTGATCTCCATAATGTGCAAAACACACAAAGGTACGCATTGCAACTTTACATTTAGAACAAAATACATTTGTATGGTATCGATGGCTTTGCTCCCGTAAAAAAATTGTCACTTGGTCAATTTTTACGGAGGAAATGATAGCACATTATGAGGATACAAAGAGCAACACCTTCTTTAGCCAATTGATAAATCTCAAGCAAAAGGGTTTAGTGGGGCAGCACATTGAGGACTTCCAAAAATTGAATATAAGGGTAACTGATATTCCAGAGGAACACAGGATTGATCTCTTCATGGGCACTTTAAAGGATAACATCCAACATGAAGTTCGCATTTTGGAACTTGATTCATTGGAGAAGGCATTCAGGTTGGCAAGAAAAGTTGAATGTAAAATTATGGCGACAAGGAAGCCTACCACTCAATTCTATAAAGAAGGAAGTGCTGCTATGCCTAGATTTCCACAACCTACAAGGTTGACACCACAACAATTGGAAGAGAAAAGAGCAAAAGGGCTTTGCTACAGTTGTGATAGCAAATACACTAAAGGTCATAAGTGTGCTGAGAAGAAATTATTTTACATAGATTGTGAAGAGGAAGAATAAAATGAAAAAGAAGAGGATATACACCAGGAACCAACCGTAGAAGAGGAAGAAATGAGTTCGACCATATCGTGTAATGCATTGGCAGGAATTATCACTCCTCAAACTCTCAAGATAAAAGGATATATCAAGAAGAAAAAGGTAATAGTGTTGATTGATTCAGGTAGTACCCATAATTTTATTCATTGTAAGGTAGCCAAGGAATTGAATTGTTTCCTATACCTAGCACCAGAATGTTAAGTGATGGTTGCAAATGGAGGAACTATAAATTGCTCTGGAAAATGCCATAATATCAAGCTAACCATGGGGGAATATGTATTGAATAGTCCAATGCTTTTCATTCCTATAGGTGGTGCTGATGTTGTACTAGGAGTACAATGGTTACAATCTTTGGGGATGGTAGCTTTTAATTTTCAAGAACTTTTCTTAAATTTTTTTAGAAGGAAAGGAAGTCGAATTACGGGGTATTGCAGGGAAGCCGGGAAAGATAATAAGCTCTAATTTCATGAAAAATCTTCTAAAGAAAGAAAAACGAGGCATAATTGCACAATTATGCTCACTAGAAGTTCCAACATCAAAATCATCTATTTCTGCAAATCTCAAAAAAGTCTTGGACAATCATTCCAAGGTTTTTGAAACTCCCAAAGGACTCCCACCTATTCATGATCATGATCATGCTATTCATTTGATTCCAGGAAGTGTTACTCCAAACATCAGGCCTTATAGATATCCTTATGTCCAAAAGAGCGAAATTGAACATATGATTGCAGAAATGTTAGAGGCGGGTATAATTCAACCTAGTCAAAGTTCTTTCTCTACTCCTGTAGTATTGGTACACAAGAAGGATGGATCATGGCACATGTTTCCTGATTATAGGGAGCTCAATAAGCTCACCATTAAATATAAATTTCCCATTCCTGTGATTGATGAATTATTGGATGAATTACATGGAGCAATTTATTTTACCAAGTTGGATCTTCGTTCAGGATATCATCAAATTAGAATGAAGAGTGAAGATGTTCTGAAAACAACATTTCGAACTCATGAGGGTCATTATAAATTTTTGGTCATGCCTTTTGGCCTTACCAATGCACCTTCTACATTTCAAAGGTTGATGAATTCCATTTTCAAACCCTTCCTTAGAAAATTTGTGCTAGTATTTTTTTATGATATACTAATCTATAACAGGTCTTGGAAGGATCAGGTTCAACATGTTGACAGGGTGCTCAAACTATTGCAGGAGAAACAATTATATGCAAAAACATCCAAATTTTTCTTTGGAGTACAAGAGGTGGAATATCTCGGTCATATTGTATCTCACGAGGGTGTTAAGGTAGACCCTAAAAAAATTAAAGCCATCAAGGAATGGAAAGTCCCCACAACCATAAAGAAGTTGCGAGGATTTCTCGGGTTAACAGGGTATTATTGCAAGTTTGTTAAGAATTATGGGAGAATAGCAGCACCTTTAACAACATTATTGAAGAAATATGCATTTCATGGACTCCTGAAGCAACTAAGGCCTTTGAACATCTTAAAGAGGCAATGTGCCTAGCACCAGTCTTAGCTACGCCAGAATTCACAAAAACCTTTATTGTGGAATGTGATACCTCAGGAAATGGAATTGGTGCTATTTTAATGAATGAAGGAAGACCCATTTCTTTTGAAATTCATCCAATCAAAGGAAAGTATTTACAGAAACCTATTTATGAGAAGGAAATGTTAGCAATACTGCATGCACTAAAGAAATGGAGAACTTACCTAATGGGAAGACACTTCAAGGTAAAAACTGATCAGATAGTCTTAAACACTTTTTGGAACAAAGACTATCTTCAGAAGAGCAGAAAAAATGGATCACAAAGATGTTGGGTTATGACTTTGAAATAATCTACAAAAAAGGGAAGCTAAATGTTGTTGCAGATGTACTCTCAAGAAAGAATGAAGAGGTGGAAGCATTGCTTTGTGCAATTTCTATTATCCAACCATATTGGATAACCAAAGTAAGAGATGAATGGAAAAGGACGAAGAAGTGTGGAGACTCATTCAAAAGTTGTAGCAAGATCCTAGTACATTTGATACATTTAGTTGGAAAAACGATTCCTTATGGTACAAAGATCGCTTATATCTTTGTAATAATTCCCAACTAAAACAAAAGATTCTTTTGGAATTGCACACTTCTCCTTTAGGAGGACACTCAGGATTTTTAAAAACTTACCACAGGGTGAAGAAAGAATATTTTTGGGATGGCCTTAAATCTGATATTCAAAAGTTTGTGGCGGAATGTTTGGTTTGCCAGCAGAATAAAGTGGAGACAATTAAGACCCCGGGACTTCTACAACCTTTATCCATTCCAAGTCAACGTTGGGAGGAGATTTCAATGGATTTTATCACGAGTTTACCTAAGTCCGAAGGAAAGAATGTCATCATGGTGGTAGTTGATAGACTTACCAAGTATGCACACTTTTGTGCATTATCTCATCCATTTAAAGCAAGTACAGTTGCTACTACATTTATGGACACAATTCAAAAGCTACATGGAAACCTAAGGGTTATTGTGAGTGACAGAGATCCCATTTTTACTGGAAATTTTTGGACGGAGTTATTTTCTTGTTTGGGTACTCAATTAGCTCATAGCTCATCTTATCATCCTCAATCTGATGGTCAAACCGAGATAGTAAATAAATGTTTGGAAGGATATCTTCGTTGTTTTGTATCTGATAAACAAACACAATGGGTCAAGTGGTTACCTCTTGCTGAATGGTGGTATAACACTTCCTTCCATACTGCAGCAAAAATGACCCCATTTGTGGCACTTTATGGATATCATCCACCATCCATCACATCATCTTTAAGGGAAAATTCGAAGGTTCAAGCAGTGGAAGATCACATCGAGCATCAGCAAGAAGTTCTCCAACTCTTAAAGGATAACCTGAATTTGGCACAAAATCGAATGAAACAATAAGCAGATCAACATCGCAGCGAGAGAAGTTTTGATGTAGGAGATTGGGTATTTTTACGGCTACAACCATATAAACAAATGTCCCTCAAGCAAGCTAAGAAGTATAATAAATTATCGCCAAAGTACTATGGTCCTTACAAGGTGTTGCAAAAGATTGGTACTATGGCATACAAATTGGAGCTTCCTGCTTCTTCGCGAGTACATCCAGTTTTCCATGTTTCATGCTTAAGAAGGTTATAGGTGAAAATCTTCCAGTTCAAACAATATTGCCAAAACTTGATGAGGAAGGAAAAATCATATTGGAACCTGAAGCGGTCACGGAAACAAGAACTCGACAACTACGGAATCGATCAATTTCAGAGTATCTCATCAAGTGGAAGAACTTACCCACTGAAGATTCTACATGAGAGGATGAGAATTTTATACAGAAGCACCCAGAGCTACTCAAGTGTTGAGGACAACACTTTTTTGAAGGAGAGGGGCATGTTAGGTCCCTATATTACTAGTATAGTCCCTTATTGTTGTTAGTGTAACCCCCTTATTGTTATTGTTGTACCCTTGTAACCCCTATATTGTTATTATTGTGCCCTTAAATTATTATTGTTAGGTCGGCTAGGATTACATTGTGGCCCCACTAGGATTACATTGTGGCCCCATGGACTCCTATATATAGAAAGGAGGTTTTGTAATTTGTATCATCCAAGAATTGTTCATTCATGTAATGTATTGGAGGTTGCCCCCTCGAAGTGGCTTATTTCTAAGGCATTGATATCTCTTTTCTTCTATTTTTGGAGCTGGTTTCACAACAGATTGAGCCAAATCTTCAACTATATTATAATTTTGTGCAGCTCTTGCTCGAGGATTATATGTCGATTTATGAATTACTCCCTTTGGTGGCTTAATTTTCAATTCAGGAATAGCGGTAGGCGGTACTGATTCTGTAGATTGTTTCGTTGCCGAGGTAGTAGGTTGATCAGTAGCCTGAATACCATAATATTTATTACGCGTTGACACCAAAATATCTGTTGAAGGTTTTGTGACAGATAACATTAACACTTGGGAACTAGGAGCTAGATCCGTAGCAACCATATTTGTGTCTGGATTTGGAAATGGGTCTGTCAAAACAGCTGACGCATGGAAAGTCTTGATTATTTTTTAGACTTCAGCGCGGTGAGGAAAATCCCTAACAAAGTGTTCCTCATTATATATTACGCATGGATAACGAGGTTTCCGAGGTCCAAATGGTTGATCAAATTATCTTTCCTACGGGTTAGAAGTTTTATTTTTCTTAGATTTCCCCCTTTTCTTACTTCCGGGTTGCTTGTCACTTTTGCCTTTGTCGAATGACACGACATTAATTTCAGAAGCAGGAGCAGGATCAGATGCAGTAGGGTGGTGTGTGGTTGCAATGCCTATCAAACCGTCTCTGGCATGAGAGTCCTTTAATTGAGGAGGAGCAGTAAAATTAGATCTCGACGCATCAAGAATTTTTTCATAGAGCGTGCTAGAATGAGTATAAATCAAGTCTAAATATTGGGCACAGGTGATAACTGCTCTTTTTTGACGACACTACCCTTAGCCACATCCTTAGTTATAGATGGTAATGGGGACTTAATTAACCATTCAGCAAGGAGCTGATCCGGAACAAAGGTTTTAACCATTCGACGACGACGACGCCACTCATGAATATGATCTGAGATGTGAGTAGCATTAGTCTATTTGAAATTGGTCAAGATTTTCATTCCAGTTTCATATCTGATGGGTAACTAGAAATGAGTCAAAAATATAGTAGCTAGGGCTGTGAAATTATCAAAAGAAGCTCTAGGTAATTCAATGTACCATTTTGCAGCCAGACCTGTGAGCGTATGCTGGAAAAGACGTAGTTGAATAGAATCATCATTTATGGAATTTTATGAACACCATAAATGATAAGTCATAACATGAGTCGACGGATATTATCTAGGGTTTCCATTGAACTTAGGAATATTTGAGGGTAATTTGTGAGGTATCACCGGTCACCAAGGAGCATAATTAATTGGATCATTAGTTAGCCGATTTAAATATGGTAATTCTAAGGTTGCAACCAAAGGCAACTGCATATTAATTTCAGGTTGAGCATAGCCAGGGTAAGATGGAATTTCTTGAGAGCAACAGGAATTTTTGCACCAGCATAAGGAATCTGCTGCTGGTAACCCAGATAAGGGTTTTTTTGCATAGCAAACACTTGAGGATTCTGTTGACCAAAACCTGGATATGATACTTGTTGAAAATAATTTTGAGGCATTTGTGCCTGAGGTTACTAAGGGGTTTGTCCACCAATGTTATAACCCAAATTAGGACAACTTGGATTCGGTTGATATGTATAACCAGGTTGCGGTTGTGACATCCCATAAAATGGTAGACCAACTTGTGAATAAATGATTCTGGATACAGGTTGTTGTAAATTAACCAAAGGATTTGGAGTTTGTGGACCCAACATTTAATGGTATTGAGTTGAAGGACCCACTTGATAAGTTTGATGTACAACATTTTGATTCTGTAATAGGGGTAAAGATGTATTAACAAGTGGTAATGAAGTGGGTGTAACAGGTTGAATCGACTGGTACGAGTGTACAACTGTTTGTGGTTGGATAGGCAAAGTGGGCTGCCATTGACAAACATTCGTTTCAACATTAGATTGACCAAAAAGTGACAGAGTACTGTCATATTGGGTGACCAAAGGTTTCCCCCCAGCATGAGGAGGATAATAAGACAAAAAATATTGCTCTCCAAATGCTGGGAGTCTAGTTGATATGGTACTTGAAGGAATTGACCCAGAAGGACCGACTTGATATTGCCCTAAATATGTATATAATCAATCAATCCTTTCAGTACTTACTATAGGATTACCAGTTAAAATACCAAATGATGACATTGGTAAAGTCCATGGATTTGAAGACGCATCAGAGAAAATTCCAGATAATGATTTGTAACCTGATGGGACCAAAGGGCCTCCATGAAAATATGAATTTGGTGAAGTTGTAAACATCGACGGGGTAGCTAGGGCGAGAGTCGACGTAATTGGAACAGATGGCTCAACTGAAGATGTTGGTTCACTCATGCTTACTAGACCAAATGTATACCCCTTTTAATTGACGGAAGTTTGAAAAGGAACATGATCAACTATATCAGAGGGTGTCGATTGAGAAAAAGACTCGTACAGGTAAAGGTCCTCCCCAAAATGGGTTGGAGTTAAAGGTGTATCGTCTTGTGGGATTTCTTCAATCGCAATTAAACCAGGGGGAAGTATTTCACCGTTAGGCCCAAAGTATATTTCAGGTGGTTGACTGTGTGATATAGGAGATTCAATAGCTACAGAACTTTGTGGGATGACCAAGGTAGGAAAAAATTCCGGTTGTACGACTTTAGAATTCAGATGTTCTGGCAAAGAAGGGACAAGATCTGGATCAATTTTTAGTTGAACAACGTCGGGTCCAGAAGGGATGGTCTCACTGATTGGATGGATCGTAACCACGGGTAGCTGTGAAGACTCCGTTTCGATAATAGTAGACAAACCAGAATGTGTAGAAACAACTTGAGCTAACTCTGGTTTATGGGAAAATAATGTTTCACTAGAGGTACAAATTGTACTTGATTCGGCAGATTGTGATCGCCTTCGCCTACCAGAAGTAACTTATGGTGGTAAAGGTGGTTTTAACGCTAGTCTAAGCGAACGATGGGGGAATGGATTTTTTTCTTCCACGATTACTGATTTATTTTAACCAAAAACAAATAAACAAAATAAAAGGGTAATTCTAGGCAAAAGGGTTTACCAAGAAACTGTGAATTGCATAATACCTCCTAGCAAACCAAGAAGTACGGGCATGAAATCTCCCCGAATGTTGTGTTCGGTGTATCACTATTTACAAGGTGGTTGACTCGGTTCACTATGGATGAATAGCACCTAAAAGTTGTCCTCCAAAATATACCAGAAGGTACGTGGAGGCCCAAGTCTGTATTAGCTTTTTTTGATGCGAAACTGCACAGTGAGAGCACCCCTTTATACTTATCGTACTGTAACACCGCCTGATATACCCGAAAGTACGTGGATGAGCTACGATATAATTACATACGTGGAGTGAGGTATCACACTCGAAATGTATCACAGACAAGTCAACGACAGCTATGTTTTACGATGCCGAAACACATCTCTAGCCTAGACCTTCTAAATGTTATCGTTATGGTTCCAATGCTTTGTTAGGTAAATTGAGATTAATTTTATGCTGACCTTGCTTAACAATTTTTCTTTCAAAGGGTCACTACGATGATGTATTGGAAAATTACTAAAATGAAACTAAGAATGATAAGCAATCTTTCACTTTTATTTTTTCAATGAAAATCCTAGCTACTAGAGGGAAAGAGCAATCAATTTGTGAGAAAACAAATCATAAAACACAAACTAAATGCAGATTTCCTAATTTTTCCTTTTTGCAAAACACATAAACCACTACATGAAAATGCAGATTTTTCTTTTCAGTTCCTTTAATGTTATGAATGCAGAAAAGAAACTAACTGCACTAAATCAACAAAATCAAATGCCTTTTACTTTTGAGAAATGAGGAATACAAACAAAAATTTATCTTTTGAAGGAAAAATGAGGAATGAAACAACAATTTCTCTTATCAGGAAACGAATATTTTACGAAAATTTACTTTTTCAAAAGAAAATGGATCTAATGCGACAATAAAAATACTTTGAAATAAATTTTCCAATGATAAAGAAAAATGCTTTAAACAAACATTATACAAATTTTATTTCAAAGGAGGAAGAAATGCATAGATTCACTGGTCAATATGAGGTTCAAACTTTTCAAAACACGGCAGCAAACAAACTAAATCTATTTGCAAAGACAAATTCAAGGGAATTTGGATGGTTTCAGGAGGCAACGTAGTCTCTAAGGGGAGACAGTGCTCTGCAACGTAGGCTTGAAAGGAGACAGTGCTTTGCAAAGCACTGTGTCTTGTCCAAGAGTGTGTTGGGCGTAGTGTATAAGGAAAAACACCACTATTTAACACACTTCTTTTGAAAATTAATACTTCAAAATGTTTGATCTTTGTGAATAAAAATACTGGGTGGATAAACAAAGCAAATCAGAGGCTAAAACACCTAGAAGTAAGAGAAATTATTTCCCCAGTGGAGTTGCCAATTTGTTGGACAAAATTGTGAATTACAGATAAAACACGCTTCCCTAGACAGGTGATAATCTAGAACAATAGATTAAAGACTATACGACTTCTTCTCCTAACTAAGAACAGACACACATAATAGATTAGAAGCTTACTTGTAATCCAAGTGCTTCTAAATGGTTCCTTCTGTCGCTTCCGTTGTAGCTTCAAATTCAAGTGGTTTGTGCAAAATGCTTCCTGCAAGAATGAACACTAAAACATCAGAATATAGCAATAATACAAATGTCTATTCAAGTTAGTTAGCTAAATTAGTAAAGCATAAACCATATGCATCAACTAAGATCTTACAATATGGAAAATCAATGCTAATACAGATACATATAGGGAAAAGTAAGCTGTATTCTTTATTGATGATAGAAGGAGAGGTTACAACCTAGTGACTGATTTGAAGTGACCATTCCAGCAACATTCCTAGCCTCATCACAGTATGTATCTCTCCAACAGCTATTACACAAATCTAACTCTCAATTGAAAATCCACCAACATTTCTCTACTCAAATTCTTCCTTATCAAACACTCAGATCTGTGCTCAATTTATAGAGAGGATGAGGTAGTTTTACAATCAATTACTTTCCAATAATAGGCAAGACATGTTCCCAATCTTGTAGATGTCAAATGGACACTTGGATTTGAAGCTTGACACATGTGAACTCTTCTAGAAGGCACTGGCCAAGTGGAGATTCCAGAACAATGAGAATTTCGCTCCCAATGTGACCAACGCACCTGTGAATGTCGGGAAGTGATTTTCAGAGCAACCTTGCATGGGACTACCTGTATATGCAATGCACTTAGTCCCCTTAGAGGCAGCGTTGGTGAGCTCTCATATGATATATAATAAAATTCAAACCTTGGAAACCTTTGCTTGATGAAAGTCATGCTTGATTTGTCTTGTTCTTGTCTTAGGGCATGTAGCAACTTGAAATGATAGGGGATGATAGAACCTTAGTCATTGGTCCTGGAGATGATGCCCAGTTAACAAGGTCATTGGGAATGATGCCTAAATTGACCTATAACATCCAGGGTTTCATAATCTGTGAAAGGATTTCTAAGGGTTTACATAATAAAGGATTTAAGAAGCAAATGGGGTTTTCTTTAGGTTTAAAGGCTCCTAAATGATTTGATTAACTATATTACTCTTTTAGATCGATGAATGAGTCTGTTATTCTGAAGAATACCTGGGAAAACTGAAGTTTTGTTGTGCAGGAGGGTTTCTGGGGATGCAAAAGGTTTCCTAAGGTTTTGTTGGTCATTATACTACACTTGGATAACTTCTGCAGTAGTTGTAGCAATCAATTGGTGAATTTTGTTTCAATTAGGCTTTAAAATGGAGTCGACAACATTTTTTTCGATTTGCAATGCTTCTTCTACTTGAAAACGGTAACAGAAGATTGAAAAGAGTGCAAATGGGCAGTTTATAAGCATTTTCATTCAACAGTGAATGCATTGAATGAGCAGTCAATTCAAATGGATGAGTGGTTTGGGCACGGGGGACGAAAAAACCTCGAAGCGGTTTTCACAGGCTTCAAAGGTAGTAAGCTGTATTAGTTTGATTAGTGTGATCCAATGGAGATCGACCACGTAGAAGGGAGAGGAAGCCTGAAAACCACGCTTATTGCAGGGTTAAAGGTGTGCTAACTATCGTTCTAAGGAGTGTGCGACAAGGAATAGCTGCCATTGGAATTGGTAGACGATGATCGGATGACTCGGATTGTGTGATAGAGTTGGAAGGTTAGATGGCGTGGGGCTCGGGGTTTTAGTGAAGCGGGAGGTTTAAATATGTATTTAAAGTAAGGTTTAAAACATATTCGGGAGTGTATTATGATAGGCGAAGGATAATGTATTAACAAATGGGATGCAGGTAAGTGTAACATTAGAACTGGCGGGGATTATATAATGGGACTAGAATAATTAACATGGTTAAATAATTTAACCTATGGGATGGTGGGATTATATAACACGTGGGGGAAACAAAACATAGGTTAAACTAGAAATATGGGTTGGGATATATTATAAATGAATTAATTAATATGGGATAAAGGGAAAATAAAGGAGTTAATACTTTAAATTAATGTTAGTAAAGTAATGTAACCGCGGAATGTCAAAATACACTAAGTATAGTGTAAAATCTGATGTTTGGAAATAGATTTCTTTATAATGGGTCCCAACAAAATATTTTAGTATTTATACTTAGGATAAAGTATTTTTTGGTTTTTTTTGGGTATTTTTTGAATAAAAGGGGGATTACTTAAATGGATATTACTTTTCTTAAGTAAAATGTGTTTTAAACTTAGGAAAAGGGGATTTTGCAAAGGAAAATGGATGATAATGGGAAAAAGGGAAAAAATGAAGGAGAAAGAAGAAAAATGGAGGGGATGGAGTATTTTTACAAGGAGATGTTTTTTTATTGAAGGAAGTTAGTAAATGATATGACCAATTTTCTGCTTATCCATGATTGTAAAAGCTGCTTGTACCTACCCATCAGCTACCCTAACATTTTTACTTCATTTTCATGGGTGCATTTGAGCTTGCAAACCCTTGTTCATTTTTCTTTTGAAACAAAAAAGTAACTAATTCTATCCTTATATCTTCCAAGGGCTTAGATTAAGCCGTTGAGCTCCTTATTATTCACTACCTAACTATTGATCTGGCTAGACTAAACTGTCTGGCTAGATCTTTATTCTCTATCTAACAACATGAAATTTAAAGCATGAGAGGTTAAGATTGAGCTGTTTAAACTTCATGGATTTTGACATTTTAACAAGTTTCACACAATGTTTATTTTTGCAGTAACATTAAATAGTAGTGGCAATTGGATTTGCATCACTTTCATGTGTTTTTTTAAATTTTTGGGTCCATTTTCATATTTTTTTTTTTATAAATTTTTTCTTTCAAGTCCTTTGTTTTTTCTTTTAGGAATTTTACCCTCTTTAAATTTTTTATTTTTATGATATGGGAAAACAATTTGTAGAAAGAAAAGTATGTACATATTACAAGACTAATCAAAGTCAATTTAAAATTATGAATCCTATTATTATAGGACCCTAACAGCATCAAGGCTAACAAAGGAAATTACTGAATCAGTTTATGAACAAATTTTGAAAGTTGAGCTTATCAAAGAGTCCACATCTGAAGTGATCTTAGAAACCAAGCCGTTAGAAGCACAGTGGAAACAAAAGACAGAGATGCAGGATGAAACGATTAAAAAGGTAAATAAGTTTGATCAAGAAAATTATTGGAATTTTTTGATCAAACCTTATTATCAGTACCAAACCCTGCAGTCATTAACTAATTAAAAAAAAAGGTCGCAACCAGCACTTTCAAATTCAGTATTCAAGGGCCAGGTCAGATCCATAATTTCACAGTCAGCTCAACTTAAACCTATGCTAGATATTTGTCAACTTCGAGATCGAATCCACAAGGAGGATTAGCACTCATATTTATATTGTTACTTTATTTTCCTAGATTTTAGTTGAATTTTTCACTTTATGAGGATGGTTGTTTGAAACCTCCTCTATTTTTATGTAATAATCTATTTTTAAACATATTGTAGTTTAGCATTTAAACCCTTCTCATGAATTTAGAGAAGGGTCCAAAAATTTGTCAAAAACATTTGTAAAGAATGCACTTCTGTAAGTTTGTAAATTCTTTGATGGATTAATGGAACAAAGTCTGTTATCTTTTGACATTTGAAGCTGTTTAACTGATGTTGCACTATTGTACTCTTTACTTGTTTGAAAGTGAAGAGGATCAGAAAACTACTTTCAGTTTATATGAGTAGGACTTCGTATATATGGTACTTCTATTCATTCATATTAAGTTTTTCTTTTTAGATTGACAGTTATCTTTTTCCTTGCATTATATATTTGAAATGTTATCATAAATGAATTTTAAATGCACTTCTATACTAATACTTGTCTATGATTTCTTATCTTATATATAACCACACATATGAATGCAATACACTTTTCACAATTATTTTAATCAAACTATTTTGTTAAAATAATTATATTTACATAATTCTCATCTCTTTTAACTGTTAAATAATCTTCATTACTAATAGTTGGATGACATAATTTTTATATCGCATAAAGGAAGAAACACCCTAGGAATATACTAGAATAGATAGTGTTAGATAAATGCATGTGATAGATTAAAACCATTTCCCATTGCATGTTATATAAAAGAAAACACCCCAAAATCATCCTTATTGGGAAACTGGTCCCTTTATCCCCAGTTGGAGCCACCACACCAAATGGAAAAGGACTTACTCTAAGGTCCAGACTGGGTGGTTTTCCCCCATGTTGTGGCAACGGAATTCTGAGGCCTCAACAGAAAGCAAACAAACTTTTAGATGAACTATACTAGTTGATAGAAATTTTAATTTTCTTAAACAAAAGATCAATGAGCAACCAATTTTATCCCTACCAAATTTCAGTAAATCTTTTTAGGTTAAAACAGATGGAATTGAAGTTTCTATTAGAGTTATTTTTGTCAAGAACGAAAGTCAATTTCTTTCTTCAGTGAAAATTTGAATGAAACAGAGTAAAAATATTGTTCTTATGATAAATAATTTTAAGATACTTTTCAAGCTTTGAAAAAGTGGAGGAATTACCTTATGCCCAAATAATTTATTTTATTTACTAATAATCACTCTCTGCAATTCATAAGTAGCCAACCAAAGTTGAATTAGAGACATGCCAAATGGGTAGAATTTCTACATAACTTTACTTTTGTGATTGAACATACCAGCGGGTCATCAAATAAAGTAGTTTATGCTTTGATTAGAATTAAATTAATTCTACAAGAGCTTCAAATTGGTGCCTTGGGATTTGATGAACTCAAGGTAATGTATAAGGGTGATGTGGACTTCAAAGAAGCATACATAGGATGCAAAAACCCAGTTAGCATGAATAAAACCCAATGGTCAAGCTATATGATCCAGGAAGGATTGGTGTTCAAGGAAAATAAGCTTTGTGAACCCAAATTTTCCATGAGGGGAAATTTAATAAAGTAGAAGCACAATGGAAGATTAGAAGGAAACTTTGGAGTTGATAAATCCTTTGCTATATATATATATATTTTTTTTTGCAATATATGTAAGCTAATGTAAAACATGTTATGGAAAGATGCATAGTATGTTAGTAGGAAAAAAGGAGAAGCCAAAATGCAAGATTGTACTCACCACTAAAAATCCCTAGTAAGCCTTGGGATTGTAACACACCCCATTACTACCCTTACCCAAAGGAGGTGGTTACGATGCTGACCCAACTCCCAATGTTTTGCTATGGAAATTGTGTCTAAAATTTTTGACCTTTTTCAAACTTTTCAAACTCAAAATAGAAGACACCATAGTGTTCATCTCATCAAGATGATTCTTAAATATAATTTTTTACCTTAATTGGGTTCTATACTCAAAAGTTATGGCTTCCAAAAGTTTTAATTAATAAACCTTGAAACCTTCACATGCCATGTGGCCTCCACATGGTGCCTACGTGGCATTCTACCCCACTTCCATTTCATTGCAGTGGCATTAAATTACATCTTTGTGGCATGTTGACAAGGAAAGCCACATCACCTCCTGCTCATGTCACTTGTACCACAGGTCGATATGTGTATATAGATAATCACATCATGGCATGCCACCTCACACTCAACCTACAATTCATGCACACAAGGTGTGCCATCGTGGATTAGAATCTTATGGTGGAAGACCAACAAGAAGACAAGTATGTGTGTGTGTGTGTGTGTGTTATAATATAAACATGGGTTTGGGGTTCCCTCCTAACACTTTAAGGCACTAATCATAACAACCATGAACACCATGTCAAATAATGGTGAAGATCCAATGTGAACCCCCGCATATATCAATCTGACAAGTGATATTTATTCGTAATATTAATTTAAGCAAGGACCTACCTTGATCAATCTGATGGATAATGGTCCTGACATATCAACAAATGATATGAAATGTGGACCCCCCTCTACCACATCACATGGGGGTGTTGTGTTCATGGTTTCAGGGTGCAGTTCTGGTCTCCAAATATGATGACCCTCCATTTTATGACATCACCCTCCCATATATGTCGGTAGAGGTTCAGTGTGGACCCCATCCCCATCCTCCCTAACAATGGGGGGGGGGGGGTGGTATGCATTAGAACCTTAACTGTCCAATTACCATCCTTTCATGACTGTTGATCATCGCCAACACCTAGGGTTCCAACCCCTGGTCCTAGAAGCTAGTGATATGGCTTTAAAATCAAGGCTCTTACCCCAAGTCTTGGTGGTTCCATCCATCCTAGTAGGGTTTCGCTCTGCATGGCTTGGTATTATGCATACATTCGTTATTACCCCTCAATCTCTGCCCCTAGGATTCATATCTATTCCTAGGCCTTCGTCCTTCCGTCAAGAGTCATGCCCCACCATGTGCACAAGGGATAATCCCTACTTTAGTTCACCAATCATGGCACGATAAAATTATTATGATTATATAACATGCATATATTCGTAAGCACTCAATTACTGATTCCTTGACTTGGTAGCTCGCCCTAACTACATAGAAATCCCAACTCATCCAACCAACCTGATCCAGAACCGATTAGGGCATAACCCCTACCAGAGATGACCCTCCACTAGGGTCGTCTCCCGACCTTGATGAGGCCCTAACCTACATGTACATATGTCATATTTGTGCCCTTACTACAGGTCAGCATCGCTATATATATATATATATATATATATATATATATATTACATCAAAGCCTTGGGTATATAGCCACATAATAATCCTAACACCGTGGATAAATGATGACATAGGTCTGTAGATTATGTCACAGACCAATTTTCCTCTTAAACCCACCACAAGGTCTTAGGTCATGTGTGACACTTAGCCTTCCAATTCTATTTGAATGAATTCAGTAGATGGATACATTTCCACAGCTTCTTTATTAGGTCAATGCAACAAGGTTTTACATTATGTTTATACACAGGAATGACATCCTTAAAAGTTTAAGATAATTTAATGTTCATAGGAATTAATTTAGCAATGTAGTTAGTTTCTCTAGGACCCTAAATTATCCTAGAACACACACAACTTCACTGTTACTGTCATTCATGATTCCCAACACTAATCATATGGTTGCTTCCCTTTTGTATTATGAATAGACATAGATTGCAACAATATTTATATATGTATGTATGTAAGTATGCATATGTATATGTATATATATATGGATGGGTTCCTAACTCATGAATTTATAAGCATTTGTTCTATTGCGCAGGGATCAACAATGTAGCATCATATTTACGAACATCTACCATACCTAGGTCCTTATACTGAGGACACCCAAAACCATAAACAACTTGTGCATAGGGATTATTGTACTTCAAATATTCCAGGAATATTATTAACACAACCATGTAAAGATAAAATCCATTTCACTTTATAATCAATTGAGAACTATTAGAATTTCAGTAACCCGACAACATAAGAAACCTTACTTCACACGTTCAGTTTGCATACAATTAACTCAAACATATAAAATTTAACTTCATTATGCATATCAACCATGATGGATACCTATCTTAAGTTATAAGTTGGACAATTGGGTCTGGGAGTAAAACATTCCACCCAACCATAGACAAGCTACAACCAGATATTTCTTGCAATTTTCACCCCCAAGCCAGATTCCAGAGCTTGAGGGGGTTTCTAAAGGGATAAAACCAATGTTTCCAGTGGAAACAGGGACTCAAAAGGCCAAACCAACTCCACCCACTAGCTAAACAATGCATTCAACTAAACACAGGGACTTTAGAGGTCTCAAACCTATGTGTGCTTTTCTAGGATATTTCTCCTTTTGTAACCCCCTCCTCCCACATCTACCGAGGTAACCGACAACTTGGGGTAAACATGTGATGAAAAATTACTATGATATGATTCAACTCCCTATGTATTAGTTGAGGAAGTGCAACCGACAGAACACTACCAAACTTACCTTCTACACATGCAACAAAACCCCGAGGAGCTATCCAACACTTCTAGGTGATCAAACCCTGAGACAACATACCATTTTACTGCATTAAAGCCTCAATCATTCCCATGACATGGGAATTCATGCAAATAGGAACCTCCAGTCACTCCCACAACAAGGGAATGCCTGCGACTAGAGATGTTTCTAGGTGTTTCTGTGCCAGTGACTCTATATTTTATGCCACTTTTTTAGGGCCAAGACTTAGGCCACTTCCCAGGACTCTATGAAACTTCCAAAAATGAGAATCAACAACGAAAAAAAGATAAAAATTCAAATAATTGAATAAGGATTTGAATGAACGCGTACTAGCCATGACATACATTTCATCAAACATGTCACAAATATGCATTCTGTAGGTTAAAACAATAGATCCGAGCATAAGGGTCTCACACCTATCTGAGAATCGCTAAGAAGCATTGATGCCTCATCATAATAACTAAATTACCATATATTAAGCTATATATTCATTGTACATTCATTTATGAATCAAAACATGATGAGATCCATACATCATTGCTGTGATAAAACTCCTCATAACCAACATATAACCAACAGAAATATCAAGGATATAACAACCATATAAACCACATATAAACAAGTATATTTTCCCATAAAATACCAAGGATAAAGAGATCTTATTGATGATTACAAGGGATGAAAAAGTATGGGACTTCCATGAACCAACCGACCATAGATTGGGTTGAACCAAATCTCTCTTTCATCCAATCTCCCCCGTGCCATATTTCAAGCATGAATGTGGCATCTCATAAAAAAATCAATCAAAACCAAACCAGGGCTTCCAGAGGCCAAAATAATTCAACCCTCAACCAATGATTCCACCTCATGGTCGGACATCACTAACCATCACCAGATTGGACTTTACCCAAGTTGTTCAGGGATCCAGAGCATTTATTCCAACTAGGGCTTCCAGGATTAGTAACTCAATCCACAACTGCTGAAGAGCTTCCAGAGCGTTTTTCCAACCAGAGCCTCCAGAACTAGTAACTCAACCCACCAAGGGTTTCTAGAGTGTTTTTATAGCTAAGGCTTCCAAGAACTAATAACACAACCCACAACCAAAGGCACATGAAAACCAACTAGAAAAAAAAGTAAAACCCACAACACCATGACTATCGAGGAAATGGAAAGACAAGGTGAAAACACTTTCAATCCAAGTAATCCTCCATGCCAATGACAGATCATAACAAATAAACACATGCATATGCCATGCATGCCAAAACTAGTAAGGAAACCATACATGCAACTCGATAAATGCAAGCAAAATCTGATGTATTTGTTGATCCTGATGTCCTCTTGCGATTTCCTACTTTTCCTTTTCCTTCTTGCTCCAAATCCCAAGTATTCCATACTCCTCCAAGAGTGATCCAAGAAAAATCTAAGTGTCCAAGAGTACGAGAGAAAGAGAATAGAATGAGAGCTCCAAAATTGAACTGACAAAAGTCTCAACTAACAAAAGGGTATTGATCCTCAAAAGCCTTTTTATTAATGAGGCCTCTAATTTCTTCAGTTTTCCATTATTTTCCTTCATTTCCCTCCTCACATGCAACATGTGACCTTTCACCTCCCTTTTATCCTAGTTTCTATTATTTTCATAAATAAATGCCAATAAATGGCACTTTTCATTTCTAGAGCCTTTTCCATTGCATTTTCCAATTTCCATAGCCATAATAAACCATATGAACACCCACACTAGGATGTTTTTTTCAACATTCAGCTTGGAATATGTGTCCCATGATCAAGGTCTTAGTTTACCTTTATTAACTTTACATGGATTTTTTACCAGGGTTGTTACAGAACCCTCCCCCTTGGGGGAACACCATCCTCAATGTTCAATGACACCTAAAACCAACAAGACCGCTGAAAGAAAAACATACTTCCCATGGAGCTTTATAACTGATCTCATTGCAGTATTTACAATGTGTTATTGCCTAAATCTACCTCAGGCTGAAGGAAGGCAGAGTCTAGGGTAACATCAAACCATGCTTAATCTGGTAGCTAGCCCTACCAGATCAGGAGAGGGCTCTCTCCGGGTCAATCTCAGCAAAAAATGATCAGTGAGGCTTGATATGACTTGAAATAAAAGCTAATTTTAGGCTAGGTATATATGTAAAAGGGTTTGATTTGATTTTCGGGGTTTTTTGTTGGAATCAAAGGGAGAGGCAGATTTTGGGTCCGGGGATGAGGCCTAGTTTTTGTAGAGGGCTGAATGGGGCAAGAAAGGCAGTTGTTTTGATGCTTTGAATTGCATGAAATGGATAGCTCAGACCGGTGAGGAGTTGAAGAGGGCAAGACGCTTTCAGGAATCCTCTTCAAACAGATCAAAACATGGAAAATTAAACAAAAATCAAGGCAGAGCAAAGCAATCTAATGAATTCCACCTTTATAACTTGTTTGTTTAATTTGAGAAGAAAAGAGAAGGAAAATGATACACATGAAACATCAGTAAAATTACAATCATAGAGAGAAACACACCATCAAAACATAGAGCCACATGGATCCCAAAGAGTGCTGCAAACCCTGGTCTATTCCTTTGCCAAAATTGTAGAGATGAAATGGACAATGAAGTGCCAAGCAATCCCAAGTGTCCAACCCTGAAAATGACTGAAGAATTACAAGATATAGAAAAGCCTAACTCATCCCCATGCCTCTAGGGGTCTAGCTCACCATTCTAGGAGCTGTTTCAATAAGATCTAAACTAAGAACTGGAAAATAGGCAATGAAATAGCTTGCCTCTATAAGATAGGAAACTGATTCATTTAGTTACATTTCACTTTTTGGTGAATGAATCTACTTGGATGAGTAAAAATGTGCCAAAATTACATCAAAGTTATGAAATTACATCAAGTTACATCAAGATTTTCAAATTTTGAGATAAAAAAGTCAAACTGGCCAAAACTAGGCAAAAATCTGAGTTGCTGAGTGAAAAAGGAGCCAAAATTCCCAATGCGTCGCGCCTAAAATCTCTATGCGTCGCGCCACTTTGAGGTTGATTTTTAGGGCCTTCTCGGAGTCCAAATTGATTTAAGGATAGCTCGTTGGAAAGCTATGCCTGTCCAATTTCCAACCCAAGTGGAATTTCTGAATTTGGTTTCCATTTTCCCCTCCAAAAATCAAATCTCCCAACAATGCTTCCTGTGTGTCCAAAAAGTGGCAGAAAGGCCATTTTTAAGGTGTTTTTGACCCTTCAAGCAACCCAAAACTTATCAAAATCCTTAGTTAATGGGTAGGAATGCATAAATTTTGACGAAAAATCCAAAAATGAAAATTTTTCCTCAAGAGGAGCTGCCAATTATAAGCACGCGCCAAGTGGCACGACGCGTCGGGCAGGAAAATCTGTTTTAAGGCCAAAAATTTCAAAATTGAAAAAAAGTTTCCCAAATTTCTTGAATTTGGGCTGAATGTCCACCATCAAGCACTATGCTGGGCCAAATAATATTCGGCCAAAATTTGGAGTCTATCATGCCTTTTGCGACGCTTTAGTGCCCTCTTTAGCTTTGCCTTCAAGATCTTGATTCTCGCCTTGCAAGCATGATTCCTCGCCCAATAATGATTATTCATGTGCCTGAGCATGTTCTTTTCCTTATTGGTCTTCTCCAAAAACTTCTCAAGATGAATATTGACCCTCTCAAGCCAAGTATCTCGATCAGCCTCAATCTCTCGCTCAATGGATGTCATCTCGGTTTGACTTCTTTGGGCAGCTTGCCGGCTCTCACGGATGTTTTGAAACTCCATGATTGTTTGCTGATCTTCCAACTGTTTGTTTCACTGCTCCAGGTAGTTTATGATCCATTGGGATCTTTGCAACTTGAAGGTCAATGTGTCTATCTCTGCTTTCTGCTCTTGAATAGTCTCTCTCAACTTTGAGCTTGGAGAGCTCAACTCCTCATCAATCAGTATGAAATCTGTGTCTTGGCCTCCTGAAGGCCCCTCATCCTGAATAGGCCTCTTACCTCTGTCTAGTACCTATACCTGTGCTTCTGATGACGACAACGAGACCCCTTCCACCCCAGGTGGAGATAGTACTCATCAGGCTGCTGCAAATAATCCTCTAGTGCCTCTCTGATAAGTGACATATGTCGGCACAATAGTCTCGGTCTCCTGACCTCCATACTGATATGAAGGTTCACCTACATCATGAACAACCTCTGGAGGAACTTGAGGAGCTGTGAAGAAATCATTGGAAATGAAATCTTCCCATGAAATACCCTGCAAGCCAAGCTGATGTACAACCACGATCTTAATGAGTGCATAGTGATAAATACTGTTGTACTGCTACTCGGGAGTTTTCCTCTGCACGAGAGTGGTCATTCTCTCGATGTTCCGGCACATGAAATAAGGGATGTTCATCATCCTCACTTTGGTGAAATGCATCAATAACCTGATATGATAGGCATAGAGTCGTGAAAACTGACCCTCACAACTGAAATATCTGATAATGAGTTTCATCAGAGGCGCATAGGAATCCTTTAGAAACCAGAATGGGAACACTTTGCTGAGTTGTCTCACAAAGCTAGTCCTGATATATGGTTCATAATGCACTCTGTCCACCTGCTGTATTTTGTTCCACTATTCTCCCACATTTGGTATTCCGGTTGCTTAAGAGATTGTTTCCGGTGTCAAAGTGAAAGTTACACCGGCAAGAGTTACCTGACCATCATGTAAATGAAATACAAACAAACGAGCCAAATCCTGATGATAATGGATCCTAGCAATCATTTCGTAAAACTGATAGCATGACTGCTCTTGAAAACATGCCATGGCAAGTGGGCAAGCCTGCAATTCAGCCAATGGGGTGGGCTCTTCTCTCACATGTCTACCACTTTTATGAGGCCTTCTAGGTGCATGTAGCTCAGTGGTGGAATCAATATCTCGGTCATATGATGTATCTGTATCTGTCTCCATGGTGTTCAAGGTTGATGCAAGGTCTATATTGAATTGGATGGATGAAAATGATATTTTTGATGTTTTTGTTTTAGTGCCAAATGTATGGTAGTATGGGAGGGACTGTGGGGAAATAGGGAAGTGGGGACAATGGACTTTAACCAAGTGGAATTTTCCTTTTGAAAACTTGTGATTTGATAAATTTAGGGACAAGGGACAACCACTTGAATTTTTGGGGTAACTTGGGATTTGGGGAAATTTTGCAAATGGGATAGGGATAATGGGAATGAGATGGATATGAGTGGCTTTAGGGATGTAGGGAGATAGGGGATGAACTGTAGTAATGAGATAACAGTGAGGGGGAAGAAAAAACAAGGTGGGGAATTGAGTATTTGTCACAAAATTATCTTTTAAAATACCAACTTCAAAACCCTAAGGGAGAAATTATCAACAAGATGATAGGGTTTGAGTCTTGGCATTCAAACTCTCATATTCAACATCAAACATTTGTAAATGGAAATTACAAGGCCACATGAACTTACTTGGACAAAATAGACCGAGTCGATTTGGAGTTTTTTGAAGCAATGCGAAAAATTTGTGTTTCGGCCCAATGCGCCGCGCAACTAACCCAGTGCGCCGCGCCCCTCCAATGCACTGTGCCGGTTCAAATTTACACACAGTCGACTTGCTCGATGCGCTGTGCACCACTGATGCGTCGCGACACCTACCCAGTGCATCACGCTCAACAAATTACACACAGTCTGCCCTCCAAACACTTGCTTTGCTCCTCCATGATTTTTCTTGGCTCAATGCTATCTCTTGGCATGCAAATGGAGTGTTGGATCATGAAAATATCTTATATGCCCAAAATTTTAATTTTTTCTTTTTTGAAAACCCACTTTGTAATGTTTGAACACTTTGACACTTTTTCAAAAGAACTCTGTTTTTCTTGTTTCTGACTTTTGGACTGAATGATGAGCTTGTTGCCTGTTTTGCAGGGATGGATGGCATGGAGTTTTGGCAAAGGCGACCAGGGTTGCGAATGGAGCATTATTTTTTTTTTCTAAGTAAGATTGATCTATTAACAAGGAAATATAATTACATCATGACCGTGGTCAAAACTACTTCCCTGGAAGAGGCAGAATAATCATGCTAAAACACATAAAGAGACTGCCCATTAACAGGGAAACCAGTCTGAAGAAAAATGTCAAAACCCACGCAGGGTAACAAGATGTGATATTTCTGATGATGCAAAGTTTGCATGGATCCAAAACAGTACAAAAAGCCAAAAATCCAATTATGAATTTGCACAGTGACAAGCCCCTTGCTATGGGCCGCAAGTAAAGGAAAAAACATCAAAGTAACTAGACTAATCATCTGTGGGTTCCTCAACAATACGACACCAACCTGAAGTGAGAAAATCCCTGGCCAAAGCGTCTTCAGAAACTGAGGGGCCAGGATCAGCAGGAGCCATCTCAACTTCAGGAATGCTACGAGCCTGGTCAGCCGAAACCTGCATCATCGTGCCGCCTGCCCTTGTTGGGATGTTCGAAGTCTGGGCACCATCCACATCGAGACCCGCAGAATGATCGCTAGCCTCCCCCCGTTGGGCTTCCTCATGGAAGACCACTGTGAAAATGGCAGTGATTCTTGGACGAAGCAGAGCGCTGTTGAATGTGAAGCGCGCAGAGCCTGTGGTGGGAGGAAGCAAGGAAGCCGGAGGGCGGCGAGCATGGGAGCTCGAGCTAAGGTGAGAGTCAAGGAGTCTCCCTCTGCCACTGCGGGTGCGAGGGTAATGGCTGGCCATCAATCCACTAGAGAAAGAAGGAGAGACAGAAGAAGGGCTAGACTGCGCACTCGACGGATGACCCCTGGTGCCGCCTCTGCGACTCCGCATTCTTTGGCGCAGTCGAGGCATAGGGGAACCAAAATGGAACCAAACAGCAGCAATGGCAGTGAAAAATCAATTCGAGAGGAGGCTAGAGGCCCGAGCGAGATGCCCAGGGTCCAACGGAAGCAACGACTCTATATGACCAGAGCGCAGCTTCAGAAGAATCTCCCCATCCAGATAACGAGAGACCCCACGTGTGTTAAAGCCAACACAGAACCGATTGAAAGCAAGAATGTGAGTAGAGACCGGGTAGAGGCAGGCGCGATACAACTGAAGCAACTCCACAAGAGGCCCAACGTCTCCCTCCCATTTATCCTTCCCTCTCCCGCATTGAGAGTTCCCCATCCGAACAAAGGCATTGATGAGGGTCGAAGGCTCCAGCATGCTGAAGCATGCGAAGGAAACTAACAACACAGAGAGTGTGAAGTGAGAACCATAATCTCTCGTATCAATGCCGAGGAGATCTGCAGATCGTAAATGCCAAGATCTGCAGAACGATATCCAAGTATCCATCATGTCCTGGGTGGGCAGGTGTCGACCCACCTCGCCGGACCCCTGTCCCATCGTTTTAATCCGCTGGCTGTACACCCGCATCCGGGAGAGTTGCATCCCTTTGGATGAGTGTTTTGCACTTCTGTTTTTGATCATCGTTCTAAATTATGTCAAGAGCTCCGGTGAGAAGTGTGTGCCCATTGTCCACCCCCACATTGGCAAGTAGATCAGCGACCTGGTTGCCCTCCCGTTTAACATGTTGGAAGATGATGGCTGGATTGGTATGGAGAAATTGTTCAAGTGCTTCCAATCTGGCTTCGAGTCTCCAACTGTTAGAAATTTTGTGCACGTGAGTCCCATTGAGAAGATGATTTGCCAAGTTGATGAGGATGCGGGAATAACCTTCCACCTCCAGAGGCTGGAAGCCATGTCGCTGGGCTAGGAGTAGTCCTTGCCAGAGGCCTTCCAATTCTGCCGAATTGTTAGTATCCCAACCAATATTACCATAGAAAAATAGGAGAGGCGAACCCTCATGGTCTCTAAATATGCCGCCAAATCCTGATTTGCCGGGGTTACCCTTGGAAGCTCCATCAAAATTGAGTTTGAAAGAGAACTTTGGAGGGGGAGTACAAGAGAGATTTCCGGTGTTATGGCCTTTTGAAGGTCTGTGATTATGCGTACCCCGAGGAAGTTGCATGTTCCAGTTTTCCCAGATGGCTTTCTCATTTGCAAGAGAGGGGAAATCTTCCAGATGCCAATTTTGAAGAGCCAGGGTCTCTTTGAGATTAAGGCAGAGGTTGTCCCAAATGATGTCTAAAGGAGTGCTTTGATATTTGAATATGCGCTTGTTCCTTTCCTTCCAAATAGTCCAGAGGATGAGTCCGGGAATCAATCTCCATAATTGGTTGAGTAGTTCACTCTTGTAAGGGTTCTGGTGCCAATGTCGAATGGAGTTGATTATATCATCAGACACTCTGCAATTCTTTTGACAACGAAAGCTGGCCTTTTCCCACAGTTGGTTGGCAAGAGGGCAAGAGTTCAAGAGGTGTTGGAGAGTTTCCTCCTGAGCGTTGCAATTGGGACATATAGAGGGCCCATGAAAGTTTCATTTCTGAAGATTATCCCAAGTAAGGATTTTCCGGTGCCCCATTAGCCAGAGGAAAAAAGAGACTTTGGGCCAGGTACCCGGTGACCAGATTCTGCTCCAGATAGGATCTAGGGGCATTGGATCGTTGCATATTATTCGGTAAGCCTCTTTGGTGGAGAAAGATCCTTTTTGGGTATATCCCCATCTTAGGATGTCCCTGCCTTTGGAAGATCTAATGTGCCGATTCTGGAGCTCTCGCTCCATGGCCTCCTTGATCTGGTTGTCAGCATTACTAATCAGTATGTCGATCTGCTTCCATTGTCTGTATCCCTGTACTGTCTCCGGAGTCCATTGTTGCCGAACTGATTCCTGCTATTGCTCCTCCCTCTCCTGGATGTAAGGCGGATTATATATGCTGTTGAGCTTAGGTAATTGATGCCGGGCATCAGTCCAGAACCTCGTAGTGCCGCCGTTCCTTATTTCCCAGAAGCTGTGTTGTTGGATGAGCGAATAGTGTTGTCTGGCAGCCTTCCATATTAGTGATCCTTTTTCAGTGGGAGTGAATCTGATTAAATCTTTTGTTGGTCTATGATTAGCGTACTTGACAGTCCAGAGGGTGACCCATGGTTTGTGGGGAGAAGTGAGCCATTGCCACCAGATTTTTGTACCCATTATTGCATTGCTATGCTGAGGATCTCTCAGACATATGCCCCCTTTTTCCTTTGGCTGGCATGTCGTCGACCATTTTGCTAGAGCCCATTTGCGATTTGTGCCTGTTGCACCCCAAAGAAAATTGTGTTGAAGAGATTTTATTTTTTTCAGGACCCATTTAGGCACTGCTAAGATAGAGAAAAGATAGAGAGGCATCGCTTGAAGCACAACTTTGATTAGCACCGATCTGCTAGCTATATTCAAAGTTCGATGAGTCCAAAGGGTAAGACGAGATTCCAGCTTTTCCAGGAGCATGCGCTAGGAGGGGTGCTTAATGGCGGAGTCAGTTAGAGGAGCACCTAGGTAATTGGAGGGTAAGGAGGCTAAGGAAAAGCCTAGAAGGCGAGCAATGGCATGTTGAGTCACAGGGGGGGTGTGAAAAAAGAAGATCTGCGATTTGGCCGAGTTTATACTCATCCCGGAGGCATCGGAGAAATATTTCAGAATGGATTTGTAGATGGAGGCTTCCTGTACAGAGGGGTACCCAAACAACATGTTTTCATCGAAAAATTGATGATGCGTAATGGCTAGAGAATTGTGAACCGACATACCCTTGAGACGCTGGGAGAGGAGGGAATGCTTAATGTGGCACCCCAACCCTTCCGCCATTAGGACAAAAAGGAAAGGGGAGAGAGGATCTCCTTGAAGAATACCCCTGGAGGGTCTGAAAGGTCAAGAGGGAACACAATTTAAGAGGATGGAGAAAAAAGTAGAGAAAATTAAGCTCAGAATCCATCGAACCCACATTGGGGAGAAACCAAAGGCTATTAGCATTTTGTGAATATAGATCCAACTTAACTTATCAAAAGCTTTGGAGAGGTCAATCTTGAGAATCATACCTGCCTGTTTGGAGTGCTTGAGAGAATGTATGATTTCATGAGTGAGGATAATGCCGTCCAAAATCTGTCGTCCTTCCACGTATCCAGATTGTTCCAGTGATATGAGCAAGGGCAGCAGCGGCTTCAACCTGTTAGCTATGACTTTGGAGATCACCTTATAAATAACATTGCATAGTGCGATGGGACATAATTTGTCCGGAGTACTGGTGTTTTCTTCTTTAGGGATTAGGGCTATGAAAGTAGCATTCAAAGATGGCAGGAGCCAGTGGAGAGTGCGAGATTCCTCCACTACTTGCCACACCTCCTCTTTGATAAGATCCCAAAAAGAGTGGAAGAAGGTAGTGGTGAAGCCATCCGGGCCTGGGGCTTTTCCCTCCTTGAGCTGGTGCATGGCCAGATCCACCTCCTGAGGCAATACAGGCCGAAGAAGAAGCTGGTTGTGTTCTTCTGTGATGAGCTTCGACACATTTTGAGTGATCTTTTCAATTGCAGGCCATCTATCAATTTGGGGTTCTTGATGTACCTCTTTGAAATGATTGATAAAATCCTGTTCAATCTCATCATGGCTTTCCACTCGTTCCCCTTCCCGCGTTTGTATAAAATAGATGGTGTTGTGAATTCTTCTCTGTATTGTAGTTCTGTGGAATAATTTGGTGTTCCTCTCGCCGTCTTTCAGCCATCTGATACGGGATTTTTTCTTCCACAAAATTTCTTCCTGCTTTATTCTCTCCTCCAATTGATTGTGAATGTGATTTTCCTTTTCCAAAGTCCCTTCCTTGTAGCCCTCTGTGATTATCTATTGCTGTAGTTCCCTCATCTCTTTGTTTAGATCTTGCTGTGCTTGGAAGATGTTTCCAAAAGTCTCTTGATTCCAGCGCTTAATTTGGGATTTCAGGAATTTGAGTTTCTATTGAAACTGATACATTTTGGATCCCTCTGGAAAGGGGAAGGTAGTCCAGGTGGCTCTCATGAGGTCGTTGAAAGCGGGGTGGGTGAGCCAAAAAGCTTTGAAGCGGAAAGGGTGCCTGGTGGAGTTACCTGGCCTTTGCCATTGGAGTGAGATCGGCTAGTGGTCTGAGCCTGAGAATGGAAGGATAGACGTCGAAATGTCGCCTCCAAGATGTATTGCATTGTATGAGATGAGGAATCTGTCCAATTTGGAAGTGATATATTGCCGGCCTACCCTGCGATTTCTCCAGGTGTGCATTCCATTGTAGTATTGCAGGTCAATTAACAAATTGTTTTGGATAAAGTCTTTAAAGTGGCTATTTTCCTGATCCAGTTTGGCTTGGCCTCCCTGATTCTCTTCTAGCTTGGTAATCATATTGAAGTCTCCTCCAATAATCCAGAGAGGATGAAGTCTGTTGAGGTTGAGCACTTCTATTGTGTCAAGAAGTGCAATTTTGTTCCCTGCTTCCTGAGGGAAGTAAACATTGGTGAGATGTCCATGTATGTTGGTGCCTATGATATGAAAAGTAGCCTGAATGATGTGATGGGAGGCATGAAAATATGAGAGCATGATGGTTTGTGTGTTCCAGGCTATTTCCAGTCCCCCAGAGGCACCTGAAGTGTATACAGAAACCGAATGACAGCCTGGCCATGCTCTGGAGAGGATTTGACCAAGAGTGTTGCTGGTGCATTTCGTTTCCTGCATAAAGAAGATTTGGGGCTGCTCCTGCTTTATCATATTTTTTAACATTCTAAGTTTTCCGGGGCTGTTTAGCCCTCTTACATTCCATGAAGTGAGCTTCATGATTCACTATTAGTGGCGGGCTTATTGTACTTTGTCAGCTTAGCATATCTGCCTGAGTCCACCAGGATTTTTCCTATTGTGATAGTTCTTTGAAGATATGTCTTTCTTCCCCATTTTTTGGAGTCCTTAGGGAAGAAGCTGCCATCCCATTGACTCCCCGGTTGTATGCCTAGTTGCTGTTGCTGATAAGCCCTGGAGAAGATGACTTCCAGGGTGTTGAGTTGATGCTTTGGTATCTTGTCGTAATATTTCATTTTACATGCTTGTTCCAGTTCCAAGATGTCAAGACCTCCTAAGTCAAAGATTTCCGGTTATTATTCCATATGCTGCGTCTGACTGCTTTCCGCTGAGGTGAATGAGGATTGCTATGGCTGACTGGGAATGAAATCCATATCCATACCATTCATCTTCCAATCCAGATCCTTCTGAGTCTCTTCAGGAGTCCCAGATTTGTCATGCGGGGGAGAGGGCTTGGGAGAAGAGCTCGGCCGAGGGGGGGGGAGAGGTGGATAGGGTCAATGGAGGGATAGGCGAAGTGTGCTAAGGAGGATCATCCGAGGATTTTGCAAGAATTTCAAAGCTGTTTCTTGTGGAAGGCGCAGAGGTGACGTCCTGAAGGGGTTTTTTCCCAGCGGAAGGTTTTTTATGCGCTCTTTTTCTATTAGCTACCTTGGTGAAGCCATCTTGGGTCGGTTTATCAGAGGGATCTGGG
This sequence comes from Pinus albicaulis, assembly GCA_034641835.2. Lineage (NCBI taxonomy): Eukaryota > Viridiplantae > Streptophyta > Pinopsida > Pinales > Pinaceae > Pinus > Pinus albicaulis. The sequence goes on along the minus strand of CM076578.1, from coordinate 790,262,004 downwards.
GTTTGGGATTTAACATTTAGATGGAAGTCCCGAAATAGATGACGAAGGACATGGCACTTGTGGCAGTGAAAGGGAACATGTTCAAAATCCAGGGGTTGAATCCATTCATAGTCATCGTGGTAGAGACTTACCGAATCCGGAAGGGGCTTGTCCAGGCGCATGAAGACGCAAATACGAGCATAGGAGGTGTATCTGTGCAACTTCGTTTCTTCAGATATTTTAATGAATTCGCCCAATCCTTTGCCAATGTCTCTCAGCGATTCTTCATCCCAGTATTCTAGTGGGAGCGAGTACATCTGGATCCAAACTGGAGCCCAACTAAAGTCCTCCTTGTCTGGGTTAAATCTCTCAACCCACTCCCTTAAGTATAGGCTGACGGAGTTGAAGAAATAAGGGCCTTCATCCATGACTTTGTTCTGATCTTCAAGGCAGATGAATATCGCCGTGAAAAACCCCTTTGGACCTAGCTGCAGGGTAACATGCCCCTTGGGTTTCCATTTGGCCGAGATCCATCCTTGCAGAGCTTTTTCAGTTGGCCAGTATCCAATAAATTTTCCAATGAGAGCATGATCCCTCATGTACTGGATTTGTCCATTGATTCTGTGGCTAGGAAGTTGGGTCGTTCAGCTGCAATGGGTTTACATGTCGCTGATGTAACCTTGGGCGTCTCCTTTTGCCCAATCTCGCTTTCTTTTCCTTCATTGCGCTTGTCTGACTGGCCAGTGGGAGCATTTGTCGTTTCTTGCATAGGTGAGTCTCTTGCATCCATGATTCCTTGTTCAGGACCGGAAGGTTTTGTCAGATTATGCACTAGATGCGCTTTCTCGTCATAGGGGGAAGGATTTGCGCCCCCCCCCTGAGGGTCAGCCATTGTATGGCTTTCAATACCAGCCATCTACTATCGCAGGGCGAAAGACGAACTGAGAATCGTGGCTGAAAGAAAGCAGATTGCGCCGTTGCAGAAATCGCTAGGAAACCCTAGGTTGCAGAGCGTTCTATTAAAATCAATAAAAAATAGCAAATGCAACATTATTACAATTGAATAATTTGAAAATTGCATTGCATTTGTTACAAAAGGATAAAATAGATAATTTTTCTTCAAAACATAGTTTTGAAGAAAAAATATTCTCAAGCATTATGATGATGAAATTTTTGTACTGATACCTTATTTGAAACTTCCTCATGTGCATGCTGGCCATTATTAGACATTTTGAGACTAGGTTGATAAAAACCTAGACCTAATGAGACTAAAACCCTAAAATGACTGCTTGCCAACCAGGAGACCAAAAATGACTGTAAATGATTTTGATGAACAGAACTAGACCAGCAGGTACATGACATGAGGAATATAAGTGACAAAACCCTACAGTCAGATGATCCATGATCCTAATGGAATGCATCTGACTGAACTGAATGAGACACCTAAAATGAAATGCAACAAGAGAAATTTGATCTCTGACGGAGGGATGAAGATACCGACTCTAACATAGGCTCCAATGGGGATGGTAGCTCCTTGGAGGTGCCAAGAACTACAAATTTCTGGGGGAGTAGGCAGTGCCTTCGTCCATTTGGCTATGGAGTCCATAACTTCGAAAAATCAACACAAGACTCTTGACTAAATTTATTGAATGAAACTTGACTTAAACTGACTCAATTTTGAAACCAAAATGACTGAAAGACCTGACTTGAAAAACTCAAACCAAAGCTGAAATCAATATTCAGAGTTATAACCTTCACCTCAGGCCCCAAACTGAAGAAAAGATCACATCACACACTTGCAATAAAACTGAAATAAACTGGTATGTACAGTGAGAATGTGAAACAACAAAAAAAATTTCAGAAATGATACCGCTTGAGCAGCTGACCATTGACCGGCCCTCCTGGACAATCTTCCCCGTTCATCTCTTTCAGAAGAAAAGCATTCTGACCCCTATATGCAACAATTTTAAAGGGTCCTTTCCAGAGATTTTTGAACTTACCATGCTTACCCTTTTCCTCATTTCTTGCATCCCATTTCAACACCACTTCTTCCAATTGAAATTTGTCTGCTTTTGCGTTTCTGTCATATATTTTCTTAATTCTCTCTTGCAGCTTGAACGTGTTTTGGAAAAATTCTTCTCTATTCTGCAGCAAATGGATCATTTGATTTATTCTCCTTTGCATATGATCGTCTTCACTGCCAGCTTCCTGCAGAAGTTTGACCACTGGAACTGCAAGAGAGGTAGGAAATACTGTGTCAACTCCATATACTAGCTCAAAGGGGGACATACCTATGGATTTCTTCTGACTCACTCAATCTTCCCAAAGTGCATTGACCAACTTCTTATGCCAACTTTTCTTGTTAATGTCTAGCAGCTTTTTAATAATGTTGACTAAATATTTGTTGGAAGACTCCGCTAATTCGTTTCCTTATGGATGATAAGCGGTTGAGTGTCCCAAAGTGATGTGATACTTGCTACAAAACTCAACCATTCTTTTTGATTTGAAAGCTGCTGCATTATCAATAATTAACTTATTCGGGAAACCAAAACAAGACAAAATATTATTCTCAAGGAATGAAATTATTACCGAATCCGTAGCTTTCCTGGTGGGAATTGCTTCAATCCATTTCGTGAAATAATCTGTTGCTGTGAGGATCCACTTATGCTGAGCTAAAGAAGCAGGATGGATTTCGCCAATGAAATCCAAACCCCATTGCTAAAAATGAGCACTTACCTCAATGGGCTTAAGCGGCAAAGGTTGCAATTTCTTCCTCCCTTCAAAAATCTGACATTCATGACAACTTTTAACAGTCTTATACACATCAGCAAAAAGAGTCGGCCAATAATATCCCGCTCTCAAAATTTTGTTTGCCGTCGTTTTCCAGAAAAGGTGGCCTCCGCAATCTCCCTTATGAAAATCTTCCATAACCTGCTTTGCTTCTTCTTCCGCCAAAAAATTTAGCAAAACACCACTGGGATATTTCCAATAGAGTGCATTGTTCAAAATACAAAACTTAGCAGCCTTCAATTTCAGAGTTCTACTTTTTTTTTTAGCCATTCCTGGTGGTGGTGACAAATTTTGGAGCACATATACAATATCTGAATACCAAGGAGAATGAACAAATATTTTTGATACCTGAATTAGCGAACTTTCTTCGTTTTCCTCGGACATAGCAGCAATGAGATTAATGTCCAAGGCATGCAAATTTGACTCAGCCATTAGCTTAGCCATCCCTTGTCCTTTGATAAGCTTTGTAGGCTTTATCTCCACATCATACTCCAACAAGGCAGCAATCCATTTGCCTCGTCTCCCCTCCGGATCTGTTTGCACTAAAACATCCTTAACAGCAGCATTAGGAACATAAGCAAGAATGTGAGAATGCAGAATATATACTCGAAATTATTTCAACACTTTCACTAAAGCAAGAGCTTGCTTTTCAATAATTTTATTCTTTAAGGCTACATCTCTTATGGTTTGGCTGAAAAAAGCAATTGGTTTCTCATGCTGATCTCTTTTTTGCATCAATACTGCTGCCATAGTATGCTTCGAAGCAAATGAAAACAAAATAAAATCCTGAGTATAGTCTGGGCTGATCAAAACCGGAGCTGAAGAAAGAGCCAACTTCACTAAATTGAAAGACTTTACAGCCTCCTCAGTACACTTCACTATGCTATCTTTTTTAAGCATATTTGTAATCTCCCTTATATGTTTTGCAAGATTAGGCACAAAGCGGCGCAAAAAATTCATCTTACCATTGAATGATTGGATCTCCTTTTTGTTTCAGGGAAGATCAATTTGCTGAATAGCTTCTACTCGAGCTGGGTCAATGTGGATGCCATCTTTTGCTATTATGTGGCCAAGAAGTTTTCCCTCATCCATGGCAAACAAACTCTTCTTCGGATTGAGTGACACACCATACTTTCTACACCGCTGAAAAACAATTTTCAAATGCTAAAGGTGCTCTTCATCAGAATTGGAAAAGACTGTCAAATAATCAAGATACACAACTAGAAAAACATCCTTCTTATTTGAAAATTCCATATCCATTGCTCGCTGAAAGGTTGCACCAACATTCTTCAAATCGAAAGGCATTTTAGCATAATGAAAAGTTCCCCACGGAGTGGTGAACGCTGTTTTGTCTCTATCATCCTCATGGACTAGAATTTGGTTATAACCGGAATAACCATCGAGTAGTGACATACGAGATGCTCCAACTACTCGCTGAAGTATGTGATCCATTTTGGGCAACGGATAATTATCTTTCAAAGACACCTTATTCAGATTCCTAAAATCAATGCACAAACGAATCTCACCTGTCTTCTTGCGTACGGGCACCAAATTAGAAATCCAATCTGAAAATCTTATAGGAACAACGATACCAGCCTTGTACAATCAATTCACTTCCTTCTCAATTGAGGGCAACAACTTTGGGTTTATTCTTCTCAACTTTTGCCTGAAGGGCTTTTGATTTGGCTTGATCGGAATGGTGTGCTGAATTATGTTTGTATCGTATGTCTTCAAATTGAATAGTCCCAAGTAAATACGTCAGCAAAATATGACAACAAACTGATATACTTTGATTTTACCTCTGGTGGCAATGCTTTGGACAATTTCACCATCTTTGGATTTTCAATTGATCCAATGTTCACATCTTCAACTCCCTTTTCGGTTGGCCGCAAGGTTGGTTTTCGAGCTATGTCATCTTGATCGAAGAGCTCCTCTAAAGGTATCAGACCTTTAGGAATGACATTATCCTTCAGCTGCAATACTTCCATCTGATTTACTTGCACATCAGCCTCACCATCATCATGCTCTACATTAATAGAAGTGTCTTTTAATTTGCCTTCATTTTGCATAAATTCATCAATTTCTTCATCATCTTGAAATACTTGCCAATACCTTTGATTGTCCGGGACAGTCGGATGATGCTTCACATGAATTTCGAATTTGTTACTTGAGTTCATCGAAATTTTCAAATTACTTGCTGCCTTCGCAAGTGCATCTGCAATACCATGCTGAATACGAGGGACACAAGTCAAAGTATAGTCTGAAAACAATTTCAAGATATCAAGAACAACATTTCGGTAAGCCCGCATTCAAGGATGCTTAGCTTGGTATTCACCTTTCACTTGCTTGATAACCAACTTGGAGTCGCCATACACTACAATCCTCTTAGCATTCAACTTTCTAAGAATTTTTAGACCAACAATTAAAGCTTCGTATTCAGCCTCGTTATTTGAACAATCAAAAGCCAATTTATAAGAACAGACCCTTACATTACTCAGTACCTTGTTTGGGGCGGAAAAAGGGCTGCGTACCCAAATGCCAATTCTAGCACCATCACTTCCTACTACACTATCAAAATCCATGGTCCACAAACCATCTTCATCTTCTTCCAAGTGCTGAAATTCTGTTTGCTCTGTTATTTCTGCTTGCTGTCCATCAACTTTTTGCTGCTGTCGGAAGGCTGATTGCTCAGCGGAACTTTCAAGTTTTTGTCTCTCTTTCTTTAAAACCTCTCTAAAATTCTCGGTGATTTCCGGAATGTCTTCTACTTCAACTAATTTTCTATTTACATCATTGAAACTATATAAATACAAAATAAATCATTCTAAATCTGTATGTACATAGTTGATTGGATGATTTACCGGTTTCTCCTTGCTGGTGATCATATACTTCATCTTTTGCTCCCGATATAATTTTATCATTTGACCAAAGACAGGGATAGTAGCATAGGAGAAATAAAGCTGAAATGTTCCCTTTAGTTTCGCTCCCCAAGATCTGGAAAGAAGCATGCCAAATCTAGGAGGAATATTCGCCACAACCACATCCATCAAAATTTTTTTAGTAGGAATCTGATCCAAGCTGACCACCAAATATTTGATAAGCCCAATGCATATTACTCTACTGGAATTAAAAGAGTAAAGATCATGATACTTTCTAGTGATATCCAATCCAAATTTCTCCATGATTTCCCCCGGCATGAGATTATGAGAGGCTCCAGAATCAAACATAGCATTGTGTAACACAAAATCATGAAATCTAAGGCTGATATAAAAAGGAGGCACATCACTATCTGGAGACTCACCATCCAATGTTGGACCAACAATAAACTCAGGTTGATCATCTTCCACATTTACCATATCAGAAAATGGATCTAAATTCAAAATTTTAGACACCTGACCCTTATAGCTGCTGTTCTTCATCAATTCAGTCAAAGGAATGGAAACTTTCAACTTATCAATTTCATTTTCTAAGTTAAAAACTAAAATATTCTCTACCTCTTTAGCTGGAACATCCTTCTTTTCAGTTTTATCCTTTGATACAATTGGCTGATTGGATCTTTCATTTGCTGATGGGGATTTGCTAGTAGTGGGATCAACTATCTCTTTTCCCTTCTTCTGTGCCACGGGTGAATCATTCTTTGGTGCTGAAACTTCATTTCTCTTTTGAATTGGATTAATAGGGACATCTCTGTTTCTGAGTGAATATTGTCGCTGCTGGGCTGTCAAGGCATTCAAGTATCCCCTCTAGTACTCATCAGACTCTTCTTCAAGAGCTGTATCATTTGCCAAGATGAAATCTTCGTCTTTTTGTACAACTAAGTTTTTTGCATACTCCTCATCTTCAGTAATAAAAGTTGGCATATCATCAGGTGTAAATACATGATTCTCTTCTCCTATTACATTCTCTTCATCATCTGATTCCGGACCAACAAAATTCTGCTGTAAGGGTGTCTTCACTTGCTGTTGTGCTGTCGGTTCTTGTGCTCGCTGCTCTCTTTGCTTGATTCTGAATTTCAGTTGCTGCTGACCACGGAAGTTAGGATTTCTGATCTGCGGTTCAGGCTTATCAAGTGTTAATCTTTCAAACATCTTTTCCATCTTCCGAAGCATTTGATCTGATGTGGAAACTTCCTCCTTTATCGCTACTTTATTTTCAGCTCTCATTATAGCTCTCCTGGCATTCAAATTAGCTTCAACACTGACTACAATTTTCTGCATATCTTCTAATGTAGCCAGACTTATTTCTCTCAATTGATAAGCCATGTTAGGATCAAATCCATCCGGAAACTTAATCAAAGCTGAACCCCTAGGTGGCTTTATATCATCAGGAATTGCATTGTAAACATAATTGAATCTAATAAAATAGTCTTGGACAGACTCACCAACATTTCGCTTGATATTTTCATATTCTGAAAGGATTGAAAGAGGATCTTTCTGCACTTCCCATCAATCCAAGAATTTTCTTTGAAGATTAGCCAATGTAGAAATACTTCTAGGCGGAAAAGCTCTGAACCACTTTCTGACTTCTCCTCCAAAGGTTTGAACAAACAATATCATTGTCACATTCTCCGCATCAACCTCATGAAGGTCAAAGAAAACTGCCATCCTGTCTACATGTTGTTGAGAAATGACACTTTGAGGAGTGCCATCAAACAATGGAATTTTGCTTTGATAATCTGCGGGCATGACATCTAAGTTTTGAGGCAACACGAAAGGTGAAAATTGGGCAGCCATTGCTCTGGGTGGATTTACAACCGGTCTCGGAGATATAGGAGGAGTTGGAGTAGTTGATGTATGAGGTGTATGCGGTGTGGATGGAGAAGCTACTGCATATTGTTGATTAGAAATAGATGGTTGCACGGGAATTGTAGGAATGAAAGGAAGCTCGGTATGAACTTGTGAACCAGATGTAATTGCGGATGGCCCAAGAGTTGCAGATGCAGACTCTATGACATTAGGAATATTTGTTGCCACAATGGAGTTTTGAATATTCAAAATGTAACTGTCAATGGATCTATTAGCCTGCTCAATTTCAAGGTACTTGATAAAATATGGATTTATGACAGTAGAACCAATAGCACTTTTAGACTTCGTCTCAAACAACGACAACTCAAATTGTTCGTCAAACTCAAGATCTTCAAGGTACTAAAAAACAGCGGGACATGAATGAGATTTAAACAGAGGAATCACAAGACTTTCTCGACGAAGGATTCTCGAAATAAGATTGGGATTTTCATACACAGGAGGGGGATCGGGATCCGGATTTGCTCTGGTATGTCGTTTGGAAGCCAGTGTGTTGAATTATTTTCAAAATCAAAGGGACAAAACCAACTTGTTCAGCCTATCAAATTCTAAACTCATCATCCAAAGTCTAGAATGATCAGATGTACTGGGGCAATTTACAAGTCAGGTGTTACGTTTACAAACTAGACCGGAGATTGACTGAAGCAACGTTTATCTACTTTCGCTAATGCAAAGCAAGAGCGTTTCGAAGGCTACCTGGCATAACTTCAGGCTTCGTCTATAGCTTATAAAACAAATAACACTAACACGCAAACCATTTTGTTTATTTCCCCAGTATGGTTGCCACTATGTTATTGCCTAAATCTACCTCAGGCTGAAGGAAGGTAGAGTCTAGGGTAACATCAAACCACGCTTAATCTGGTAGCTAGCCCTACCAGATCAAGAGAGGGCTCTCTCCAGGTCAATCTCAGCAAAAAATGATCAGTGAGGCTTGAGATGACTTGAAATAAAAGCTAATTTTAGGCTAGGTATATATGTAAAAGGGTTTGATTTGATTTTGGGGGTTTTTTGTTGGAATCAAAGGGAGAGGCAGATTTTGGGTCCGGGGATGAGGCCTAGTTTTTGTAGAGGGCTGAATGGGGCAAGAAAGGAAGTTGTTTTGATGCTTCGAATTGCATGAAATGGATAGCTCAGACCGGTGAGGAGTTGAAGAGGGCAAGAGGCTTTCAGGAATCCTCTTCAAACAGATGAAAAAATGGAAAATTAAACAAAACTCAAGGCAGAGCAAAGCAATCTAATGAATTCCACCTTTATAACTTGTTTGTTTAATTTGAGAAGAAAAGAGAAGGAAAATGATACACATGAAACATCAGTAAACTTACAATCACAGAGAGAAACACACCATCAAAACATAGAGCCACATGGATCCCAAAGAGTGCTGCAAACCCTGGTCTATTCCTTTGCCAAAATTGCAGAGATGAAATGTACAATGAAGTGCCAAGCAATCCCAAGTGTCCAACCCTGAAAATTACTGAAGAATTACAAGATATAGACAAGACTAACTCATCCCCATGCCTCTAGGGGTCAAGCTCACCATTCTAGGAGTTGTTTCAACAAGATATAAACTAAGAACTGGAAAATAGGCAATGAAACAACTTGCCTCTATAAGATAGGAAACTGATTCATTTAGTTACATTTCACTTTTTGGTGAATGAATCTACTTGGATGAGTAAAAATGTGCCAAAATTACATAAAAGTTATGAAATTACATCAAGTTACATCAAGAGTTTCACATTTGGAGATAAAAAATTCAAACTGGCCAAAACTAGGTGAAAATCTGAGTTGCTGAGTGAAAAAGGAGCCAAAATTCCCAATGCGCCGTGCCTGAAATCTCTATGCGTTGCACCACTTTGAGGCTGATTTTTAGGGCCTTCCTGGAGTCCAAATTGAGTGTAGGATAGCTCGTTGGAAATCCCTGCCTGTCTTCTTTCCAACCCAAGTGGAATTTATGAATTTGGTTTCCATTTTCCCCTCCAAAAATCAAATCTCCCAACACTGCTTCCTGTGTGTCCAAAAAGTGACAGAAAGGTCATTTTTAAGGTGTTTTTGACCCTTCAAGCAACCCAAAACTTATCAAAATACTTAGGTAATGGGTAGGCATGCATAAATTTTGATGAAAAATCTAGAAATACAAATTTTTCCTCAAGAGGAGCTGCCAATTATAAGCGCGCGCCAAGTGGCGCGATGCGTCGGGCAGGAAAATCTGTTTTAAGGCCAAAAATTTCAAAATTGACAAAAAGTTTCACAAATTTCTTGAAATTTGGGATTAATGTCCACCATCAAGCACTATGCCAGGCCAAAGAAGCTTCAGCCAAAATTTGGAGTCTATCATGCCTTCTGCGACGCTTTAGTGCCCTCTTTAGCTTTGCCTTCAGGATCTTGATTCTCGCCTTGCAAACATGATTCCTCGCCCAATAATGATTCTTCATGTGCCTGAGCATGTTATTTTCCTTGTTGGTCTTCTCCAACAGATTCTCAAGATGAATATTGACCCTCTCAAGCCAAGTCTCTCGATCAGCCTCAATCTCTCGCTCAATGGATGTCATCTCGGTTTGACTTATTTGGGCAGCTTGCCGGTTCTCACGGATGTTTTGCAACTCCATGATTGTTTGCTGATCTTCCAACTGTTTGTTTCGCTGCTCCAGGTAGTTTATGATCCATTGGGATCTTTGAAACTTGACGGTCAATGTGTCTATCTCTGCTTCTGCTCCTGAATAGTCTCTCTCAACTTTGAGCTTGGAGAGCTCGAATCCTCATCAATCAGTATGAAACCTGTGTCTTGGCCTCCTGAAGGCCCCTCATCCTGCATAGGCCTCTTACCTCTATATTGTACCTGTACCTGTGCTACTGATGACGGCAACGAGACCCCTTCCACCCCAGGTGGAGATAGTACTCGCCGGGCTACTGCAAATAATCCTCTAGTGCCTCTCTGATAAGTGACATATGTCGGCAGAGTAGTCTCTGTCTCCTGACCTCCATGCTGATATGAAGGTTCACCTGCATCATGAACAACCTCCGGAGGAACCTGAGGATTTGTGAAGAAATCATTGGAAATGAAATCTTCCCATGAAATACCCTGCAAGCCAAGCTGATGTACAACCACGATCTTAATGAGTGCATAGTGATAAATACTGTTGTACTGCTCCTCAGGAGTTTTCCTCTGCATGAGAGTGGTCATTCTCTCGATGTTACGGCACATGAAATAAGGGATTTTCATCATCCTCACTCTGGTGAAATGCATCAATAACCTGATATGATAGGCATAGAGTCGTGAAAACCGGCCCTCACAACTGAAATATCTGATAATGAGTTTCATCAGAGGCGCATAGGAATCGTTTAGTAACCGGAATGGGAACACTCTGCTGAGTTGTCTCACAAAGCTAGGCCTGATATATGGTTCATAATGCACTCTGTCCACCTGCTGTCTTTTGTTCCACTGTTCTCCCACATTTGGTATTCTGGTTGCTTGAGAGATTGTTTCCGGTGTCAAAGTGAAAGTTACACCGGCAAGAGTTACCTGACCATCATGTAAATGCAATAAAAAAAAACGAGCCAACTCCTAATGATAATGGATCCTAGAAATCATTTCGCAAAACTGATAGCATGACTGCTCTCGAAAACATGCCACGGCAAGTGGGCAAGCCTGCAATTCAGCCAATGAGGTGGGCTCTAATCTCACATGTCTACCACTTTTATGAGGCCTTCTAGGTGCATGTAGCTCAGTGGTGGAATCACTATCTCGGTCATATGATGTATCTGTATCTGTCTCCATGATGTTCAAGGTTGATGCAAGGTCTATATTGAATTGGATGGATGAAAATGAGATTTTTGATGTTTTTGTTTTAGTGCCAAATGTATGGTAGTATGGGAGGGACTGTGGGGAAATAGGGCAGTGGGGAAAATGGAATTTAACCAAGTGGAATTTGCCTTTTGAAAACTTGTGATTTGATAAATTTACGGACAAGGGACAACCACTTGATTTTTTGGGGTAACTTGGGATTTGGGGAAATTTTGCAAATGGGATAGGGATAATGGGAATGAGATGGATATGAGTGGATTTAGGGATGTAGGGAGATAGGGGATGAACTGTAGTAATGAGATAATAGTGAGGGGGAAGAAAAAACAAGGTGGGGAATTGAGTATTTGGCACAAAATTATCTTTTAAAATACCAACTTCAAAACCCTAAGGGAGAAATTCTCAACAAGATGATAGGGTTTGAGTCTTGGCATTCAAACTCTCATATTCAACATCAAACATTTGTAAATGGAAATTACAAGGTCACATGAACTTACTTGGACAAAATAGACCGAGTCAATTTGGAGTTTTTTGAAGCAATGGGAAAAAATTGTGTTTCGGCCCAATGCGCCGCACAAATAACCCAGTGCGCCGCGCCGGTTCAAATTTACACAGTCGAATTTCCCGATGCGCTGTGCACCACTGATGCATCGCGACACCTGCCCAGTGCGTCGCGCTGAACAAATTACACACAGTCTGCCCTCCAAACACTTGCTTTGCTCCTCCACGATTTGTCTTAGATCAATGCTATCTCTTGGCATGCAAATGGAGTGTTGGATCATGAAAATATCTTATATGCCCAAAATTTTCATTTTTTCTTTTTTGAAAACCCACTTTGTAATGTTTGAACACTTTGACACTTTTTCAAAAGAACTCTGTTTTGCTTGTTTTTGACTTTTGGACTGAATGATGAGCTTATTGCCTGTTTTGCAGGGATGGATGGCATGGAGTTTTGGCAAAGGCGACCAGGGTTGCGAATGGAGCATTATTACAATTGAATAATTTGAAAATCACATTGCATTTGTTACAAAAGGATAAAATAGACAATTTTTCTTCAAAACAGAGTTTTGAAGAAAAATTATTCTCAAGCATTATGATGATGAAATTTTTGTACTGATACCTTATTTGAAACTTCCTCATGTTCCTGCTGGCCATTATTAGACATTTTGAGACCAGATTGATAAAACCCTAGACCTAATGAGACTAAAACCCTAAAATGACTGTTTGCCAACCAGGAGACCAAAAATGACTGTAAATGATTTTGATGAACGGAACTAGACCAGCAGGTACATGACATGAGGGATATAAGTGACAAAACCCTACCTTCAGATGATCCATGCTCCTAATGGAATGCAGTTGACTGAACTGAATGAGATACCTAAAATGAAATGCAACAAGAGAAATTTGATCTCTGACGGAGGGATGAAGATACCGACTCTAACACAATGAACACTTGTTGAAAATAAAAGTAGCATGAAAACATAACAACATGACAATCATAATGACATAACACCCATACTCCTTATTGGAGCTTTATAACATAGCTCATTGTTACACAGTAATTTTTCACCGTCCCTGCAATCCCCATCTCGCCCATTGGAGGGTTGTTTTTGTGACCAATAAGCAGTGTCATGCCTTGCAAATACCATCATTGCATCCCTTTCCATGAGGACAACATTCCTTCTGTTGATCATTTCCTGAGCAGACCCCTAAAAACACCTGTTTTTTCCTTGGCGCTGGTAGCCCGTTATGTACTCGCGCCAATGGGGGAAAAAAAACTTGAGCACTAACGCCAACATATTTATAAATTTAAAAAAAAAAAAAGAGGCGAAGTTTCGATTACAACAACTTCATGGATGAGTCATCAGGAGTGGTTTCGCCTGAATAACCACGGCCTTCCTCCTTTGGCCTCTTGTTTCCACCATATGGGGAACCTCCCAAAGGATAAGGCCTCCCTTCCACTATTGTAGGGATCCCAACCTCCTCCTCTCCTCTATAAATATAGCCTTCATCCATTGATGAAGAGGCTGAAGGGCTGAATGGCTGGATAGCTAGTTCCAAAATCTCCAAGTTCCCAAGAGCTTTCATATCCTTATGCTGCAAGAGCCTTCTTGATTCCCTAAGGCCAAATCCAAGCAAGGAGACTATTTCCAAGTATCCGGAGAGAGAGGCTTTTCCCATCCCTGACAGGCTTTTCCGAGACATGTTGTGCTGACGACCCGCTAAAGGAGAGTGCTGCGTCGAAGCTGTGGTTGTATTCTTCTTTTGAATCTTTAATGATAAGCGACTATCGGTTATGGTTCCACTCTTGTTCTTGATCATGTTCATGAGTTATATCCTCTTCGACTGATATATAGTTGTATGCACTGGATTTTATGCTTGCGTTTGTGTTGTTTCTTGCATGTGCAGGTGTCCGATCACGGAGATCGTGAGGATTGTGATCTGCCTGGGCAAAGGAACGGGAGCACCACCTCTTCTACAGACAATAGCGTTGGATTCCAGGTAAGCCTTCCTCGCAAGTCGGTTTATTTACAATTAGGAACCTGCCCTGTAGCGTGTTTGATTGTTGCTAGACCCGATCTGGGCTAGTAGGGATCGCCTCTGTCCGCAGAGGGGATTTACCTCCTCAACAATTTGGCGACTCCGCTGGGGACTCAGCTTGTTGTTTGATTTGTAAACTATAGATGAAGCCTGAAGCACAGCCAGATAGCCTTCGAAACACTTTTGCTTTGCATTAGCGGAGTAGATCAACGCTGCTTCAGTCAATCTCCGGTTTAGTTTACGAACTGAACAACTTGGAGTATTGTCTTCTCTTTTCGGTCAATTTCTTGGCCTTGCTTGCTTGGTCAGCTCTCTGGGCTGGTTCTTTCTATGAATTTGGGTCTTTTATAGCTTGAACATCTCTGGTCTGATCTTAGATTGCTTATTTTTTATTTTTGCATAGAAAACTTGACTGGCGCGCTTTTTAGCATGACAGTCGCTCCAATTGGCGCCAGTTGTCCATTTATTACCCGCGCCAATCTTGATATAGCGCTAGTTTCAGCCTGACAGTCGCGCCAGTGCTGGGGATTGCTGGGGTTTGCTCTGTTTTGAGCTTTCTAAGCTTGATCTGTGTGTTTACCTTTGCCTCGCTTTGAGCCTAGATTATATGGTTCATTTGAGTCTTGGAGATTCTGCTGGAAGTGGTGAGTCTGGTCTTGGTTGGGAGAAATTCTTTGCTTTTTTCATTTTCAGGCGTTGGCGCTTGTTGTCAGTTAGCAACCCGTGCCAATTGGCCATTGGCGCTAGTTGTCAGTGTGCAAGTCGCGCCAGTTGGCGCTAGTTGTCAATGTACAAGTCGAGCCAATTTCAGGGTGTACGAAAATTGAGACTTTTCCCTAAATCCTTCACCAGTGTGTCTTTCCCTTCCGATATTTTCCCTGTATGAGCATAGATTACATTGCTCATTGTTTGGGGTGTCTTCTTTCCATGATTGTTTGATGTAAAAGGGAATGAATGCCTTGTTTTGATCTCTTGCTTTGGAAGTCCTCTTTGTGTTTGGCCTCATATGCCTTGTCGCCTTTGGAGGGATTTCGTTACAAAGTGTTTGAAACAACGATTGCATTCTTAGTGTTTGTTTACATCTCTTTTGCATTCATCCTTCATTAAGAAGATTTGCGTTTTTTTTTAGTTTTCGTCTCATAGTTTGCTTTTTGTTAAAATGCATTAGATCACATTGCATTGAAAAGTGTTTTTTGAGATCCATCATTGAGCTTAGATTACATTATTTAATGATTGAAAACTAAAAATCGCTTTGAGTGCATTCTCTTTCATTAAAAGCATGCATTAAGTAGATTATCATTTCATCGAAAAATGCATTGAGTGCATTCTTATCATTTGAAAAGAAAGGAAATTGTGCATAGATTACAATTGCACAGTTTTCGAAAAAGAGGATTTGGCATAGATTACATTGCATTATTCACATCGTTGAATGTTTGAAATTACTTTTGGATAGTGAAAGTCATCTAGTTTGGAAAAGAATTCGTTTATAGTGTTGTTGTTTGTTGCATCATTGTTTGAAGCTCTTCCCTTAACTAGATAGCATTCATCGAATTGAAAAGTTTTCTTTTCTCATGTGGTTTTGCATTCAGGAGATTTTTGAGACATCACATTCGTTAGGGCCTGAAAACTGAAACGTAATTGAAGATAAACCATAAAATTTATTCAATTTACACTAAGGCAAAATTGAAACATTAACGAAATATTTAGAGGTCTAGGTTAGAGACGTGTTCCGGCGTCGTTAAACCTAGTAGCTGTCGTTTGCCTCTTGGCTTTAGACAACACTAGTATGGACTTGTGCTCCTCGTACCGTCGCGTATATAAAGGGAGACCCCACTAGGTTTCTATCCTTTATCCATAGGAAGCCGAGTCTGCCGCCCTATACCCGTGATACACCGGACACAACATTCGGGGAGATTTCCTGCACGTACGTCAAGTCCTTGGTTGATTTCTCTTTCATTTTGAAACCAAGGTGTATATTGCAGTTCACGGTTATTTGGTACACCCTTTGCCTATTATTCCTGAGTAGTCATTTTGATCTTATCTGACTCCTTCAATTTGAAAAGATCATCAAGCGCTTGTCCTTTCATGCTTGCTTCAAAACTGAAATAGATAGAGTCACCTTTCATCCGTTTCTCGACTCTTAAAACACGAAACGGTGAAATTTCTAAGTTTCAATGTGTTAAAATAAATCACCCGCGATCACATGCCCTTTAAGAGTTTTCTTGTTGGTTGTTTGATTGTATGCCTTGGTTTTTAGCCCATGTGCAGTTTTGAGTTGTTGATGGCAACTTTTCCAGAGTTCACCAACCAAGGAATCCCCTTCGATGGGAATCCTGGTCATTTTCCTCCTTTTTGAAATGTTGGTGCTCCTTATATGGCAACGTTGTCCCTTCCTGGGTTAACTGTTGGGTTGCATGTTTGGTTGTTTTCAACCTCTGTGGTCCCAAATGTCTCAGCTACTGTTTAATCATTTCCTCTACCTGAACAACATCATGTTGATTCTAAGGTGGACCTCTCCCCTTCTTCAGCTATTTCTACGTCCTCCTCTTCTACTTCGCCCTGTGAAAGTCTGGATTCGAGTAACCGGGTGGCTAAGAAGAAGAAGAAGAAGACAAAGAAGAAGAATTCCGATAAAGGAGAGGCTAGCTCTGCAGCTATTGAGCCTAAGAAGCCTTCCGTCGATAAACCTCCCAACCCTCTGCGGAAAGTCAAGTTCCCTTGCATGTTGTGCATGGGAGACCATCTTCTTCGAGACTACCCTCGCATTCCCAAGGTGCTTGATGAATGGTCCAACGGTCGTCCACCATTGCCTTTGGCTTCCAGGAGTCAGGTTGGGGGACGCCTTCAACTAGTGCTGGTAAGGCTCCTAAGAATCAGGGTAAGATTACAAATCCCTGTAAGTTGTGTGAAGGGCACCATGCCATTCACCTTTATCCGTACATGGATGAAGCCAAGCGAGTTTTGAAGCACTGCATTGTTCTACACTATGCCCCACTCCCGGCTAGTTTCAAACAACTTTCTTTAGGTCCTCACCGGTCCTACGTTCGGTCGAAGTCATCCTTAGTCGATCCCGCTCCCTCGGAAATTCAAATTCGGGAATCAACACGACACAACCCGTGGTCATGGGATCGGTTGGCTTGGCCGTCGTGCACCGGGTCTTTTCCATTGAGAGTGGACCTCACACCTCTCAGGTTCTTCTTGTTTCTTCAGATTCCTCGGATTTGGAGAAAGATTCTCCTGTCCCTATCCCTCAAGAAGCTGCTCCTCCGCCTCTCGTGATGGAGGTCCCGGAGGATACCCCTCCCACCTTTGAGATGGAGGTTGCGGAGGATGCTCCTTCTTCTTTTGTAACATCAGGGGAAGACCTTCTCAGTTTGATGGTAGCCCCTCCGAGTAGTTTGGTCGCCTCCTTTGATTGGAGTCGATTTGCAGGATACCGCCTTCCGTCTTATGTGCCTTTCGAGATCACAGTACAGGCTTTTGGTCTGGTCGTACCCAGCACCATTATAGACGAAGGTGCGTCTGTTAGTATTCTATCCTCAACTACTTGGCAAGCTTTCGGTTCACCGCCGCTTGCGCCTGTTACGCAGAATTTGTTGGCATTTAACAGAAGAACGAGTCAACCGTTAGGGATCCTTCCAAGGTTACCTGTTACTTTGGGAGGTAAAACTGTCCATATGGACGTGATGGTTGTTCTAGGCCCCTTGGATTTCAATCTTCTCTTGGGGCGTGATTACACCTATGCCATGGGAGCTCTTGTCTCCTCCCTTTTTCGTGTGGTCTGTTTTCCGCATGAAGGACGGATCTTGACCATTGATCATCTTTTGTTCTTTGGTCCTGATGTGGCAGCTGGACTGCCGTCATCCCTTCCTGGTTTTTATCCACCCGTTGTATCTGCCCCACCGCAGGTCAAATATGTGGCTACCTACCCCGTGCCTGTACCCAGTGATAGTGCCATTGTGCATCAGGTGCTGGGGGCATTGGGTCCTAACTTCCAGGATGTTTTCCTTCCATTGGGAGTGGAACTCTTGGAAGCTATGAATTCTTGTTCATTATGACAAGGCCGTCGGAGCACAATTCATTTTCTTGTGTCAAGCTCCTTAAAAAATGAAGCAAGGCCGTTGGAGCATGGTTCTTTTCTTGTGTCAAGCTCCTTAAAAAATGAAACAAGGTTGTCGGAGCACAGTTCATTTTCTTGTGTCAATCTCCTTAAAAAATGAAACAAGGCCGTCGGAGCACAGTTCGTTTTCTTGTGTCAAGCTCCTTAAAAAATGAAACAAGGCCGTCGGAGCATGGTTCTTTTCTTGTGTCAAGCTCCTTAAAAAATGAAACAAGGTTGTCGGAGCATGGTTATTTTCCTGTGTCAAGCTCCTTAAAAAATGAAACCAGGTCTTCAGAGCACAGTTCGTTTTCTTGTGTCAAGCTCCTTAAAAAATGAAACAAGGTCTGTCAGAAGCAGAGTTCCTTGTCTTGTGTCAAGCTCGTTAAAAAAATGAAACAAGGTTGTCGGAGCAGAGTTCCTTTTCTTGTGTCAAGCTCCTTAAAAAATAAAACAAGGTTGTCGGAGCAAAGTTCCTTGTCTTGTGCCAAGCTCCTTAAACCATGAAACAAAGTGCTAAGGATAGTTCTTTTAATGTGTCAACCTCGTTAAAATAATGAAACACATTCCTGTTCAATTCGAGTCTTTGTTTAGATCTCGTAAAATCCTAGTCGAGTCTTTCTTAGATCTTGTAACTTGAACCTTCACTCCATCTGCCTTACATATGGACTAAAGCTTGGGGGGCATGTACCTCGAATTGAGTCACCATGCTGGGGGCATGCTTACTTTTTCAAGCATAGTTTGTTTCCATTTCAAGCTTGTGTAAAAATGAAACCGGTTTCAAGCATAATTTATCTTTGTTTCAAGCTTGTGTAAAAATGAAACCAACTTCAAGCAGAGTTTCCTGATTTCAAGCTTGTGTAAAAATGAAACCATTCCCATTTTACCTCTCGTGATTGCCATTTTATCAGCCTGTTTTTTCCAGATGAACCTTGGTTTTCTCACTCCATCGTCACTATCTGCTTGGCCGATCATATGCCTTCACTTGGTTGTTTTACCCGTTCCTAAGGAACCGCTGCGATGAGTGGTCTTGTTAGCCAGCCTCTTAACCTTTATTTTTTCAGAGCAGTTCCACCATTACCGGAACCAGTTGCTACCCTTTATACCACTCGTTCCTCCAGGAGGAGTCATCTTTCAGCTCTTTTCTGACTCTCTAAACATGAAAAGATTGCCGAGGCCCTTGTCGTTTCGATCTCATTAAAATGGACACGAATCGACATTCACCCAGTATAAGTTTAACCCTTTTTCGGGCTGGGATGGATTGATTACGAAAAAGGAATACCCTAGCCTATCGCGACTAGGAGGTTTTCCCGGATATTGTTTTCTACCTTTTCGGATGTGGGGAACTATTTACGAAAAGGGACCTGTGGAGTTTTCTTTTCCGCTGTCTTTTCAAACTCTCTAAACATGAAAAGACGCCGAGTTCTTCCTTTGTCAGACTCGTTAAACCCTAATGACATTGGATCTAGTCGAAATGACGTTATCCGAGTTTCTCCTTCCTAGGACTCGTTAAATGCACTAGGATGGATTCGTCCGAAGGACGGATTTATATGACAAGCATATGGTATCCTCTTCAAGCTTGTGTAAAAATAAAGAGGTACTCACCGAAATGGTGGGGAAAATGGAACCAACATCATTGTCGTGTTGGCAGTATGTCGCTCTTGAACATGGCACTTGTCTTCATTCGTGTCGGGTTGGGGACATCTCATCTCGTTCTTCACTTGCCTCCGTGGGTTGGGATAATCCCTTTTGACCTCTCATCTGCTCTTTTCCTCGTCACTATGACCTCTGATCTTTTGATGTCAAATACTGCCAAATCCACTGTTGTGCCATCAATATGTTCAAGAGAAGTTGACCTCTGCAGATTTCAACCTTCCTCTGATTCTCATTTGATCTTGATTCACAAAGACATTATGTTCCTCTGTCTCGCGTCGATGATGTGGGAAACATTATGGCCCACCTTCGATCAAGGTCACTTCCTGTCGACTTCAGCTCATTATCCAGGAATCTGATCTAGAGACTCCCTTCTGGTACCTTGGAGCCTGCATGTCTCAATGGCAGGTTCTTCGCATTCGACGTGAGGTTTTCACCGTTGGCCTCCGATCGAGTGATTCTGCGGGTGTTCGACGTCAGCTCACTGTTCACATGCCGTAGATTGTACCTATAGTACCTTGAGGACCATTGGCATTAATGGTGGTACCTCTCGCGTCTGTTAACAGCTTTCATCATTGGATGGTAATCAGACGATGTTCTTGCATGTTCAACTTCAGCTCACATATTCGCATGCTTGAACTTGTACTTTGTTCGGGTCGAGATGGAGCGCAAGACCCTGGATTGTGTCTGTTGTAATCCAGGCTGCGATTTTGTGGATTATTATGATTATTTACATGACTCACTGATTGGATGGATGCGACCATACCTGAGTCTATTTATCGATCCTCTCTGGATGGCTGCGTCCATGCCTTGGATCTGGATTATTGTATACTCTGTTATGGATGGCTGCGCCCATACCACGCATATATATCATGTATCTGAGACATCAGTTGTACTTCGCTCCGCAGGTTTTCCGATGGCGGTGTTTTCAGTCGGCATGTTCTCGTAAAGCATTTCACCCCTCTCTCTCTCTCTCGGGCCTCATGCTTTAGGGGGCATCTGTTACACAGCAATTTGTCACCGTCCCTGCAATCCCCATCTCGCCCATTGGAGGGTCATTTCTGTGACCAATAAGCAGTGTCATGCCTTGCAAATACCATCATTACATCCCTTTCCATGAGGACAACATTTCTTCTGTTGATCATTTCCTGAGCAGACCCCTAAAAACACCTGTTTTTTCCTTGGCACTGGTAGCGCGTTATGTACTCGCGCCAATGAGGAAAAGTGCTGTGAGCTGCGCCAATTGCCGCTACTGTCGAGCTAAAGCTACACTGCATCAATCTGTTTATGGAAATTTTTTTAAATAAAGAGGCAAAGTTTCAATAACAACAACTTCGTGAATGATTCATAAGGAGTGGTTCCACTGAATAACCATGACCTTACTCCTTTGACCTCTTGTTTCCACCTTATGGGGAAACCTCCCAAGGGATAAGGCCTCCCTTCCACTATTGTAGGGATCCCAACCTCCTCCTCTCCTCTATAAATACCAGCCTTCATCCATTGATGAAGAGGCTGAAGGGCTGAATGGCTGGATAGCTAATTCCAAAATCTCCAAGTTCCCAAGAGCTTTCATATCCTTATGCTGCAAGAGCCTTCTTGATTCCCTAAGGCCAAATCCAAGCAAGGAGACTATTGCCAAGTATCCGGAGAGAGAGGCTTGTCCCATCCCTGACAGGATTTTCCGAGACATGTTGTGCTGACGACCCGCTAAAGGAGACTGTTGCGTCGAAGCTATGGTTGTATTCTTCTTTTGACTCTTTAATGATAAGCGACTATCGGTTATGGCTCCACTCTTGTTCTTGATCATGTTCATGAGTTATATCCTCTTCGACTGATATATAGTTTTATGCACTAGATTTTATGCTTGCGTTTGTGTTGTTTCTTGCATGTGCAGGTGTCCGATCACGGAGATCGTGAGGATTGTGATCTGCCAGGGTAAAGGAACGGGAGCACCACCTCTTCTACAGACGATAGAATTGGATTCCAGGTAAGCCTTCCTCGCAATTCGGTTTATTTACAATTAGGAACCTGCACTTTAGCGTTTTTGATTGTTGCTAGACCTGATCTGGGCTAGTAGGGATCGCCTTTGTCCGCAGAGGGGATTTACCTCCTCAACACTCATGGTAATATTTACCTCCATATACATATGTACATAAATTAAAACATCACACCAAAACATATACCAAAAACATATATCAAGGACATTTTCTCAACCAGTGAATAGAGAAGGATACATAACCCACATATGATCTGCCATATCCCATGTAGCTTCATTGGACCCAAAGTGCTTCCATTGCGCATTAACCTGCTCGATTGATCGGTTCCAGAGCATGAGCATATTTCTCTGCAAAATGCACTGAGGTTCTGGTTGGAATTCTCGTTTAGTATCAACCTGAAATACAAACCAGTCAATCACATGATCAACATATTTAACCTGCTTTTAAATAAATGACACATGGAAAACATCATGGAATTTCACCGTCATAGGTAGTACAAGTCGATAGGCTACTGGCCCAATATTGAAAGGTCCACAATACCACGATGCCAGCTTGGCACATGATGCAATCCTCAAGGATATATTTATGGGATTGATGTGCAAGTACACATGTTCCCCAACCTAAAAATACTTAAACAATCGGTTATGATCTGCATAGCATTTCTATCTATCATGTGATTCCTTTAGATTCTTCTTGATTAATTGCATTTCATGTTCCATTTATGCCAATATATCTATACCTATCAATACCATGTTAAACAGATCACTCTAACTAATAGGAGTATTACAACTTTGACCATAGAGCGCCTTAAACATACTCATACTCAAAGATGCTTGATGCCCATTGTTGTAAGCGAACTCAACGAGTGGAAGATACTCTTCCCATTTTCGTTGTTGATGCATCACATACATCCTCAACATGTTCTCCAATATCCTGTTGACCCGTCTCTATATGTCAATCTGTATACATACATTAGAGTTAATTTCAACCTAAAAGTGGCCTCCTAAGGAAAAATAATAAAATAATAGTTATGAATTTTGGATGGAAACGAGGAAAACTACTTTTTTTTTAATTGTATTTTTGGCTTATCTCCTTACAAGTTTACTAAAATTTAAAGTGTAGACAATCATTGGATGTGGAATTAAATTCCACATCCAACGAGTACCTATCATGCTACTTTTGAAAAGACCCACATTGATAAAAACTGAAGATACATAAAAAAAATGTTGAAATTAAAAAAAGTAGTTTTTCTTCTTTTCCCTCCAAAATATTTACATGTACCTATTTTTAAATTTAAAGGATTTTGATTGGCTTACATATTATAACATGGAAATTACATGAAAATTTCAAGGGCACTCTTAGGTTAAAATTTCCTCTAATGTGACAAGATATACTGAAGGCCAACTTTGTCCCCAATATTGTAAACAACTCCTTCCAAAACTTGGAGGTGAAATTATCCTCCCTATCTGGCACAATATTCTTTCAAAGACCTGCAATCTGACCACATCTATGAGGAATGCATTTTCTACATCACTAGCCAAATAAGTAGACATCACTAAATGAATAATTAGACTTCACTGGAAGGGTGTGCGCTACCTTTTTCAATCTACCCACCAAAATCATGATGGAATTGTGTTTTATAGAGGTCCTCAGAAAATCTGTGATGAAGTCCATGTAAATAACTTCCTATTTCCATTTTTGAATCGAGATCGGTTGTAGTAACCCACCCATATGCTTACACTCTGCCTTTACCTATTGATAATCCAAGAATCTCACCACAAATGCTGCCACTTCTTTCTTCAAGTTCGACCAATAGTAGAACTTATTCACCATTGTCAATGTCTTCTGATATCCCAGTTGACCTGAATACAGTTTCACATGAAACTCGCTCAAGATATTTTTCTTGAGCTCATTGTTGTCTAACACATATATCCTGTCCCTAAATCTGAAAAATCCATATGTTGTAATATGATAGTCCACATCCTATGCATTTTTACCTGCACCTGTACCAGTACATGTGCTTGTACATGTACTTTATTGTAACTTGTTCTTGAGCTCCATGTACATATTATCCCGTTGTCCTACCTATAAGATCTGAGCTTGTAAATATGTCCCATAAGAACTCATAGATGTTATGTGGTTTACCTGTATCCGCCTACTAAGAGCATATGAAACCTTGTTCTCTTTATCTTTAATGTACTTGATCTCAAAGTTGAACTCATTGATCATGGCCAACCATCTAACTTTCCTGACATTCAAATTTTTTTTGGTCAAATAGTTAACCCCAATCCACTGCGATCTCTCATTAGTACAAACATCCTGCCAAGAAGATAGTTTCTCCACATCTTCAATGCATGAATGATCGCTACCAACTCAAGATCACATTTCGGATAATTCTGCTCATGCTCATTCAATTTTTGTGACTCATAACATGCTACCTATCCTTCCTGCATAATAAATCCACCATGTCCCCTCTTGCAAGAATCTGTGAATATCAAAAACTCTTTGTTCAGGTTTGCAATATTTAGCACTAGAGAATTTGTCAACAACTGTTTCAACTCGTCAAAACTTGTTGCACATTCTTCTATCCATTCAAACTTCTTACCTTTTCGTTGCAATGATGTGATAGGATATGTAGTGCGAGAGAAGTTCTTGATGAACCTTATATAGTAACATGCTAACCCCATAAATTATCTTACCTCATCCACATTCCTAGGAGTTTCCCACTCCATGATAGCCTTTATATTTTCTGGATCTACTAATATGCCTTCCTTGGAAACAACATGTCCCAAGTAATGTACCTCTGTCTGAAAGAATTTTTTTTTCTAAGCTTGTGATCCGGATTTACGCAAGAATGCAATAGAATACACATATAACCATAAACACAGAGATGCAACGGAAATAAAACTTCATTTCATTAATATCATATAACAGAAATATGCTTATAGACATAATGGAAATCAACAACTGGGGCGCTGGTAGGCTTATCTCTGAGAAGAGATGTGGCGGCTACATGCCTTTGAAATCACTTACAATGAGGCTCGAAGGCCTATTTATTGTTGAGAAACAAAGAAAAACCCTAAACATCCAAAAACCTAACCGTAGGATATGAAGCGCCAAAACTATGGGCCCCGTTTGGGTAAATTGGTGTTTCAACTTCCTGGGGACGTAAATTTGGCATACGATCTCCGTTTTGCGCGCATCATACCTCCTTAGAAAGATATATCCAAGGAGTAAAAATTTTGGTGTGAGCAACATCGGTCCATGTACCCATGTTGCTCCCTATTTTCCCAAAAAAACATCATTTAGGGCCTCAAAACGGCTCTGGAAGTTCAGGACCCGAAAAACTGCTAAAAATAGTAAGTTGTGCCGAAACTGAAAAACTGAAAGAACCGATGGTGGGGGTTCAAATGGAATAGGTGGGTGTCCACCAATATCCATGTGGTTCATTAGGGCCTCCAAACGACTCTGAAATTTTAGGAAACGACAACCTGCTAAGAATAGTAAGTTATGCTGAAAGTGAAAAATTGAAAGAACTGATGGTACGAGTCCAAATGGAATAGGTGGGTGGCCACCACTATCCACCTAGATCATCTTGGCATACAACTGATGCTCAGTCAGCAATATCAATTCTATTGTTAAGTGTTCGACATGCTCTTCTTGATTTTTATAATATGCCAATATATCATCAATGAATAAAATAACAAACTTATCCAGATAAGGATGTAATACACTATTCATGAAGAACATAAAATTATTTGGAGCATTAGTCAAACCGAAAGGAACAATAAAAAATTCATAATTCTCATACCTGGTCCGAAAATTTGTCTTGTAAATGTCATCTTATTTAATGTGTACCTGATGATATCCTAATCTCATATCAATATTTGAGAACATTGTTGCTCCTTTCAACTAATCTAACAATTCATCAATCCTTGACAACGGATACATATTCTTAATGTTCACCTTGTTCAACTACTTGTATTCAATGCATAACCTGAGGGTACCATCCTTCTTCCTTACAAACAATATTGATGTGATGCATGGCAATACACCAAGGAGAATTTTAAGGATGGAAAATTATTTTGAAGTTTAAAAAAATGGCGAATCTCACTAGTCCCTAATATGAAAACTATAAAATGTTTATTGATGTATTTGTAAAATTATTTAAATTTAAAATTATATTATATATATTTTCTATATAATATTGGCGATTTTTAAGGTAA
Source organism: Pinus albicaulis (assembly GCA_034641835.2). Classification (NCBI taxonomy): domain Eukaryota; kingdom Viridiplantae; phylum Streptophyta; class Pinopsida; order Pinales; family Pinaceae; genus Pinus; species Pinus albicaulis. Next base: position 790,236,121 of record CM076578.1, on the reverse strand, counting down.
AATAATTTTATATTGTAAAATTTGGGCGAATCATTTTTATAAAAAAATGGAAATTGTCGAATCTTTTTTTTTGAAAAACCATGGAAAATTAGCCCACCTGCGAATATTAGCCCCTAAAATTTTCCCTGCAATACACTTGGCCTAATATATCATTTTTCAAGTATTTCATTTAACTGCAACTTCAAATCTACTACCTTCGGTGTGCTCATCCTTTATGTTGATTTTGATGTTGGTGTTGCCCCTGGTATTACCTCAATAGAAAAATCCACTTCCTTGTGAGGCGAAAAATATGAAACCTATGTGGGAAATACATCTTGAAATTGTTGTAGAACCGAGTACTTGCTCAAGACATTTGCACCATCAAATTCCTTACCTTTGTCACTAGAAATATGCATTGCAAATAACACACACCATTTCCTGTGACTACACTTCGCCTACATAGTTGTTACCATTCTAACTGATGTTGAATTCTTCTTACCCTGCAAGAATCTTTGTAATCCATTCCACCCAAGCACTCAAAAGATTTGTCATAAAAGTCCACTTTAGTCCTATGAAGGTACAACCAGTCCATAAAAAAACGCATGTTATACAATCCCAATGGTAATACATTCAAATGTGTTGATGTAGACATACCATTCAACTCAAATGCACAAGCTCTTACCCAATGATGAACTCACTTCTTTGTACCTGTAGTCAATTGCACTAACAAAGACTCTACATGCACTTATTTATTCACACCAAACTTATCCACCAGGTTAGGACTAACATAACTATAATTATATCCAGGGTCAATCAAAATAGGAACAACTTGATCACAAATCTTACCATACATATCGATAATGGATGCTTAGTGATTTGTCTGCCTGTTATCCAATGCTACATAAATCTAAGGAAAAATTTGTTTAACATCCCCCACTGTCTACACTTCTTGAGCACTATATATCTGTGGTATACTACCCTGATGTTGTGGAAAATATCTCCTGTGATTATGTTTGCCACAAGTCCAACATTGTAAAGCCTTCTAGCCTGCACCCTTTTTCTCCTCCCCAAACTAAAATCCCTTCCCTTTGTGATATGCATTGAAATTCTTGTGTGGTGTTGCATTCTCTTTGTTACCAGTGTTTTGAGGCCTTTCTCACTTCTTATGAAAATTATCTTTATTCTTATCATTACCTTTCCAATCCTACTTAGTCTCAGATTTGTGCTTTGATTGCTCATAACAATGCTTTAGCTTCCAGATGGACTCCTCTAATGATATAGGTTCATCAAACTCAATATTGTCTTTGAATTCTATTGGAAACCTACTGACGAATCTTTGAATATTGGCTTTCTCCTCCTTGATGTAAGGCACATACCTCAATAACTCCAAGAACCTACTAGTGTATTCCTCATCGGTCATAGATCCCATATTTAGCTCATAAAACTCTTTTTCCATGTCGTCATAGTATCTCTTGGATAGATACTTCTTCCTGAAGAGTCTCTCGAATTCACTCCAAGTAAACTCATCCTCATAAATATCTCTGATGTTATTTACATCTTCCCACATGATATCTTCTTTACCTTTAAGACTAAATATCATTATTCAGGCCTTCATGTTCTCTTAGTAATCATGTAACCTAAAGAACTTATCATTGCAAGAAACCATGCTTTAGCATCCTGTGATTTCTTCATTTCCCCATCGAATGAGGTGCCTTTGATTCCTTAAACTCATCCAACATATATCCCCTATCTCTCATCCTGTAAGGATGATAACGATGATGACCACGTTACCTGTCAGAACCAACACTAGAAAAAAAACTCATGTTCATCACCTCTCTTGTCTAGAGTATCCAAGAACCTACCATCTATGATCGTGTCATCTCTATCTGACCTTTTCCCACTATGGGATCTACTGACACTGGCCCCATTAATCCTATCCTCATGTCCATAACTAATTTAGAGTGTTCCCTATCTCTTAAATTATGAAAAACTCTGAAGAATTACTGCATTGACTTATGCTTGTTTCTCTTGTGCCTGCATGATTCCATCATTATATTCTTTGCAACATCTTATTTCTTCCTTTAAACTCCTCAAAGTGTCTTCTAATTTAGAAGAGTTCCCAACACCATGCTGCTCATCTGATTCATAGGGAGAATCTCTATATTCTACCATCTTTCTATTCATCTTTGATCTCTTCTTCCTGCAAGGTATATTATGGCAGCTAAACAGAATCATAAACAAATCAACGTACCTTATTAGAGTTCAGGGAAGTTATCTCGTCTGCAAGACTGCCTAGATTAGCAAAAAGCATATATAAACATAATAAAATCAACATATAATCATCCTTTCAACCATTATCAAGTTATCAATGCATGAATATGTTGACCACATACCATGAATTCATGCAAAACAACGATCATGCAGTAAATTTATGCATGACAACATGTAAACAATATCAAACATAACCAATGCATGACCGACATACATTGGCACAACAAATATATTCAACAACGACACCATCAAATTTCACTTGGTGACACCACTGCAATCATGAACAATTTCATCCATACACAACATGCATATAGACCACAAGAAAAAATTCCTATATGCAACTGACATGTACATACAAAAACACATTCATCCAAGGAGAATGGAAACCAGACATCACCCAAGGAGAATAGAACCATGCTTTGATACCACTTTGTAGCCCCCTCCTCCCACATCTACCCAAGTAACTGGCCAACTGGGGTAAACATATGAGGAAGAGTTACTATGATATGATTCAACACCCTATGTATTAGTTGATGAAGTGAAACCGACAAACCACAACCAAAATTACCTTCTACACATGCAACATAACCCCCAGGCCCACTATCCAACCCTTCCAAGTGACCAACCCCTGAGACAACCTGTCATTTTACTACATTAAAGCCTTAGTTGAACCCATGACATGGGAATGCATGCAACTCTGACCCTCCATTTTCTCCCAGAGAAAGGGTGTGCCTATGATTGACTTTTCTAGGTAGTTTTGTGCCAGTGACTTCAAATTATGTGCCACTTTTTCAAGGCCAGGACTTAGGCCACTGCCCAAGACTCCTTGAAAATTATAGAAATCAAAAGTTAGATCAAAACAAAGATAAAAATGCAAATTCTTGAACAAGGACTTGACTAGACCCCTACTATTCATGAAAAAAATTTCATCAAACATGTCACAAATATGCATTCTAGAGGTTAAAACAATAGATCTGAGCATAGGGGTCTCACACCTATCTGATAATTGCTAAGAATAATTGATGACTCATCATAATAACTTCATTACCATATATTAATCAATATATTCATTGTACATCCATTGAATAATAAAAAAATGATGAGATCCATGTTAGTTCCCAAATCCACCTTAGGCTGAAATAAGGCAGAAAAAGGACAACACCAAACCACGCTCAGCCTCGTAGCTAGCCCTACGAGGACAGGAGAGGGCTCTCTCCGGGTCTATCTCGGCAAAAGATGTTCAATAGGGCCTGAGATGACTACAAATGGATATTGATTTTAGGCTAGTAAAGAAATATGGAAGACGTAGTTTAATGAAAGACTGAGTTTGCAGGGCTGTATGGGACAAAGAACAGCATGAGCGGAGAAATTAAATCAAAGACACAGATTATCTCATGAGGCAAGATAGGCAAGAGGTTTAGCATTCAAATTGAAATTATATGGAGTGGGTAGACTGTTAAGAGGTTGACAAGGGCATAATAGATGAATCCTTATCAAACAGAAGAAGATACACAGAAATATGAACACTTTCCCAAGGCAGAGAAATAAACATGGATTCTAACTTTCCTACTTAAAAGTATTCAACTGGAGATGATTATGAATGAACAGTAAAACATAACAAGATACATATGAAACAGAAAGAAGAAACATATTCTAAACTCACGCCACATGAATCTCATAAACCAGAGCTGCAACCTTTCATTAATTCTCTGTCAAAGCTGTACAGCGAAGTGCTGAGAGTTTCTCCCACACGTTTTCCAGAACTCAGCCCCCCTTTTACAAAATGATTTTCAATAAAATAAATAGACTCAGATGTTGAAAACAGATCGACCAAATAAGGAATTGTTTAATCATCATTAACAAACAAGACTGAAAAGCCAATCATCTGCTTTGAAGGGAGCAACGTTCAACATGAAATCTGTTTGATAACCAATGAATAGGCAGAACTTGTAGTGTAGACCTTCTAAATCGTAACTGAAGACACAAATAGACTATCCACTCCTATTTCTCTGCTATGGTTGATATCTACGTTCTATTTTAAGTTTTGATCTTTGACTTTTCACTTTACGTTTTCCTTTGATGACGGGAAACAGAGTTCCGCCAATTCCAGCTGCGATTTCTCCCTTTAAACATACACAACATAAATATGAAGTCAAAAAACTGATTGCATAGAGAGTTTTAGGTGCCATCGTCTTTCATGAGATGTTCTGATCATCGAATGAAGCAGGATCGAGAAATTAAAACCATCGTGAGTAGAAACAGATATATCTCCCAATCTTTCCAATCTTCAATCACACTAAACACTGTCCAAAAGCGATTCACAGCCTTACAAATCCATTGGAAGCAAGGAATTTGAGTTTTTTTATGGAGCAGAGGCGAAATTTTTTTGTTCCAGCTCTGTGCGCCGGGCACTTTTCCCAGTGCGCCGCGTCAGTGTAAATTTGCACTGTGAAAATGCGCCCAATGCGCCGCGTCCTGTGGATGCGTCGCGTCCTGTGTATGCGTCGCGCTGTTCTCCAATGCGTCGCGCCACACACAAACACACAGTCTTAGCTCCAAAATGCAGTTTTGCCCTTTCACCTGCTCAAGTCGATTACAAATGATCTTCTTGGATGCAAATGGATGTAAAAACAATGGAATTGCCTTATAAAATTGAGAATTTGATTTTTACTTCATACAAACCCATTTTTGTAATGTTTTGGCTTCGGCTCCTTTCACATTTTAAAACAAACTTTGTTTCTTTGTTTCTTCTGACTTTTTTGGAGTGAATGATGAATCTTGTCTCTCTTTTGCAGGGTTGGTGGCATGTCTTAGCGAAGGATAACCAAGGCTGCCTCTGAATAATTCGAGAATGAAACTTTTGAAAAATTACATATTTAAAAACAAATTTGATGATTTCTTCTTCAAAACGGAGTTTTGAAGAAGAATCACTCTTGAGCATTATTTGATGATGACATTTTGCAATGAAAACTGATTTAGAACCTCTCATACAGACTAAGTCGACAAAACCCTAGACCTAAAAACTCTTAAAACCTTAAATAAGTTTTTGCTGACCAAGATATTAGAACAGGACTGCAAATGACTTAAAATTGATTTAATAAATTTCGATGAACAGACCTGAGCCAACAAGTACAAAGCATGAGGGGAAATGACTCACAAGACCTTTCCGTCAGATAATAGCATGCCCCTAGTGGAATGCAACTAAGTGAAACGAGCGAGACACATAAAAATGAAATGAAAAAATAGTTTTGATCTCTGACGGAGGACTGACCAGACCGACTCTAACGTTGGCTCCAATGGGGATGGTAGCTCCCTGGAGGTGCCAAGAACAACAGATCTTTGGGAGAGCAGACAGTGCCTACATCCATTGGGCTATGGAGTCCATTATTTTGACAAATCGACACGAGACCTTTGACTAATTTATTGACTGAAACTTGACTCAAACTAACTTAATAACACGGCTGAAAACTGACTCACAAATGACTCATGACTGACTTAACTAAAAAAAAAACTTACAAATCTTATTGAAGGGCAGCAGTCCATCAAGATTTCAAATCCTGATGACAACCACCTGCATACTAATGAAATATGTACAATCATGTGTAATGAGCTTTCCAATGTAACCAATCAAGAAGATGCCTTCCTGACTGATTCTCCCGATCAGATCTCCTGGTTAACAATAAATACTGGTAACTGGGCATCAAAAAACATAATTGACCATGATCTCCTTCATCACTAAATATTGCAATAATCACCTTCACTGCTGACTGCAACAAATTTTCCAGTGGATCCTGAAAAACATGAAGATTTACCTCCTGCTGAAAGAGCAAGGTGTATTTTTCTTTTGATTCTGATCTTCCTTCATAATATACTTCAGTAAAAATATGTTCCTGGTCCTCAAAAAATTCTGAACAAGTAGATGAGCAGATCTCCTCTTGGAAAAACATTTCAAAACATGAGACATATGAAGAAGAATCTGAAAGGCAATCCTGAATGTCTGTAGTCTGAATATATTGTAGGTCATCTTCATATGATATGACAGCCAGATTCTCATTACATTCATCAATCATGAGAAAAGAAACTTCAGATGATTCTTGAAACCCAACACTATCATTTCTATCATCTACCCTAAATTCATCAAGAGAAACTTTTTCACTTACTTGAACAAAGATCTCATCTTGTTGTTCATGAACTGCCTGGATTACCTCTTTATGAAGGCTTTGTTCTGATGACATGAGAACATTTGGATCCATAACTCTGTCTTCTTCATTCCAGATGATCTCAACAACAGAGTTCAGCACAAGGTATTCCTGGTCATCACAATCTGAATCTAGATCTGAAATAGCTGACTTGACATTATCACTTTTTGAAATTGAAACTTGACTTCCCTGCATGCTGTCTTCTTCTATTGGAAGATCTGAAACGAAACTTTCTCTTTCATCATTTTCAACCATATGGTAATCTTCAACTTGCTGATCTAGATAAGTATCCTTCAAGATTTCTGTGTGCTGTTGTAACGGATTTTCATACAATGCTTCCATGATTTCTCCATCCATCAATTCATTATCCCCATAAAAATTCTCAAGATCTTCAATGAAACTATGAAAATGGCTACAACAGTTCTGAACTAAAATCAAGGACGGATAAGATTCTTTATACTTTTCAAAGAACATGGTATGAAAATCCTTTAAACAGTAAATAGAAGCAGATGACAAACTTTCATACCAAGATCGGGCTTCATCTTCCAGAGTAGCCATAAACATTTTCATCAAACAGTCTTCAGGAACATCGATTTTTAATTTATGCACATGAATGTGAAATTTCACCAGATGAAGAGCAGCGTCATTACCTTCCACATTTCTGAACATAGGAAAATTCTAAAGCCAATCCACCTTGGGCATTTTATTTGGAAAACCTGGGATGTGATCTCAGCTCATGGGAGCATATCTTCTTGCAATCTGGTCCATCTTGACAATCTTAAAGCTACTGATCTCTCTGCAGTGAAGTCACCATGAAGCATTGATTTCTGGATTTTTCAGTGAATGAAGTCGCCAGGTGAATGATTTCAACCTTGCGGTGTCTGATTGTTGTTCACCATCAACCATCAGATCTAAACTTGATACATGTACTGGGGCAAGACAATCTACAAGTTAAGTGTCACGTTTACCAGCTAGACCATTTTTCCCCAGTATGGTCGCCACTATGTTAGTTCCCAAATCCACCTTAGTCTGAAATAAGGTAGAAAAAGGACAACACCAAACCACGCTCAACCTCGTAGCTAGCCCTACGAGGACAGGAGAGGGCTCTCTCCGGGTCTATCTTGGCAAAGGATGTTCAATAGGGCCTGAGATGACTACAAATGGATACTGATTTTAGGCTAGTAAAAAAATATGGAAGAGGTAGTTTAATGAAAGACTGAGTTTGCAGGGCTGTATGCGACAAAGAATAGCATGAGCGGAGAAATTAAATCAAAGACACAGATTATCTCATGAGGCAAGATAGGCAAGAGGTTTAGCATTCAAATTGAAATTATATGGAGTGGGTAGACTGTTAAGAGGTTGAAAAGGGCATAATAGATGAATCCTTATCAAACAGAAGAAGATACACAGAAATATGAACACTTTCCCAAGGCAGAGAAATAAACATGGATTCTACCTTTCCTACTTAAAAGTATTCAGCTGGAGATGATTATGAATGAACTATAAAACATAACAAGATACATATGAAACAGAAAGAAGAAACATATGCTAAACTCACGCCACATGAATCTCATAAACCAGAGCTGCAACCTTTCATTAATTCTCTATCAAAGCTGTACAGTGAAGTGCTGAGAGTTTCCCCCACACGTTTTCCAGAACTCAGCCCCCCTTTTACAAAATGATTTTCAATACAATAAATAGACTCAGATGTTGAAAACAGATCGACCAAATAAGGAATTGTTTAATCATCATTAACAAACAAGACTGAAAATCCAATCATCTGCTCTGAAGGGAGCAACGTTCAACATGAAATCTGTTTGATAACCAATGAATAGGAAAAACCTGTAGCGTAGACCTTCTAAATCATATCTGAAGACACAAATAGACTATCCACTCCTATTTCTCTGCTATGGTTGATATCTACGTTCTATTTTAAGTTTCGATCTTTGACTTTTCACTTTACGTTTGCCTTTGATGACGGGAAACAGAGTTCCGCCAATTCTAGCTGCGATTTCTCCCTTTAAACATACACAACATAGATATGAAGTCAAAAACTGATTGCATAGAGAGTTTTAGGTGCCATCGTCTTTCACGAGATGTTCTGATCATCGAATGAAGCAAGATCGAGAAATTAAAACCATCGTGAGCAGAAACAGATATATCTCCCAATCTTTCCAATCTTCAATCACACTAAACACTGTCCAAAAGTGATTCACAACCTTACAAATCCATTGGAAGCAAGGAATTTGAGTTTTTTATGGAGCAGAGGCGAAATTTTTTTGTTCCAGCTCTGTGCGCCACGCACTTTGCCCAGTGCGCCGCGCCTGGTGAGTGCGTCGCGCCTGGTGAGTGCGCCGCGCCAGTGTAAATTTTCATTGTGCAAAGGCGCCCAATGCGCCGCGTCCTGTGGATGCGCCGCGCTGTTCTCCAATGCGTCATGCCACACACAAACACAGAGTCTTAGCTCCAAAATGCAGTTTTTCCCTCTCACCTGCTCAAGTCGATTACAACTAATCTTCTTGGATGCAAATGGATGTAAAAACAATGGAATTTCCTTATAAAATTGAGAATTTGATTTTTGCTTCATACAAACCCATTTTTGTAATGTTTTGGCTTCGACTCCTTTCACATTTTAAAACAAACTTTGTTTGTTTGTTTCTTCTGACTTTTTTGGAGTGAATGATGAATCTTGTCTCTCTTTTGCAGGGTTGGTGGCATGTCTTAGCGAAGGATAACCAAGGCTGCCTCTGAATAATTCGAGACTGAAACTTTTGAAAAATTACATATTTAAAAACAAATTTGATGATTTCTTCTTCAAAACGGAGTTTTGAAGAAGAATCACTCTTGAGCATTATTTGATGATGAAATTTTTCAATGAAAACTGATTTAGAACCTCTCATACAGACTAAGTCGACAAAACCCTAGACCTAAAAACTCTAAAAACCTTAAATAAGTTTTTGCTGACCAAGATATTAGAACAAGACTGCAAATGACTTAAAATTGATTTAATAAATTTCGATGAACAAACCTGAGCCAACAGGTATAAAGCATGAGGGGAAATGACTCACAAGACCTTTCCGTCAGATAATAGCATGCCCCTAGTGGAATGCAACTAAGTGAAATGAGCGAGACACATAAAAATGAAATGCAAAAATATTTTTTGATATCTGACGGAGGACTGACCAGACCGACTCTAACAATCCATACATCATCGTTGTCATAAAACTCACTCATAACCAGCATATAACCAAAAAAAAATATCAAGGATATAACAACCATATAAACCACATATAAACAAGTATATTTACCCATAAAATACCAAGGAGAAAGAGATATTATTGATGATTTCATAGGTCGACCAGGTATGCGACTCTACAAACCACCCGACCATAGATTGGGCTAAACCAAATATCTCTTTCAGCCAATCACCCTTGTGCCATATTCCAAGCATGAATGTGGGATCTCACAAAACAAATCAATCAAAACCAAATCAGGGCTTCTAGAGGCAAAACTACCTTAAAACTTAACCAGTGATCCCACCTCACGGCCATAAATCACTAGCCATCACCAGATTGGTCTCTACCCAAGTTTTCTATGGGTCCAAAGAATTTCTCCAACCAGGGCTTCCAGGACTAGTAACTCAACCCACAACTATTGTCGGGATTCTAGAGCGTTTGTCCAACCAAGGCTTCCAAGACTAGTAATTCAATGTACCAAGTGATTTTAGAGTTTTTTTCCAACCAAGGCTTCCATGACTAGTAACTCAACCTAAGTTGTTACAGGTTTTCCAAAGTGTTTGTCCAACCGAGGCTTCCATGAACTAATAACTCAACCCATAACGAAAGGCATATGAAATCCAACTGTAAAACAAAAATATAACCCACAACACCATGGCTATCCAAGAAATGGTAAGCCTAGGTGAAACAACTATAAATATAGGCAATCCTCCATGCCAATGCTAGAACATAACCAAATAACCACATGCATATGCCATGCATGCCAAAACTAGTAAGGAAATCATACATGCAGCTCGGTATCTGCAAGATTTTTTTTTGTAGTTGTTGATCCCGATGTCCTCTTACGATTTCATGCTTTTCATTTTCCTTCTTTCTCCAAATCCCAAGTATGCCACACTCCTCCAAGAGTGCTTCAAGAAAAATTTAAGTGTCCAAGAGTATGAGAGAGAGAATAAAATGAGAGATCCAAAACTGAACTGATAAAAGTCTCAAATGACAAAAGCTGTGTATTGATCCTCAAAAGCCTTTTTATTAATGAAGCCTCTAATTTATTCAATTTTCCATTATTTTCATTCATTTTCCTCCTCACATGCAACCTGTTTCCTTTCACCTCGCTTCTCTCCTATTTTCCATTATTTTAATAAATAAATGCCACTTTGCCTTTCCAAATCCTTTGCCAATTTCCATAGCCAAAATAAACCATATTAACACCCACACTAGGATGTTTTTCACAACATTCATCTTGAAATATGTGTCCCATTAAAAAGGTCTTATTTTACCTTTATTAACTTTTACATGGATTATTTACCGGGGTTGTTACATAACCCCCCCCCTGGGGGAACACCATCCTCGGTGTTCAATGACACCTATGACCAAAAAGATTGTTGAAAGCAAAACATAATACTCATGGAGCTTTATAACTTAGCTCGTTGCAGTATTTACAATGAACACCTGCTAAAAAGCAAACCAACACTAAAACATAACATCGTGAAAATCATAACGACATAACACCCATACTGCTTGTTTGGTCAATTTAACTGTCTTAAATTGATTACATTAATTATCAACCAGAGTTGGTAAACTTATGGAGTGCAAGTGCACTATATGTGCTATAATCCTCTTTTAATTCATTTATTTTATTGGTGTGATGATTGGATTTGTAGAGATTACTTATAAGGATGTTTTTATTCTTATGTTCCTAATGAAATTGATAAATTTAAATTACAACTAAGTTCTAAAATTCAACATGCTTTCTACTCTGTAATTACTGAAACAAAATTTCTCTATCTTATGAAGAAACATTAACTAATTTATTTTTTAGTCTCTAAAAATTCTTATTCTCTAACAGTCTTGTGCATGAAGATAAAATCGAATTCTAGAAAAGGGAATTTATACATTTTTATGTTTTTAAAATGAAATGTTATGGAAATGAAACTTGTAAAGAAATAACTATAGCTCTTGAAAATAAATCACTCATGAACTGAAAAGAACGCACTCATACGCTAAAAGGAAATCACTCAACACTAATGTTTTGAAAATAAATCACTCATGCTCTTGAAATAAACCACTCATGAACTTGTAAAACTACTCTAAAATAAATCACTGTTGCTCTAGAAGTAAAACTACGAATCCTCTGCAATTTGACAATTTGAAAGGAAATATTAATGAATCTACATCAAATGATAAAATAAGACTTATGAAAGCATATACATCAAATACCAAAAATAAATTTTGGAAGTAAATACAACAAATGACAAATTGGAATTCTGGAAACAACTATGGAAAATGACAAATTGGAATTCTGAAAATAACTACATCAAATGATCAAATGAAAACATAAAAACAACTACATTAAAAACATAAAATGGAGAACCTTCACTGTTTTCAGGGGCCCTCCACAAACCTACGGTCAAATATTTACTCCAACAGTTAGCTGTGCATCAAGTCTTCAAGGTACTTCTTCATTAAAAAAGAATGAAATTCAGAGTTTTAAAACTTCACAATATGCTTCAGAAAATTAACCTTCTCCCTTTGTTTCAATGGAGTGTTTATATAGGGGCCGCAATGTAACTTCATGGAGATTCATATGGCTAAATATCATAACTGAATGGACACCTATTTTCCACGAATTTTATGAATCACAGTCCATTCCAACCTCTGTTTGCTTGACTGGGCATTTATTGACACATGAGTGCAATGTTTTCTTATGCAACTACAAAATAGGGCTCCAAATAACCTGGAATATCACCCAAATGGTAAAAAATTCGGGAAAAAGTCTCATGAAGAACTTAATTGGGCCCATGTTGAACAAAACCCATGTTTTTGTTTTGCGATATTCGCTTTCGTTTGCTCAGAAAATGCGTTTGAAATTGAGTGGTAAAAACTGCTGGAATTTTCCCTTGATCTTTGCCTGGAGGTCCACATGTGCGAGCTGGGTGGAATTTGACTAACAAAAATCCATATTGGAGCTTATAGAAACAATGTCCATGTGTTAGATTTCATTCTAGAGTGGTGATACTACCTCAACCATGGAGACAACTGCAGAAACCGTAGAAACTTGAACTGTCAAACTATCATTAGTAAAACCATGCATAATTCTCTTTAATTCATTAAAAATAATAGAAATAATAATAATAAACCATGTAAAAATGTGTGCGGGAATTTGGTGTGTTTATGAAGAAATATGGTTAAAAATGATGACAATGGGTGAATGGAATGATGTGAAAATGGATGGTTCCATCAACAAAATTATGACAAATTGGAGGCTCAACATTCCCCCACACTGGAGATTTTGCATGTCCTCATGCAAACAAAACATTGCAAAGTTTCATAATCCAACCGGTTCCTTGTGTTTCTTTATTCTTTCATTTCAATTAAATACTTGACCAAAGCTCCAAGAGAGCAATATTGACCCTTTATCTCAATAAGATGCACTTTTCTCCAACCCTTCATTATTTATTATATGCAACTTGTGTGAAAAGAAATGATGCCCAGATAGTAGCATATCCAAGTACTTGTCACTATTTTAATTGTGCTCAAATTGTTCAAGCCTTGGTATAATATCATATTGTAAAGAACACATCAAAACTTTTACTCCATCTATAGAATGTGCTTTCCATCCTTGTGAATTTCTTCACATTAGTATGTTTGGAAATGGTCATAGATTGCAACCCATAATGATTGTCTTCTTTTCTTCCATGCATAGAAACCAATCATATTTTAACAATGTTATCAAATAGTTTCTTCAAGAAATCACAAATTAATGAATGAATAAGACTTCCCAATGTGAAGATTTTGACAATATGAGTTTCACATAACACAAAATCAGAGTTGTTGTTGAGGGTTATACAACTTATCGAAGCCTAAAATATGATTCTGAGTGATTTCAAGAGTGTGTGAACAAAACCTTGTTGCAATATTCTTCTTGTGGCTTTGTACTCATCATTTCTTGGATTCCATTAAAAATCTGACGATGAGCAATATGAAACATAATTTAAGTGATCCATGTACTTTTTGATCATATGCTACAAACATGTACCATGAAGTCAAGTTTTTCTTTTTGTAAAATAATTCTTTTTCTCAAGAACATCATGTTGATGGACCATTAAGGAAACCATGGATTAACAAGAAGAGAAAGTTTAAACAAGAGAGTGTTGAAAGCATAGAAGAACATCATTGTGGCCATGGAAAAAAATGAGATGATTTCATGGGTGGTAGGACTTTGTTGATAAAGAATCAGTCATAACTTGTGGGAATGGTTGTTAAAAGGTATGACAAAACATAATGGAGAAAAAATGGAACTACATGTTTAGAATAGCTTTTCATCAAAAATTCTAGAATTTTAACAAATTAAAAAGTTTAAGGCTAGTTTTACCTCAATTTTACCTTTTGGAATTGGAGAAGAGAACACAATTTGATGGCTAATTTGGTGTTGATTTGGCTCAGGTACTCTGCTCCATGATGTGTTGACCTCCACTTTGACCTTGCTCCACAAAATGTATCTTTTTCATGTAGTAGAATTGTTTTTCCAAATTTTCTCAAATGTTAAATCAAATTATCCTGAAATTTTCTGAAGATGTTACTATTATTATTATGCATCTTCCCACAAAAATTCACTTTCAATGGGCACACGGATATCGAGAAAAATGAGAAATGGTTGTAGGTGAAAGTGGCCAATTTCTTGAACAATATACACTGGAATTTTCTGAAATTTTCTTTGTTCATTTACCATACCTCAATGCATTTACCATAAAAATTTCAGGCCCAACGGATGCACGGTTACAAGATATGGTCAAATCAATTCTGCCCTGTTTCACCCTTCACGCTTCCCAATGTTGCAACAAAAACATATGCCACGAACTCATTTTAAGGCCAAATTGAGTGATTCAAAAGGGAAACCATATATTTTTACCTTTTCTACTGCCACATGCCTTCAAAATCCCATTTTTATGAAGAAAAGGAATTTTTGTGCAAAAATATCAAATTCTGTCCTAATTTGTGCACAATGATAGAAATTAAAAATCTGCCTTAAAAACCCACTTGAAATTCCCTTCAAATTTTCTCTTTTTTTAATTATGTTTGCGCCTTACTAAATTTATCATATTTTGAGAAAACCCAAAAGATTAGAATAATTTATTTCTGCTCCAATCTCTTGCAATATTTGTGCCAAAAATGCCTCTGGAAAAAGCTGCTACAATGAAAGCAGGTTGCTATAGCACTAGCTGCAAAAATTGCAACTTTCCGCAGTTGTTGCAAAAAATGTCAAGTTTTGCATAAAATTATTTTCTCCAATTTTGAACTGCTAATTTGAATTGTGTACTGCGTGATGAAGTAGAAACCATGAAACATATTGCATATAGAATGAAATAGGCCCAAATTTATTGTTTTTCTTGAAAATTAAAATGAATGAAAAGGTGTTGTAATGGTGCCATCATGTTGTTGTTGAATGAAAAATAGATGAAAATGATGCTACAACAAACCAATAAAATGTATTGCTACAAGTTGTTGTTGATTCCATAAAACCATTAGTTTCATCGAAGCCAAAATTCATGGTACAATTTTTACCATGCGAATGAGTGTGTCGAAGTCGAGCATGGGAAGAAATCATTGGATTACCGATCAATGATGAAAATAGTTAACCAATGCTAGACAACGCACCGATAATGTAAATTAGTGTTAAGGTACCTGAGTGCATCTTGATAGGGATGAATGAATGTGTTGAAGTCGAGTCGCCTACAAGATTTGAAAATCAAGATACATTGTTGTACTACCATTGTTATCAACGAGGAGGCTTGTCATTGACGTATGAAAATTTCAAGGTACTCCAAATAATCTCTGATCTTGATCCCAGATAAGGTATTGAGGTCGATGGGACAATGTCTGTTGGAATGTGGACCTTAAGGAATTCCACATCATCCAACTCGAGCATAGAACCAAAAATGATTTGAATAACCATAATAAAAGATTGAAACCATCATGAAATTACATAACTTATTGTGAATTTTGCTCGCCAATTGTATGGTTTTCAAGCAAATCTCATGCCCAATTACGCCAACAAGCTGGTTTTCACAATAGGACTTATTTTTCTCTTTATTTTTATTTTATAATTGATATGTCCTACTCCACTTGAAAAATAAATATTGTTCAAGTATATGAATACTTCCAATGGAACCATGTCTGTAACAAGATGCTAGATAAACTCATGTGCAGGTTTGAAAGATACTCTTTGATATGTACCAGTATATGAGAGACCAATTGTCTTGATTGAGATGATGTCAGAAGCTATTGAAGAATTGAGCATTGGGATCCGATGACTGTCTTGAACCAAGATTCAATTTAATCTTGTCTTCCTTGGATTTCTTCTATCATGCAATGCAAGTCCTCAGATATGTGATATCCATTCATATAATTTGGTGATAAGCATGCATTAGACTTTTCAATCTCTGGTTCCAACAACTTCTCTTTATCGACAAGCATCCATGATTCTTGGACCTTATCTGAGTCTTCTTCTTCTGGTTGTTGTTCTTCAATGATAGCTGGTGAATCATTTTGCAATACCTCAAAATTGTAATTTGATTGAGGTGTTTTATTGTTGGGGATATGAAATGGTTGTGCAGGTAGTGGAGTGGAAATGGATCTTTGGGGTGCTTGTGTGGATGGTAATGGGAAAGATTGAATTGAGGTCAACTGAGGGTGATATTGATGTTGTGGTGGAGGTGAATGGTATGGATAACATTGATGATGGTATTGAGGATAGTGAGGAAAAGATTGAGGATATGGTGGATTTCTTTTGTAGGGCCTTTGCCAACTTTGTTTCCAAGATTGGTTTTGAGGTTGGGATTGAGATGGCCAAGGTTTCCAAGGTTGGTTTTGAGGTTGGGATTGAAATGTCCAAGGTTTCCAAGGCAAGGGTGTTTGCCAATTACTTTGAGATTGTTGTGCATAACCCTGAAATTGAGAATTGAGATCTTGCATCATACCAGGTTGATTAGGCTTCCTTGGTCTTCTTGGAGCTACATAACAATATTGTTCCAGTGTTTGATTTGATTCCTGGTAAACTGCCTTTAACCTTGGCAATGACGGAAAATATTTAGTAGTATGTGATCCTACATAGATGTCACAAATTTTAATGTTATCAAGTGGTCATTTATGAAAAGCATGTTTCTTTATACATTTAGGGAAAAATATAAATGAAGTAGCGTTCTCAAATTTTTGCTTATTTTGCATTCTTAGCATGTCAATTTGTTCATTTAAATTACCAAGAATGTTTAGCAAATTTTTGAGTTCAATTTGACTTACCAATCCTAATGCTGACTTACTCACTCTTACCATAAATGGATTTTGAGGGGATCTTACATACTTTTCTTTTCCTCTTGATATGTTCTTGCACAGTTCAGAAATATCTTGAAATGAAAATTGATAGACATCTCCTTTTCCCACTAGATTAAGAAGATCAATCCATTCACCCTTTATAGCATTTAGTAGGAGAGTTTTTAATGTGTATGATACTAAATTATGAAATTTAGATCTTATGATATTATAAGTAAATCTCTCCAATAAATCTTCTAGGATTTCATCCTATTTTTGGTTCACCTTAAAGACTTCATTTCTAAGGTCATGGTGTATGTAATAATATTTATATTTTTCTAGAATTTTTTTTTTCATATCATCCCATGTCCTTATAGAATTTGTTCCTAAAGTCGTGAACCATCTAAGAGCTCTATCCTTCAATGTTTCTGGAAAAAATTCAATTTTTGAATGTGTAATGAGTAGCCATAAGATCTAAAAATTATTTAAAATTCAAAAAGAAAGGTTTCCAGGTCTTCTGATCTTATACCTTTGAAGTTAGGAAGTACAAATGGAGGGACATTCTTCATATGACCATTGAGATCAGTTTCTTAAATGGGAAATCCAAAAGGATATTCCTCATTTTCATCATCTTCATCCATTTCTTCAACTGCCTTTTTCACATCTTCTTCTACCTGCAAAAATAAGAATTCATATTGTCGATGTGTGGCTCTTATTGCACTACGTGATATAGTGGGTGTGGTAGGTGATTGAAATTTTTTTTTGCTTTATTTTATTTTATTTTTATTTTTTAATGAAAAGAAAAAGGCTCATTTTTACACTTCCCTGGCAACGGCCCCAAAATTTTTGGTCAATTTAATTGTCTTAAATTGATTACATTAATTATTGTCCAGAGTTGGTAAACTTGTGAAGTGCAAGTGCACTATATGTGCTAGAAGCCTCTTTTAATTCATTTAGATCATTGGTGTGATGATTGGATTTGTAGAGATTACTTGTAAGGATGTTTTTATTCTTATGTTCTTAATGAAATTTATAAATTTAAATTACAACTAAGTTCTAAAAATCAACATGCTTTCTACTCTGTAAAACCTGAAACAAACTTTCTCTATCGTATGAAGAAATCTTAACTAATTTATTTGTTATTCTCTAAAAATTATTATTCTCTAACAATATTGTGCATGAAGATAAAATCAAATTCTAGAAAAGGAAATTTATACATTTTTATGTTTTTCAAATGAAATGTTATGGCAATGAAACTTGTAAAGAAATCACTATAGCTCTTGAAAAGAAATCACTCATGAAATGAAAAGAACACACTCATATGCTGAAATGAAATCACTCAAACACTAATGTTTTGAAAATAAATCACTCATGATCTTGAAATAAACCACTCATGAACCTGTAAAACTACTCTAAAATAAATTATTGTTGCTCTAGAAGTAAAACTATGAATCCTCTGCAATTTGACAATTCGAAAGGAAATATTGATGAATCTACCTAAAATGGTAAAAGAAGACTTATGAAAGCATCTACATCAAATAAAAAAATGAAATAATGGAAGTAACTACAACAAATGACAAATTGGAATTCTGGAAACAACTACAACAAATGACAAATCATAATTATGAAAATAACTACATCAAATGATAAAATGAAAACATAAAAACAACTACATTAAAAACATAAAATGGAGAACCTTCACTGTTTGCAGGGGCCCTCCACAAACAGGCAACCAAATCTTTACTCCAACAATTAGCTGTGCATCAAGTCTTCAAGGTACTTCTTCACTAAAAAGGAATGAGAAATAGAGTATTAAAAATTCACAATATGCTTCAGAAAATTAATCTTCTCTCTTTGTTTAAATTAATTGTTTATATAAGGGTTGCAATGTAACTTCATGGAGATTCATATGGCTAAATATCAGAACTTAATGGACACCTATTTGCCATGAATTTGATGAATCACATTCCATTCCAACCTATGTTTTCTTGACTAGTCGTTTATTGACACATGAGCACAATGTTTGTTCACGCAACTGCAAAATAGGGCTCCAAATAACTTGAAATGTATCCCAAATAGTAAATAATTCGGGAAAATTTCTCATGTAGAACTTATTTGGGCCCATTCTGAACAAAACCCATGTTTTTTTTTCGAAATTCGTTTTCGTTTTCTCAGAAAACACGTTTGAAGTTGACTGGTCAAAACTGCTGCGATTTTCCCTCGACATGTGTGAGCTGGGTGGAATTTGACCAACAAAAATCCATATTGGAGCTTCTAGAAACAATTTCCATGTGTAGGATTTCATTCTAGAGTGGTTCTACTACCTCAACCATGGAGACAATTGCAGAAATTGTAGAAACTTGAATTGTCAAACTATCATTAGTAAAACCATACATAATTATCTTTAATTCATTAAAAATAATAGAAATTATAATAATAAACCACGTAAACATGTATGCGAGAATTTGGTGCGTTTATGAATAAATATGGTTAAAAATGATGACAATGGGTGAATGGAATGATGCGAAAATGGATGGTTTCATCAACAAAATTATGAAAAATTGGAGGCTCAACACCACTTGTTGGAGATATATAACATAGCTCGTGGCGGTATTTACATCCATATACATATGTATAAAAACCAAAAAATCATACCAAAACATATATCAAGGACATTCGTTCAACCAACGAATAGAGAAGGATACATAACCCACATTTGATATGCCATCTACCATGTAGCTTCATCGAGCCCAAAGTGCTTTTATTACCCTTTAAACTACTTGATTTCTCGGTTCCGGAGCACGAGCATATTTCTCTGCAAAACACACTAAGGTTCCAATTAGAATTATCCTTCTGGCTCCACCTGCAATACAAATTAGTCAATCACGTGATCAACATATTTAACATACTTTTGAAGCAATGACACATGGAAAACATCATGGAATTTCATTATCAGAGGCAGTGAAATTTGATAGGCTACTGCCCCAATCCTTTAAATAATATTTAAAGGTCCACAGTACCGCGGTTCCAAGTTTGCACATGATCCAATCCTCAAGGATCTCTTCCTGGGATTGATGCACAAGTACACTTGTTCCCCAACCTAAAATTCCTTAAACAAATTACTGACAAGATCGCTTGGATTTTAAGGTGGCATAAGATCTCGTCTTCTTTTAAACCTTTAAACACCATTCGGGGCTCCCTTAAATCGGTTAAGGACCAGTTGGACCCAAAAAGCGTGAAAGGTGTTTATTTGATCCCGTGCTCTTGTGGGACTCCCTACATTGGTGAAACTGGTCGATTGATTAATAAAAGGATCCAGGAGCATTCTGCAGATATTAGGCATGGTAGAATCAAGTGCTCAGCGCTAGCTGAGCATGCGGAGAAGACAAAGCATCATATCTGTATGGAATACGCTAGAGTCCTTGCTAGGGTTGACCATTTCCATCATCGGAAATTTAGGGAGGCGATTGAGATTGAGAAGAGGCCCTGTACGTTGAACAAAGATGATGGATGGAAAGTTAGCAGTTGTTGGATTCCATCTCTTCACTCCCTGTAATAGTCCTTCTTTTCTTTTATTCTTTGGTAGTTTTATTTTTATGATTTGATCATATTATTATTATTCTATTATTTATTTTATTTTATTTATTGATATTTATTTATTAAAATAAATTTAAAATAAATTATTTTTATTTTAAGTCTAGTTTTAATTTGATTTATTTTTAATGTTTTTATTTTTTAATTTATTTATTTATTGATTAAATCCTTTATTTTTATTTTTATTTGTATTCTAGTTTTTAATTTTATTTATTTATTATTGTATTTATTTATTAATTTATCAATTTATTTATTGATTAAATCCTTTACTTTTATTTTATTTATTTATATTTTTTGATTCAGTTATAATTTAAAAATAAAAATAATTTATTTTTATTTGTATTTTAATTCTAGTTTTTAATTTTATTTATTTATTAATGTATTTATTTTTAATTTATTAATTTATTTATATTAAATCCTTTATTTTTAATTTAAATTCTATTTTTAAATTTTTTATTTATTAAGGTATTTATTTATTAATTTATTTATTGATTAAATCCTTTTTATTTTTTATTTTTATTTTTGATTTTGACTTTGATTTTTTGACTTTTAACTTGATTCATGTTTAAAAACTTGTTTATCTTGTTTTTTGAGAAGGGTGTTATTTTAGTTTTTGGTTTTAATTTAATATTATTTTAGTTTTGACTTGTGTTTTTAAGGATGGGGTAGCTAAGGTTTTGGTTCTTTTTATATTTTATTTTTATTTTTATTGTTGACCGTTTTTAACTTTTGGAACTTTTTAGGGTTGGGAGAATTTTATTTTTGGTCTATTTTATATTTTTATATTTTTAATCTTATTTTTTACCATTTTTAACTTTTTAATTTTTCTTGGGTTTTGACCGTTGCTTCTCTCTTCATGGTATAAATGTGTATGTCAGATCAGCCAATCTTTATTATCCTGATGATGGACTACAGTTGGTAGTTCGAAACACATCGGTTCCTAAATTTCTTATGTGATTTCCCGGAAGATTTTTAATTAAAATTGTTCTTATCTACATAGATTTTTTGTATATATTGTGTTTCCTTTAGATTCTTCTTGATTACCTACATTTCCTGTTCCATTTATCCCAACATATTTGGTCCTATAAATACCATGTTAACTGTATCACTCCAACTAATAGGATTATTACAAATCTTACCATAGAATTCCTCAAACTGAATCATCCTCAAAGACTCCTAATACCCATTGTTGTAAGCGAACTCAACCAGTGGAAGATACTCTTCCCACTTTCACTGCTGATGCATCACATGCATCCTCAACATGTACTTCAATATCTTGTTGACCCTCTATGTTTGTCCATCTATCTACAGCTGATAAGCTATAATGAAGGAAAAATCTATCCCTAATCCTATAAACAACTCCTTCCAAAACTTGGAAGTGAAAATAGCATCCTTGTCTGACCCAATATTATTTGGAAAACCATGCAATATGACCACATCTCTAATGAAGGCCTATGCTACATCACTAGCTGAATAAGTAGACTTCACTGGAAGGAAGTGTGCTACCTTTGTCAATATGTCCACCACAACCATGATCAAATTGTGTTATCTAGATGTCCTTGGAAAACTTGTGATGAAGTCCATGGAAATGACCTCCCATTTCCATTCTGGAATCGATATCTATTGTAGTAACCCACCTAGATGCTTTCACTTTTCCTTTACCTATTAACAATACAAGCATCTTGCCACAAACTCTGAAACTTCTTTCTTCAAGTTTGCTCAGTAGTATAACTTCTTCACTGTTGTCAATGTCTTCTAATATCTCAGGTGACTTGAATGCATTTTCATATGAAAATCCATAAATATAGTATTCTTGAGCTCACTATTATTTGGAACATATATCTTGTACTTAAATCTAACCAAGCCATCTGTTGTAATATGATAGTCCACATCCTATGCACTTGTACCTGCACCTGTACCTGTGCCTGTACCTGTACTCTGTTATAACCTATGCTTGAGATCCATGTACTTGTTATCCTGCTGACATGCTTGTAAGATTTGATCTTGTAAATATGTCATATAAGAACTCATAGTTACTATGTGGTTTACCTATATACATCTGCTAAGATAATTTGCAACCTTGTTCTCTTTACCTTTAATGTACTTGATCTCAAATTCGAACTAAATGATCGTGACCAACTATATAGCTTTCCTAGATTTCAAATTTGGTTGGTCAAATAGATACCTCAATCCACTGTGATCATTTATCAATACAAACCTCCTGCCAAGAAGATAGTGCCTCCACATCTTCTCAGATCATGTGTTAGATAATTCCTCTCGTTCTCATTTAGTTTCCATGACTCATAACATACTACCTTTCCTTCCTGCATAAGAAATCCACCAGGCCCCCTCTTGCAAGCATCTATGCATACCATAAACTCTTTGTCTGGGTATGTAATCTTTAGCACTAGAGCATTTGTCAACAATTGCTTCAAGTGCTAAAAACTTGTTACACATTTTTCTGTCCATTCAAAATTCTTATCTTTCCTTTGCAATTATGTGATAGGATATGCAATATTTGAGAAGTTCCTGATGAACATCTCGTAATAACCTACTAGCCCCATAAAGGACCTCACCTCATCCACATTCCTAGGAGTTTCCCACTCCATGATAGACCTTACCTTATTTGGATCCACTGTTATGGCTTCCTTGGAAACCACATGTCCCAAGTAATGTACGCTAGTCTAAAAGAAACTGCACTTAATGAGCTTGGCATACAATTGATGCTCTCTCAACAATCTCAATAGTGTTGCTAAGTGTTCAACATGCTCTTCTTAATTTTTAGAACATACCAATATATATATATATATATATATATATATATATATATATATATATATATATATATATATATATATATATATATATATATATCTATATATATATTTCGCACAAATTCGGTTGTATTTTATTATCTGAAAATAAGGAGGAAAAGAAATTCCTCATTACAAAATTTCCCCGATCTTGATACATAATGGTTTTGTCTGCTGGGGAAGCATTACTTCATGAGTGCTTCTAGAGCTGCTATTTTTTTCCTCATTTTTGAAGTAGAGGCTATTACATGTGTGCTATACTGCTGAACAAACTTTTCTAAAAGAAAAATACATTTAACTTTAATTTTTAAACTAGATTGACTACTATAATCCTAGACAAAAGCATGAAAATCTGGATGATGTGAAGGATCATTTGTTCACAGTGTTCTCATTGCCTCTGTGTCTGCTTCCTTGATCCTGAGAGGTGGAGCCTTGTTTTGACTTTTTGTTGAGAGCCTCCCTTATGAATTTGAGAGAATCTTCTAGATGATTGCATCAGTTCTTGACTGTCATTACATTTTTAGTGCAGGTATCCCATTGGAGCGAAGGATGGCCATATCTGCTTTAGTTTGGGCCTTGTATTGCTGAATTTGGCTTCTCAAGCTTTCTATCACCACTCTATGGGCTTTACAGAATGCACAAGGATGCTGCCTATCTTCTATTGGGTCCATTTACCGAAGGAGAATGTATACACTTTCGATGAAATCTTCTATGTTTGCTGTTTTTGTTTCTTTTGTTTCTCTTGCGTGCTTTTCCACCTTCTGAGTAGATGCACCTTTGTTTTTTCTATGTTGCTCTTCTGCCTTATCTGTTGAGGAAATCCCAGATTTTGAAAGATGGAAGGAGCATGAAAACAAAGGCCAAATGATGGGTGGTTTGGAGCTCCAGATGAGGGGAATGGGTGGGGATGAAGGGGATAATGTGGAGGTAGGGGTGAGAATGGGAGGCGTTGTGAGAGCGCAAGGACCAACACCCCGCACGATAAAACGATGGAGTGGGAGGCGATGTAGGGAGGGAGGAAGGGAAGTTATGGGAATGGGAGGAGTGATGAGAGGGCACTGTGAAATTGGAAATGAGGGGGACGCTATGAAAAACCATACAGGAGCACGAATTTTATAGCAAGACAGTGAGAAATCTCTGCAGAGGGGAGTCACGAGAGTTAGAAAGGGATGCAGAATGAGAGTACTGATTGCTGAGATGTGGTAGATCTTTAGGAATTTGAGCTTGACAGATATTTTGGGATTGGGATGAGATATTTCAGATAATATAATCATGATATGACTGTTGTTCTTTTGATCTGTGTAAGGATGGAGATGCTTTAAAATCAAAGAAGTAGTAGAAAACATCATAGGATAGGGATATGAGATGTAATTCCATCAATTGTGACTTGATAGATATTTCTCTAAACTCCCTCATTAGCTTAAGAGTCTGTTTGATTGTTATTTTCTCTAAGAATGTGATAATAATCAACCATTCCTATATGCTTTGCTGAATTTTTGGTTCTATGCAAAATTTGATTGAGGGCTGCGTTTTTTGGAGGAGTCTTGCTCACCATTGCCTGAATGATGAGTGATGAATCTCCAAAAATATTTGCATTATTGATTTTCCTGTCCCTTAGGATTTTGATGCCTAAAAGTAAACCATAAGCTTCGGCTTTATTATTTGACATTTGTCCTAATCCCCAGTTGTAAGATATCTGTCTTGATTTGTCTTGGAGGACAATGAAGCCTCATGATCCTTCTTTACCCAGGTTTTTCTTTGATGCTCCGTCAAAGAAAATGCTGGCTCTATTGAGAGAGTGAATCCAAATCCAAAAATATATCTTTGTTTTTATAATTTTCCAGATTTGTTGGACCCTTGTATTATTTTGATGGATATTGAAGCCAATATTATTGAAGGCGAAGCCAATCCAGCTTCTCTCATCATTCTGAAGTTGGGCCATGTATATTCCATTGAGCCCTTTGGCTGAGAGAAACTCAATCATCAATCCCTGGGATTTTGAGGTTATTGTATTTACTGTGGCGATTTTATTTTTGAAAATTTTCCCATTTCTGGCTAACCATATTTGCCAACAAAGAAAGGATGGAAGGCTGCTCCAGAATCTCTGAATTGTGGATTTGTTTTTGAATGAATGTGGAATGATGCCTTTCCATTTACTAATGAACTGACTTAGAGGAGGTATGTAATTCAAATTTTCTTCAATAGGTGCCACCATTGCCTCCCAACAATTTCTAGAAAAAGGACACTCTAGGAAAAGGTGTTGGATTGTTTCCTCTGCCTTCATACATAGAGGGCATTGCGATGGTCCACAAATTTCTCTTTTTTTTTAAGTTTTCCGTTGTTAATTATTTTCTATGAAGCAGTGTCCATAAGAAATTTTTTATCGTAGGGAGGGTTTCCACCTTCCAAGCCTGCCTCCAGTATTTCCATTCCTGCTGCCTCTGTTGCTCTTGGATTTTTTTATATCCAATATTGACTGAATACTCTCCTCCTATTAGTTTCCAGTAGTAGGAATCTTTGGTGTTTTTTTCGATTGGCACTACACCAGTGAGAAGGGAAGTCATGAGATTCCATTGATTTGTTAGATCATTGGGCATATTGGGTTTGGCCCATTGTTTCCATACCCCATCTAACTCCCAATTGGAAATATCTTCCAATTTTTTGTATCCTTCCCTTATCATCCACCTCTTTATATCCTTGATGTCTAGATTACTGTCTAAGGGAGGATTTCCCATTATTTTGGCCTTCCATAAATTTATATGTTCCCCATTTCCAGGCCTCATTAAGATGTGATCCTTAATTAAATGAATTTCTCCGAAGATTACTTTCCAAATTTGAGTGCAAGGTCTTCTTGGAGGGCTTTTTTCCAGAATAGAAATTCTTGATGCATTAAGGTATTTTGCCTCTAATGCTGCTTTCCACCAGATTTTTTCTCCTCTTAGGAACCTCCATGCAATCTTATTTCCCAAGGCCAGATTAATTAGTCTAGGGATTTTTATGGAGAGTCCTCCGTTTTTGTAAGGAGTTGTAACTTGTTTCTAGTTTACGAGGTTGGATTTTTTTTTCTCTTTTTCCGCCTTGCCATAAGAAGCTCCTGATAATAATTTCAATTTTCTTGTGGATGCTTGCAGGAGCTGCAATTAGAGAAAATTGGTATAAAGGCAAAGCTGCTAGAATGGATTTAATGAGGATGATTCACCCAACTTGATCTAGCCAGAGCATGCCCCATGCTTGGATTTTTGTTTTCATCTTCTCAACATATTTACTCCAGATTTCAGTCTTCATGTTTTTCTTGGTGATGGGCAGCCCAAGGTATTGAAAGTGGTCCCAATTATTTTGATAAGGAATTTCCAAAATTTGGGACATCCGCTGAATAATTATAATGGGTGTATTCCAGCTATAAATACAACTTTTTCCATTATTAACCAGTCCACCTGAGACATCCATGAAGTTATCAAGGATGGTTTTGAATCTTCTAGAAACTATGAAAGATGCTCCACCCAAAAGGAGAGTGTCATCAGCAAACAAGGAGTGATTTATTATTTTGGTTCCACTGCTGATAGAGAGGCCTGTTAAGGTGGCATTTATTATGCTGTGCTCCAATTTTATGCTAAGGGAATCAACCATAAGGATGTAAAGAAAAGGGGACATGGGAAAGCCCTGCCTAAGGCCCCTTGAGCTTTGAAAAATTCACAGGGTCTGCCATTAACGAGGGGGGCTATCCATGGGCCTGTAGTGCAGGCCTTGATTAAATTGACGAAATCATCGGAAAAACCATATCTATTTAAAACATCTGCAAGGAATGTGAGGTTTAATATGTTAAATGCATTAGCCATATCCATTTTGAGGATGAACCCTTTTTCATTTCTAGAAAGACTTGTGTGGAGATCTTCTTGAACCAGGATAATGTTGTCAACTATCTGCCGGTTGGGGACAAAACCACCTTGGTTTTCTGAAATAAGGGAGTGAAGAAGGGGTTTGAGGCTACCAACAAGAATTTTGGAGATGATCTTATAAGAGGCATTGTAGATGGAAATTGGCCGAAATCGGTTAAGGGTGGAGGGGCGAGGGTCTTTTGGGATAAGGGCTAGAAATGTGGAGTTGGTGAAACCCCCAATATTTTTATTCTTGAAGACATATATTATCATATTTATTAAATACCTTTTGATGAGATGCCAGAAGGTGTGATAGAAAGCAATGGGAAAGTCATCTGGACCCGGTGCCTTGTCTGGCTGCAAATCCCAAACAACTGCCTTGACTTCTTCTTTTGTGACTTCTTTGGAGAGGGAATTATTTTTTTCCGCATCAATTAAATTTGGAATATGCTTTAAAAATTCCTCTAAGTTTTCCTGGATATCTACAACTGTTAAGAGGGCTTTTAAGTGTCTAAAGACCTCATTTTTAATTTCTTCTTGACCCTTTGTTTCTTGTCCTCCTTCTCCCACTATTTTTTCTATGTTGTTCTTTATCATTCTTGTTTTGGCTAAGTTATGAAAAAATGTAGTGTTCTTGTCTCCTGCTTGAATCCAAATTTGCCTAGATTTTAGCCTCCATGTTTCTTCTTCCTGTCTATTGTTCCTGTAAATTTTCCATTGTATTTCTTTTTCCTTTGTCTGCTTCTCAACTGTGCTATCAGTGTTCTCCATTTCCTCTTGGATTTTTGTTAATTCTTGATTTAAGATCTCTTTCTCTCTGTGTGGCTCCTTGTAGTTGGCCTTGGCCCAATATTTCAATTTAGCTTTGGTGGCTTTTAACTTTGATTCTCATATGCATGTTGGTGAGCCACTGATATTTTTTCCCCATACTTTTTCCACCTCTTGTTTGACTTCTTCATGGTTGCCCCAAAGCTGGTTATATCTGAAAGGGAGGGGACCAAAATTTTCAGCCATTCCAAGTCAAATTAGAATAGGTTTATGGTCTGAAGCTACCAAAGGAATGATTCTTGAAGATACTCTGTTGTAGCTGGCCACCATTCTATCCTGGATGAGAATCATGTCCAACCTTTCTTTGATATTTTCCTTCCATATTCTTCTGTTTCCCCATGTGTATTTTTCATTTTTTGGAGGGATATCCAGAAGGTTGCATTGTTCCATAATTTCTTCTAAAGTCTCTTTGTTTGGATCTGGCAGAAAGGTGCCCCCTCTCTTTTCCTCCACCTTACGAATAAGGTTGATATCTCCTCCTACAATGAGATTTTCTTTGAGATCCTCCACTATGTTTTCTCTTAAGGTCTGCCAGCATGTCTCTTTGTCCCTGTAATGATTTTGAGAATAAATATTGTAGATGTTGGTTTTCTCTCCATTTTCTGCATTTTCCAAAATTGTGTTGATCCAATACTCTTTTTTTGTTTTTTGTTGCATGTGACATTTTCCTTTTTTCCATATAGTACAAATTCCTCCTGAGGCTCCATTTGCTGAAATTTCTTGCCCTTCATAGTTTTTTTATTTTGCTATTATTGTGTCCACTTCTTGAATACTGATTTTGTCTCTTGGATTAAGAGGATGTCTAGTTTTTCTGATTTTATGAGGTCTCTTAGGAAATTTACTTTGGAGGGATGAACCAACCCTTTATAATTCTGAGAGACAACTATCATTATTTACTGTTGGTGGTGGTTGAGGCACCCTTCCCTTTGTGAGCCTGTTGTGCTTTCTCTTTATTCTTTGAGCCTTTTTCAAGGAAGCTTTCTAGAGCCTGTGGCGTTCCCAAGGATATATTTTTGACTGCTGACTCATCTCTTATTTCCCGGTTAGTTTTCCTTCCAACTTTCTTTGTGTTTTCATTGATAAGAGGAGTTTATTTTGATTGGTTACGAGTGAGGACTCGATCCAAGGTGTGGGGGAGGGGATTGGAGAGGGAGAGATGTTCCTCCTGATAGGAGAAGAAACCTTGATTGCGGGGGGGGGGAGCCTGGAGGGGGAGGGGAGTAAGAGGTCAGAGGGATGGGGTTTGGGAGATAAAGGAAATATGAGGTTCAGAAGGGATGAGAGCATTGGACATGATATCAAAAGGGTTGGTCCCCAAGAAAGAGGAGGAATCTGGGATTGAGGAGGAGGGTTGAGAGGAGGGTTTGGAGGTCGGAGAGGGGGGACCAGGCGGAGGTGGAGGTGGGGGGGCAGGTTGAGATTTTGTGGCTGTCTTTTTTTTTTACTTGTTCCATTTCGGATCTGGGTTTTCTTCTACAGATTTTTCGATTTCTTCTTTCTTACTACAACTATTTGCAAAATGGCTATACTCATGACATACATTGCATTTGAAATGGATTTTCTCGTAATCCAACTGTTGTATGCATGTCCAGTTAATGACCTTGAGCTTGATGGCTTCCGAGAGGCCTCTACCAAGATCCACCTCGAAGTAGATCCTTGCACAAGCCTGCATGTTGTCTTTTGGTCCACTTCTGTATATATATTTGCCTACTACGTTTCCTATTGCACGCACCGATTCATCTCCCCAGCAATGCAGAGGGAGGTGTGGCAGCCTGACCCAAACTAGAACAGCATTTGGGACGTCCAATTCCGGATGAAAGTTAGGAGTCCAGTGGTTTAAATATAGTCCTCTGGTTTCCATGAAGTATGGTCCACTAAGAAAAATGAGATCCTGATCACTATTGGATTCAAAGTGGAAGGTATAGTAACCTCTGCCACAAAAGCAGATGGAGATTTTTCCTTGGGTGAAATGAGCCTAGTTTCTTTCAACCCATTTCTGAACGGTTTTGGGGGAAGGCCACAGGCCTGTGAACTGGCCAACCAGACCTTTCTCATCAAGAGATATCGCAACTTTCCTGGGAAAAGAAGGCGGCAAGGAGATCTTAGGGATTGAGTCCAATTTTTTAACGAACTTAGAAATCGTCGGTCTGGCCCATTGCGGGCCCAAAGAGTCACTCAAAGATGTGAAAGCAGCCACTGCTACATCAGGATGAGCATTGTTCGATGTTGAGGCACCTGCGTTGGGGGGAGGCTCTCCCAGATCTGGCTCCGGGGAGGCCATGAGGGTGGAGGCCTTTCTCCAAAGTCCAATGTGACTTGGGATAATAGGTCATGCAGTGCATCAATAGTTTTTTTTTAGAATATACCAATATATCATCAATGAATACAATAACAAAATTATCTAGATAAGGATGCAATACACTATTCATCAAGCACATAAAGGTAGCTGGAGAATTAACCAAACCGAAAGGAACTACAAAAAATTCATAATTCTTGTACTTGGTCTGGAAATTTGTCTTGTAAATGTCTTCTTCTTTAATGTGTACTTGATGATATCATGATCTCATGTTGATCTTTGAGAACATTATTGCTCCCTTCAACTGATCGAACAAGTCATCAATCGTCGGAAACAGGTACCTGTTATTAATGGTCACCTTGTTCAACTGCCTATAGTCAATGCATAACCTAAGGGTACCATCCTTATTCCTCACAAACAATAACGATGCGCCCCATGGAAATACACTTGGCCTAATTTATACTTTGTCAAGCATTTACTTTAATTGTATCCTCAACTCTACTAGCTCTGGTGTGCTCATCCTCTATGTTTCTTTTGATGCTAGTGTTTCCCCTGGTACCAACTCAATAGAAAAATGCACTTCCATGTGAGGTGAAAAATATGAAACCTATGTGGGAAATAAATCCTGAAACTGTTGTAGAATCGGGTAAATGCGCAATACATTTGCATCCTCAGCATCCTTACCTTTTTCACTAGAAATACACACTGCAAATAACACACACACTTTTCTGCGACTATGCTTCGCCTGCATAGTTGTTACCATTCTAGCTGATGTTGCCTTCTTCTTACCCCGCAAGACTCTCTGTACTGTATTTTCATCCAAGCACTCAATAAATTTTTCATAACAATCCACTTTGGTCCTATAAAGGTACAACTAGTCCACACCCAAAATCATGCTATACGAACCCAACGGTAATACATTGAAATGTGTTGATGTAGACGTACCATTCAACTCAAATGTAAAAGCTCTTACCCAATGATGAACTCGCTTCTTTGTACATGCAGCCAACTGCACTAACCAAGACTCTACATGCACTTATTTTTTCAAACCACACTTATCCACTAGGTCAATACTAACATAACTATAATTAGGTCCTGGGTTAATCAAAATAGAAACAACTCGATCACAAATCTTACCACCCATATTGATAATAGATTCCTGATGCTCTTCCTACTTTTTATCCAACACTGCATAAATCCGAGGAACACTTTGTCCAGCATACCCCACTATTTGTGCTTCCTGAGGACTGTAGATCTGCGGTCTACTACCCTAACATTGTGGACAATCTCTCTTGTGATGATATTTGCCACAAGTCCAACACTATAAAGGATTCCAACTTGCACCCTTGTTCTTCTCCTCAAACTGAAATCCCATCCCTTTGTAAGATGTATTGAACTTATTGTGTGATGTTCTCTTTTTTTACTATGTCTCGAGGCCTTTCTCACTTCTTATCCCATTTCCATTTATTCTTATCATTACCTTTCTAGTCCTGCTTAGTCTCATATTTTCACTTTGATTTCTCATACCAATGATTTATCTTCTGGATGGACTCCTCCAATGATCTAGGCTCATCAAAATCAATGTTTTCTTTCAATGCTACAAGCAACCCTCTGATGAATATTTGAATCTTGGTTTTCTCCTCCTTGATGTAAGGCACTTACCTCAATAACTCCAAGAACCTACTAGTGTACTCCTCAACGGTCATAGATCACATCTTTAGCTCATAAAACTTTTTTGCCCTGTCGTCATACTATCTCTCTGATAGATACTTCTTCCTAAATAATCTATCAATTTCTCACTCCATGTGAAATCCTCCTCATAAATATCTCTGACGTCTGTTACATCTTCTCACCAGATATCTACTTTATCTTTAAGATTGAATGTAGTTATTCTGGCCTTCATGTTCTATGAGTAATCATGTAACCTAAAGATCTTATTCATTCCAAGAAACCATGCTTCTACATCCTATAATTTGTTCATTTCCCCATCAAATGTAGGTGGGTTTTCTTTCTTAAAGTCATCCAACATATAACCCCTATCACTCCTCCTGTGAGGATGATAACAATGATGACCATGATACCTGTTAGAAACAACACTAGAATAAAACTTGTGTTCATCGCCTCTCCTATATGGAGTATCCAAGAACCTACCATATTTTATCATGTTATATTTATCTGATATACCACTGTATCTAATTCCATAGGCCCCATTAGTCTTATCCTCATATCCATAGTTGATCCAGAGTGGTACCTATCTCTGCAATTCTAAAAAACTCTAAATAATTATTGCATTGACTTCTTCTTTTTTCTCTGGTGCCTGCTGTTAGTCTTCAATAAATTTTGCTGTGGTGATGAATAAATGATTACCCCAAGATTTCTAGAATTTTTTTTTATAGAACATTGTGAGTTCTAGAAATCTCACTGCCTTCATTATCTTCAAGGTAGAATTTTCACTATTTTGTTATCCTATCTAGTCATAACTGGCCCACTATTCCCAGAAGACCCATCAGGGGCTCAATCCATTCATTTTTTAACCTAAATTGTCTCCTTGACTCAAAACCTATGCTTTTTCTTACCTGCACAATTACCCACCACCACCTAAGCCTACCAAACAGAGCAGCTTTGTTGTGCCTCTTTTAGCAACTCTCAAAAACTGAGTGTCTGTGCAGAGCCTTTTAGATAATCAAGTATGTGTGTTGCATATTAGGATCAAAAATACACAAAGCTTGGCATGGATCCTGTCTTATACTTGTAAACCCTAAGTCTAGATCCCAACCCAAAAAACCAAGTCCAAGAAGGCCTCCACTAGATCACCTAGGGTTTCACAAAGTCATAGGATGGATTCGGTGCCCTGCAGATTCTGCTTCTTGTTCTATATAAAGGGAATACATTCAAAATAAGGGGACAAGTCACTTGTCCTAGATACACCAAAGAGATCAGTCAAGGAACTTTTTTATGCCTGAAGACATGAATCTTGCAAGGAGACAGTTTCTCTGTGCTCACATCTCTGCAAGAGTGGTCAAAAGGACATCAGATTAGAAAAAAGGCAAGGTAATGGAATAAAAATTCTCCTTCATAAACAGAAAAAGGGATGTCAAAGGGACCTCCAAAAGCAGCCTCTTGTTTCAGTACCTAAACATACAAAGGATAAACTAACACCTCCAAACCTTTCTGCAAAAATACCTTGGAGAGTAATTTGAAGCAGAGATAGAAAAAAAAGGAAGTACCTTTGAAAGAGTTCATAAAGCCATTTTGGATAAAAGGCACATGCAAGAATAGAGGGAAACATGAAATTTACAAAAGTGGGTTTTCCCTTTTAATTTATTTTCAAAAAAGCTATAAAGGGCCCCTTCTAATTCCCCCCCACACCATTTTCCACTTTGCAAGGAAAAAAAAACCATTGGAGGAGAGTTACAGTGTTTTTCGGTCAAACTATGAAAATTGACAGGCGCTACGCGCAGAGGCTGGCGCTACGCCCCTAGCCTCCGGTGCTATGCATAGAGGCGAGCCGGGTAGTGTAAAGTTACACTGCACTACATGCTCGCAGCACGGTGCTACGCGCATAGGTTGGAGCTACGCGCAGGCCCAAAAAATACAACAGGCACCCAGGAGACCGCCCATTCCACCCGGCGCTACGCTCCGACAACCCGACCGGCCTGGCGCTGTGCACCGGCGCTGCGCTCCTGGCAACACTCTGCAGATTTTTCCAAAGACCTTCAAAAATAAAATTTTCGGCCTCTAAAACTTCTGCAAGCTAAATACAAGGTTGGTAAAACCCTTTTTCCTCCTCCCATGCATTATTTTCTTAAAATCAAAGATGTCATCCATAGTCAAAATTTGACCAAACCCTAGACTATGCAAGAATCAATTATTATGTCTTTGAACTAGGGTTTGTAAAAAAAAATTGTTTTGAGTGAAAAGAGAGGACTGAGTGACTATAAGGCTGACCTCCACCACCAAGGCAAGCTTTTAAAGCAGTATTCACCTTAGCTTTCATTTTTGCAAAGAGTTGACCTACACCACTTGTTTTACTCTAAAAAACCCTCAATAAAAACCCAAGGTTTCTTCTGCTGTTTTGGACCAGCCATCATGTCAGAGAGAGACAATCACACCAGTGGTGATGAGAGTCACACTCCCACCAAGCCAAAACATCATGGAGGAAAAGCTAAAATATTTGAGCCCCTAGACACCACTCCAATCACTTCCTCTCCTATGATCCTTTCATGCTTCCAGGATGTAGGGTGCTACAATTTTTGTGAGAAGGTCAAGCAATTAAACAGTCATACAAACTTGGCTAGATTATTTGCCTGCAGCCTACAAAACTACCAAGTTAATATAGCAGGGGTCCAATTTGAGCTTTCATCTGAAATCATTTCCAAGTCAACAGGTATACCAGACATTGGTGAGTTTTGATTCAAACAAAGGAAGTTGGATTTGGGTTATTATGGGCCTTATTTGAAACCCACCTATCAGCAAAATTGTAAGGCTATTTTCCATTTTTCTCATTTTCTAGAGAGGTATGCAGCATTAATGAGGCAGATTATTAGTTTTTTCACATGTGAGGGAATATACTCCTGGCTCTACTCATATCATATTAGGTCGTTGATTCATTTTACCAAAGTCAAGATGATGAACCTACCTTATTACCTTTTCCAGAGTATTGATAAAATGGCCTCCTCTGTCAAGAGGAAAATATATGACCACCAAATGCCTAGCCTCTTTCATCACTCCCTGATCAAGATGATTGTCTTATACCAGCTAGAGAAACAAGGTATATCTTGGGAGACCTTTATCTCACATGATGTGTTTGCAGACCCTCGGGCCTTCATCCAACAGAACTTGCCTTCCACTTCACAACCATCTACCTCCACACATCTGTCATCTCCCCATGTGCCTTCTCCACAAAGAATTTCATCTATCACCTCCTCCCCTAAATTACCAAGTGAAGGGGCTGACAATAGCCCTAGTGAAGAAAATATAGGAGGCAATAGTCAGGAAGAAGATGAGACAGATAATGATGTAAAGGAGAGAGCAGTAAAGAATAAGATGATGAAAAAGAAGAAGAGGATGAAAATGAAGAAAATGATGAAGAGGAGGGAAGTAGCCATGAAGAAAGAAATGGTGGCCATGAAGAAAGAAACCATGATCATGAAGAAAGCAATGATGATCATGAGGAAAGCATTGAAAAAGAAGATGATGTAGATGAAGAAGAAAATGAAGGAGAGGAAGGTGGCCAAGAAGAAAGCAGCAATGGCCAAGAGCAGCAAGATAATGAAGGAGAAAACAAAGATGAAACTATTAATGGCAGCCACAAAGATAACATCAGTGAAAGAATCCACAAGGATGAAAGCAGTGAACATGATGATGAGGAAGAGGATAAAAATGATGAGGAAGAGGAAAACTATGAAGAAGAAGACAGTGAAGAAGGAGAATAGCTAGATGAGGAAGACAACCATCTAAGTGCCCAAGACAGTCCAAGAAAGAGTCATGAAAATCATGAAAGCTGTCATGACTGGCTTGACAAAAATCAGTCCATAGAAGACAAAGAGAATCAGACTGAGGAAGGCACATAAAATGTAGAGCATATTGAAGGAAAAAATGATGACAACATTGCCTTTGAGACTCCCATTACTGCCCCTCTCTCATGCACTTAACACAGAGGGAAAAGGGATGTGTTTGTTGCCTCTAAAAGGAAAAGGGCCATCTCCTCACAAAACACCAAAGAATTGGACAAAGGCAAAGAAAAAATGAAGAGTGTTGAGAAAAATACACCAGTCAAGAGGAGCAAAAGGATAAAAAAGGCTTCTCAAGGGCCTCTCTTTGTTGATCTAGACAGTGATAATGAGGACCAAGGGATAAGTACAAAATTGCTCCTCTTAGAAAAGGACGCCCAGCTTTAAGAATGGGAAAAGGATTTTGAAAGGGCACAAAGAGTCATCTATTATTATAAACAGGATCACAAAAATTTAAAATAGGTGAAGAGGGGCCTTGCCTTGCAAAAAAAAATGGTCAAACACTATGCAAGGAAGAACATGCTTGCTAACGCCAAATTGAAGCAAGCCCTCCTAGAGCTAGAAGAGATAAAAAGGCCCAAATTGCAAGAAAACCTTGGGATCTTGGCTGATGCTTCTCAGTAGGTGTCTAAAATCCCTTGAGGGGTCTACACACGAATTTTGAAGAAAATCCGGAAACTTTTTGTTTTTTTCCAAATTTTGACTCCTAGGAGAGCAACACCCTAGGCGCTACGCTCTTTTTTGGGGCATCCTTAGCTACTAAAGTTTAAATTTTTGGGTTTTTCATGTCACCAGCAATCTACCCACAAAATTTTAGGTCAATTGGAGCATTTTTGCCCCCTCAAAAGGTCAAAAAACACCTCAAAATGACCTTTTTGCCTCCTTTTTAGGCCTGGCGCTGCGCGCTGAGAAATCATGGGAGATTGGATTTTTGAGCAGGTAAATGGCATCCATTCAACACAACTCAAGTATTTTTGGAAATTATACTCTTCAAGCTTTCGAACGAGCCATCACGGGGCCAAATCCGATGCCGGGAAGGGGTCCAAAACTCAGCTGCAACAGACCCCATTTTCTGCTGATATGGCAATACGCACAGAGACAGTTTTTGGCCAAAAAGTCAACAAAAGACACTAATTAATGGCAAATTTGTTTTTTAATATTTTCTTGGGAAAATCACTCCTGATTTGATTTGGGAGTTATGTTTTGGTGTTTTTCATTTATTATCTTATCTCTTATGTGTCTTGGGCCTTGCATGGTCATTAAGCACATTTATGACATTTATGGCTAAATTAGGGTTTCTGGAAGCCTCTTGGGGTTTTCACCTCCTCATTTGCTCCATAAATAGAGAATGAGGCTCTTATGTATTAGGTTGGTTTTTTTTGACTTATGCTGAAGCAAATACATAGTCTCTTGGAGTTTTTTTATGGAAATTTGATGTCTTGGAGCTCATGCATGCCTTGGTTTGCTTGTTGATGGAGAGAGACTGTTTGCAGGATCCATAAGCTTGGTTGATGGTGAAGTCTTCATTATGTTCATGTTTTCTAGTTTTCCATCTTGCTATGTTGCAGTAGGACAAAAAATTTAGATTAAGAAATGTTTCCTGATGGCACCTTACTTTTGTTTGTCCTTCACTGCCTTAATGTTTTCTTCTGTTGAGATATATTAGGGAATCCATCTCTTGCTCTCTAAGAGGTTCTTAGCTTTTTAATTTCTTGAATGGTTTAGATAAGTTAGTGTCAAGTATGATTTATGGCTAGCCCTGCATCTTGTGGCCACTGAAATACTCTGTCCTTGGAAACTCCTCTTTAAAGCAGCTTTGCCTAGGTTTGTCAATAAAGTTTGTTTGAATCATGCTCTTTGCCTTTACTTAGCTGAATTTGTTTCAAAGAACCTTCACAGCTGTAAATTTAGATGTTTAGAGTTCTCTCTTCTTCTATGGTTATAACTACTTGTGCATCTTAAATGTTTTTCTGCTCTTGATAATGAAATCTATGAAAGTTAAATAAGTTTCTTGGCTTTCTATAATTTCATTTGAATGTTTGTCTTGGATAATCATATGTGTTCAGTTTGAAATAAAATGGATTAGTTTTCACTTATGCCTTTGATTCTCTTTCCATTCTTATGATTTTCTAACTCCCTTAGTCTAAAAAGTTATTAAGGATTCAGTTCTGCCCTTCACTAGCTTTTATTCTCAAGTTAATGTTCATCTCATCATCCACCACAACCTCAAAGACCTACCAACCAAGTTAAAATTGCCCTGCAAATGCTCTGGAAACCATTGATGAACTCATCATGACCTTGTTAGACTCCATTTCCCAATGTCTTAACAATATTCCATGTTTTCTATCTAAATCCATCTGAGCATCATATCCAACAAAAAACAATCAAAATACCCTGCACTTAACATCTAGCCTAAAATCAACCCTAATCAGCAAACAAGTTCACATCTTTGCACCTACTAGAGAGATCCCTCTCCGAATCCTGGAAGGTTAGGTCCTTGGATTCTAAATATTGGTTTGATTTTACCCTGTCCATTTGTATCTCAATCAATCTAGCAAATTACGGGGAGCTAACATAATGACGATCACGGTGGGACTGAGTTCATAGTAGCCTGACAAACTCTTATAGACTCATATACATCCCTAGTTTGACTTAAAAACCAACCCATAGCCAAGAGTAGAAACTAATTGCTTCACCATCCTAGTAAGATGATGACTTAGCTAGGGGATACTCATTAACCTTAAGGCCGCATAAAGAAACTAAAAAAACCCAAAAGTACTCCCTAGATTTATTTTTATCAAGAATTTGGTGGTGGACCATTGTATACATATCTTCAAAATTTCAAAAAGAATCCACTTGGCGACTCCACTAGCCTCCAGTAGGCCTTTTTTCATCTCACTAGTCCCATAGGTTGTTCTAGGATTGTGTCAAATCAGTCCAAAACAATTTTTAAGGCCTAGTTATACCTTGTGTGAGTAAAGAGATATGGCTTCATGAAGGATCAATACCAGATCACACCCGGACCCAAATCCTCCTACCGTAGTTAATGACCCAGAAAATATTTTGTGGTAAACTTCTAAAGCTGGAAACTTGCCCACTGTTAGGACCATTCATAGAGCAAGTTATGCACCAAAAAACCTTACAATTTCACAAGATCCTCAGTTTGACTTGCACCATACCAAGAACCTATTCAGGACCAAGTCACAAAGTATGGTTGACCAAGCTGACCTTGAGCCCATAGATTTGCAGCAAAGCTCCAGTAGAGAAGCTTCGCATTCCACTCCACCTTATTTTCAGCTTCTCCATCACTTCAGCCCTTTTCATCTCAAATCTACTCAGAATCAGTCCTCCGGTCCAAGTACCTCAGCTACACCCATCCATACCACCAGTGTGCAAACCACCTCACTCCATCCTCCTCCACCTCTCACAAATCCTCCCCTTGTAAATCAGCCTTTGTTTCCTTTCCCTCCCATCATGGCAGCCTGGTATGATCCACTGGCTCTACAACAAGCACTATTACCTTTGCCAAATGACTATCAGTCCAAAATCCCTCACTTCTTAGGGAATGAATCCATCACTGCTCAAAAACATGTAGATAGAATTAATGATGCTTTTGACTACATGGAGATAGAATAAGAAACCATAAAAATGAGGATTTTTGCTCAGAGCCTAGGGGGAGAACCCAAGAAATGGTTTAAATACTTACTTCCCAACAACGTTCATGATCTCCCTACTCTATACCAAACCTTTGTGAACAAATGGGAAATCAAGAAGAACCCCCTTCAAATTTTGTTTGAGTATAACAATCTTAAGAGAAATCCGGGAGAAAGTGTTCATGACTACTCCACTAGGTTTAATAGTGTTTACAATGCTCTCCCACCTCACATAAAACCTCCACAAGGCTTGGCCTTGGTGAAATATCCCAAAGGCTTTGATGCTGATATGGCCTATCAACTAAGGGAGAGAGATTACCTAACTCTAGAAGACATGCAAAAGGGGGCTATGAGTGTAGAGGCCAATTTGATTGAGAAAAGGGCTAGGATGAGATCAGAAAAAAGGGTGACTTATAAAGATGACACAACACCTGCACCCTCCTCTTCCGACACCAAACTTGACTCCATAGTTAGGAAAATGGAGAGGATGATGGAAAAATTCAGTTTGAATGAGAGAACACCTCCTAGGGAAAATCAAGCCAATCTTCAAAACATGAATAGAAATCAAAATTTTAGAAGAGACCCCCCTCAAGTCAGACAAAGAGAGAGTGACCAAAAAATCAGACCCCCTTTCCAAGAAAAATATGTAGATGAAGAAGAAAGAGTGCCTGAGAAGTTGGAAGAAGACCATGTAAATGTCATAGGTTCAGATGCTAAGGATAACACATTCCTTACCGAAGAAGAAAAAAGGATGTTTTCTTCAAAACCATATGAGAAATCATATGAAGATTCCGAAGATTATAGATTAGGATTTGAGAATGCCATAATGGAAGTCCATAGGCAGTATGAACTTAGGAGCAAAAAGAGTCAAGATATTCCTAAAAAAATCAGCCAAACACTGCTGTTGGAAAAACCTCTGAACTTATCCCTAAAAAGACAACAGAAAACACAAATACTATGGCTAAGAAAACTGAACTAAACAAACCAAAGACTAGTCAACCTAGTGGCCCTGAAAAAATCCTGTTGTCCAAACCATCGAATCAGAATCAGCAAATTAAAAATGTAGAAAAGTTCATGGCTGATAAAATTGATGTAAATGCAATAAAGACACCTACACCTTTCAGTTTTGAGGGGGAGATTTCCAAAATCAAGATAACCATACCCCTCACTG
The DNA here is from genome assembly GCA_034641835.2 of Pinus albicaulis. Classification (NCBI taxonomy): domain Eukaryota; kingdom Viridiplantae; phylum Streptophyta; class Pinopsida; order Pinales; family Pinaceae; genus Pinus; species Pinus albicaulis. Next base: position 790,195,385 of record CM076578.1, on the reverse strand, counting down.
AGCTGGTAACACAAGAGGTATATAGATCCCAGATTTTCAAAGTGTTAAATATAAGGAATGATACCGATACTTTAAACTTAACTGATGATAAACCAGAATTGTTGTTTGGTCCTGAAGTAGAGGGAAAATATCAAGAAGGAGTTGTCCCTCCTTTCTATGTAAGTCTGAACATACATGATAAAATTATGCATAATGCTATGTTAGACTCTGGTGCCTCACACAACCTCATGCCAAAGGTTGTGATGGAGAGATTGGGCTTAGAGATCACAAATCCTTACAAAGATTTGTACTATTTTGATTCCATTAGGGTCAAGTGTCTAGACCTAATCAAGGATCTGTGTGTCAATCTGGCACAAATCCCTGGTAAAAGTATATTCATGGATATAGTTGTGGTTGACATTCCCCCAAATTATGGCATGCTTTTATCTAGATCATGGGGGCCCAAACTCCAGGGAAGCCTTCAAATGGACATGAATTATGCCACCATCCCAGTTTTCAATCAAACAAGGAGATTATACCGAGAATCCCACATGAAATACATGGTGAGTAACATAGATAGGCCAAATAACACACCGGTTTATTCCATTCACTCAGACCTTGAATCCTTCATCCTGTATAATGAAAATGACATAGATGAACAAATAAATGACAAGGAGAAAGAACTAAGCCCCTCAGAACAACCAAGCCAATCCTCTGACCAAGAAAATGACACCCCAAACTCTAGCAACCCCGAAGTACAGAACATTGACAAAATTGAAATTGACACCCTTTGGCATATAAGCTTTGATGGCTCCTGTGGTAAGGCTAGTTCAGGAGCAGGGGTTTGGTTCCACAGCACAAATAAAGACCATTCTTATAGGCTAGACTTCCAATGCACCAACAACGTTGCAGAATATGAGGCTCTCCTTATTGGTTTACACCTACTCAAATACCTCAAAGCTAAGAAAATCTTGGTTCAAGGAGATTCAAAACTGATCATAAATCAAATTAAGGGAGAATATTCAGCCAAGAACCCTAGGCTAAGGGAATATAGAAATGCTGCCCTAGACCTTCTCAAAACCTTTGAGAAATATGAGCTCACTTTCATCCCTAGGGCCCAAAATTGCCTTGCCAATGAGCTTGCCTTTGCTGCCAGCAATTTATGTTTACCTTATGAAAATAATCAATGCCTCATCAAAATAAAGAACGGAGCTACTGTACCGGAAAATTTGAACCATTGGCAAGTGTTTGACAATGATGACCAAATAGATGATTTTCTGCAATCCAGAAATGACTTTGCAAGCACAAAACAGAGTCTGAGATTTGAAAGAAATAATTATGCTGAAAATAAAACTCCCAAAATAGAGTTTCCCTTTGATGATGATATAAACCACCTTCAAAACTCTTGCATTGCAGAAGTATTTGATGAATTAGATCAAAGAGAACTTGAAATTCTATAGTACAAAGATGACACCTTGCCAAGAGGCCTTACACCACTAAAAGAGCTATTTGATTTTAATGATGTAGCTAAAAAACCCAAGATGGAATCCACTGAAACAAATGTAGAAGAGTGTAACATTGGAGGGATGAAAGAGCCCAAAATGATCAAGCTGTCTAAAACTCTCCCATCTCACACAAAACAGAAATACATTGAGCTTTTTAGGGAATTTAAAGATGTGTTTGCTTGGGGGTATGAAGACTTGAAATCCTATGACACCAAAATCATCCAACATAAAATTCCTCTCAAAGAAAATCAGAAACCATTTAAACAAAAGTTGAGAAGAATAAACCCCCTCTTGTTACCCTCAGTTGAGAAAGAAATAAAAAAGATGTACAATGCCGGGATCATAGTCCCTGTCCGATACTCAGAATGGGTGTCCAACCTTGTGTCAGTTAGGAAGAAGACAGGGGAGATTAGGCTTTGTATTGACTTCAGAAATTTGAACAAAGCCTCCTTGAAAGACAATTACCCCTTGCCTAAAATGGATCACATACTCCAAAAATTAGTTGGCTCACAAAGAATCTCATTACTAGATGGTTTCTTAGGTTATAACCAAGTTCTAGTCTTTCCAAGTGACCAACTCAAAACTGCTTTCACTACACCTTGGGGTACATTCATGTATGTTAAAATGCCATTCGGTTTAATGAATGCAGGGGCTACTTTCCAAAGGGAAATGGACATAGATTTTTCAGAAGACATAGGTTACTTCATAGTCATATATCTTGATGACATCACTGTCTACTCTAAGACGGATGAGGAGCACTTATTCCACTTGAGAAAAGTCTTTGAAAAATGTAGAAAGTATGGCCTGTCCCTAAATCCTAAGAAAAATTTGTTTGGCCTACAGGAAGGAAAACTCTTAGGTCACATCATCTCTAAGGAAGGAATCAAGATAGATCCCAAAATAATAGAAGGCATCTTACAAATCAACCATCCTAGAAACATTAAAGAGCTACAGTCTTTCATTGGAAAGATTAACTTCCTAAGAATATTCATCCCTAACCATGCTGAGCTCCTAAGAAATATCACAAATATGTTGAAAAAGGAAGTAGGAGTGAAGCGGAATATGGAAGCAAAACAATCTTTTGAGCTGGTAAAACAAGCACTCACAAAAACACCAGTCTTAATCAACCCTGACTTCACCAAGGAATTTTACGTTTTCTCCTTTTCCTCTGAACATACTATGGTAGCAGTATTGTTGCAAAATAACATCATGGGGCAAGAGCAGCCCATAGCTTTCTTCAGCAAAGCCTTAAGGGATGCCCCTCTAAAGTATAACATTATGGAGAAACAAGCCTTTTCCTTAATCAAAGCTTTGAAGGATTTTAGAGTTCATATTTTTCATTCACATATCATATCTTTTGTCCCAAACATAGTTGTCAAAGATATACTTAATCAAGACCCTGATGGTAAAAGGGGCAAGTGGATTGCTACCATTTTAGAATATGATTTGGAAATCAGACCCACTAAATTGATTAAAGGACAAGGACTTGAAAAACTTATGGCTGACTCAAATTTCCAAGATTTAGACATGAATATGGTTGGTATGTTAGAAGAAACTGAAGAAAGTACAACACCATACATTGAAGAAATGTTTCTAAATTCACCTTGGTATGCTGATATTATTTATGTGTTTCTTTATCTCAATGCTCCCCCTTCTTTATCAAAAACTAAAGCAAGATTCTTAAAACAAAAAACATTAAATTTTTGCATGCTAGATGGAGTATTATACTGGAAGAGTTTTTTTGGTTTTCTGCTTAAGTGTTTTCTTGAAGATGATGCAGAGAAAATCATGCATGAATTACATGAGGGAGAATGTGGGGGTCACCTCTATTGGAATACCACATCCAACAAGATCCTTAGAGTTGGCTACTATTGGCCTACCCTATTTTTCGATACTCAAAAACTAGTCATGACTTGCCATAAGTGCCAAGTCTTTGATGGCAAAAGAAAGCTCCTACCTTTACCCTTGCACCCCTTTAGTGTTGAAGCCCCTTTTCAGCAGTGGGGTTTGGACTTCATAGGAGAGATCCATCCTACTTCATCTGCCCAACATAAGTGGATCCTCACTGCCACTGATTATTTCACCAAGTGGATAGAAGCCATCCCTTCTAGAAATTCCACTGACTCAGTCACCATCAAATTCCTTGAAACCAACATCCTATCCAGGTTTGTTTGTCCTAAGAATATCATCACCGATAACGCTGCTGCCTTTACATCTAAGAAAATGGTGGATTTTTTCTATAAATATCACATCACCCTTGGTCACTTCACTGCTTATTACCCACAAGGTAATGGAATAGCTGAGTCCTCTAACAAGAGCTTGGTAAACATCATTAAGAAGCTCTTAGAACATAATAAAAAAGCATGGCATAGCAAACTAGTGCATGCACTATGGGCTGATAGACTAACCACCAAGAAATCTATTAGTATGTCTCCCTATCAACTAGTGTATGGCATGGATGCAGTTTTCCTCACCTCTTTAGGAGTCCCAGTCATGAAGCTTCTTCAAGAAGTTAAATCAGAAGAAAGTGACATGCAGAGGAGGCTGAACCAAACCATTCATTTGCAGCAGTCAAGGCAAGAAGTTTACAAAAGGACACAAGCTATACAAGACAATATCAAGAAAATATTTGATAAGAGAACCAAAGCAAATGATTTCCAGATTGGAGACATGGTTCTGAAATGGGATTCAAGAAAGGAAGAAAAGGGCAAACATGGAAAGTTTGAAAATCTATGGAAAGGCTCCTATATCATTGATTCGGTGAGAGGCAAAAATTCTTTCTTTTTGCAGGAACTTGATGGAACTGAAATGTTTGGAGGTCCTGTAAATGGGAGGATGCTTAAACATTACTTTTGTCAAGAAACTTAGTTTAAATTTTCTCATTCGTTGTACATACCGCTGTTTGATGAAAGGATGTAAAGACAAAAAACCCTAAAAAATAGAAAAGGGAAAAAGAGGGCAGAAGTTGAAAGAAAGGTACAGCCCCATACCTAAAAAATAATTTTGATGAAAGTATGCAAGTCTAAATGCCACTACTTGTTTTTAAAAAGAGAAGTCATGTTCAGTTATCCAATCTAAATCATGGTTGAAACTTGTTTTAATTTATTTTGCTGATAGGCTAGTGAAAGAGAGAACTTTTCAAAAGGCCATACAATCTTGGCTTATCAAATATAATATATTAGGATAGAAGGAAAATGGCTCTAAAAAGATTAAAAACTGAGCCAAAGAAAGAAAGAAGGATGTTTATTATGCTTTCAGATATTAAGCCTTTAGTATTTTGCTTTACTTTTTTGCTAACTAAATTCTATGTGCAATTTGTACATAATGACATAGATCATAGCAAATCAGACTCCTTAATATTGATTTGTCTATGTTTTTCAATTTTTGTTTTTAGGATTAGTGAATAAGGTTTGTCAAACAGCTCAATCTTGACAAATGAGTAGTCTAGGTAGAGAATAAGAAGAGTTCACTTGCCTACTCTGAACTCTTGGAAGTGATAAGAATAGAAGTAGATAATTTTTTTTGCTTTCAAAAAGAATAAAATGTCAAGGGTTTGCCAGTTCAAGTGCACCAAAGGAAGAAAAAAATGTTAGGCAAGTAGGTTGGTTAGGTAGAGATGATGTTGATGTTAATCATGTTTTTTAGATTACTAAGATCACAACTTCAAGCAAGCATCAGCAAGTGAAAGAGGTAAAAATCTACCCAATGGATGAGGCACTAGTCTTATTAAGCCAAAAATCTGAAGTTTTGGACACCTCCTGAAAACGAGCTGCCCTCCCCAAGTGGAGCCACTATTAGTCATCAATAAATTTTGCTGTGGTGATGACTAAATGATTACCCCAATATTTCTAGAAACAAAGTTTATAGAACATTGTGAGTTCTAGAAATCTCACTACCTTCATTATCTTCAAGGTAGATTTTTCACTATTTTGTTATCCTATCTAGTCATAACTAGCCCAATATTCCTGGAAGACCCATCAGAGGCTCAAGCCATTCATTTTTTAACCTAACTTGTCTCCTTGGCTCAAAACCTATGTTTTTTCTTACCTGCACAATTCCCCACCACCACCTAAGCCTGCCAAACAGAGCAGTTTTGTTGTGCCTCTTTTAGCAACTCTCAAAAACTGAGTGTCTCTGCAAAGCCTTTTATATAGTCAAGTATGTGTGTTGCATCTTAGGCTCACAAATACACGAAGCTTGGCATGGGTCCTGGTAAACCCTAATTCTAGATCCCAGCCCAAAAAACCAAGTCCAAGAAGGCCTCCACTAGATCACCTAGGGTTTCAAAAAGTCATAGGATGGATTTGGTGCCCTACAGATTCTGCTTCTTCTTCTATATAAAGGGAATACATTCAAAAGAAGGGGACAAGTCACTTGTCCTAGATACACCAAAGAGATCAGTCAAGGAAATTTTTTATGCTTGAAGACATGAATCTTGCAAGGAGACAGTTGCTCCGTGCTCACATCTCTGCAAGAGTGGTCAAAAGGACATCAGAATATCAAAAAGGCAAGGTAATGGAATAAAAAGTATCCTTCATAAATAGCATAAGGGATGTCAAAGGGACCTCCAAAAGCAACCTCTTGTTTCAGTACCTAAACATACAAAGGATAAACTATAACCTCCAAACCTTTTTGCAAAAATACCTTGGAGAGTAATCTGAAGCAGAGATAGAAAAAAGAAGAAGGAAGTACCTTTGAAAGATTTCATAAAGCCATTTTGGATAAAATACACATGCAATAATAGAGGGAAACATGAACTTTACAAAAGTGGGCTTGCCCTTTTAATTTATTTTCAAAAAATCTATAAAGGGCCCCTTCTAATTTGCCCCCGCACCATTTGCCACTTTGCATGGAAAAACAAACCATTGGAGGAGAGATACAGTGTTTTTTCGGGAAAACTGTGAAAATTGATTGGCGCTACACGCAGAGGTTGGCGCTACGCCCCTGGCCTCCAGCGCTATGCACAGAGGCGAGCCGGGCAGTGTAAAGTTACACTGCGCTATGCCCTCATAGCACAGTGCTACACGCTTGGGTTGGTGCTACGCCCAGGCCCAGAAAATACAACGGGCGCCTAGGAGACCGCCCATTCCGCCCGGCGCTACGCTCTGATAGCCCAACCGGCCCGATGCTGTGCTCCTGGCAGCACTCTGCATATTTTTCCAAAGACCTTCAAAAATCAAATTTTCAGCCTTTAAAACTTCTGCAAGCTAAATACAAGGTTGGTAAAACCCTTTTTCCTCCTCCCAAGCATTATTTGCATAAAATCAAAGAGGTCATCCATAGTCAAAATTTGACCAAACCCTAGACTATGCAAGAATCAATTGTTATGTCTTTGAACTAGGGTTTGTAAATGTTTTTTTTTTTGAGTGAAAAGAGAGGACTGAGTGACTATAAGGCTGACCTCCACCACCAAGTACAAGCTTTGAAAGTTGTCTTCACCTTAGCTTTCCTTTTTACAAAGAGTTGACCTACACCACTTGTTTTACTCCAAAAAACCCTCAAGAAAAACCCAAGGTTTCTTCTGCTATTTTGGACCAGCCATCATGTCAGAGAGAGATAGTCACACTAGTGGTGATGAGAGTCACACTCCCACCAAGCCAAAACATCATGGAGGAAAAGCTAAAATATTTGAGCTCCTAGACACCACTCCAATCACTTCCTCTCCTATGATCCTTTCATGCTTCCAGGAGGTAGGGTGCTACAATTTTTGTGAGAAGGTCAAGCAAGTCAACAGTCATCCAGACTTGACTAGATTATTTGCCTGAAGCCTACAAAACCACCAAGTTAATATAGCAGGGGTCCAATTTGAGCTTTCATCTGAAATCATTTCGAAGGCAATAGGTATACCAGACATTGGTGATTTTTTATTCAAACAAAGGAAGTTGGATTTGGGTTATTATGGGCCTTATTTGAAACCCACCTATCAGCAAAATTGTAAGGCTATTTTCCCTTTTTCTCATTTGCTAGAGAGGTATCTAGCATTAATGAGGCAGATTATCAGTTTTTTCACATATGAGGGAAGAAACTCCTGGCTCTACTCATATCATTTCAGGTTGCTGATGCATTTTTCCAAAGTCAAGATGACGAAACTACCTTATTACCTTTTCCAGAGTATTGATAAAATGGCCTCCGCTGTTAAGAGGAAAAGCTATGACCACCAAATGCCTAGCCTCTTTCATCACTCCCTAATCAAGATGATTGTCCTATACCAGCTAGATAAACAAGGTATATCTTGGGAGACCTTCATCTCACATGATGTGTTTGCAGACCCCTGAGCCTTCATCCAGCAGAACTTTCCTTCTACTTCACAACCATCTACCTCCACACATCCATAATCTCCCCATGTGCCTTCTCCACAAAGAATTTTACCTATTTCCTCCTCCCTTAAATTACCAAGTGAAGGGGCTGACAATAGCCCTAGTGAAGAAAAAATAGGAGGCAATAGTAAGGAAGAAGATGAGACAGATAATGATGGACAAGGAGAGAGCAGTGAAGAAGAAGATGATGAAAAAGAATAAGAGGATGAAAATGAAGAAAATGATGAAGAAGAGGGAAGTAGCCATGAAGAAAGCAGTGGTGGCCATGAAGAAAGCAGCCATGATCATGAAGAAAGCAGTGATGATCATGAGGAAAGAATTGAAAAAGAAGATGATGTAGAGGAAGAAGAAAATGAAGGAGAGGAAGGTGGCCAAGAAGAAAGCAACAATGGCCAAGAGCAGCAAGATAATGAAGGAGAGGAAGGTGGCCAAGAAGAAAGCAGCAATGGCCAAGAGCAGCAAGATAATGAAGGAGAAAACAAAGATGAAACTAGTAATGGCAGCCACAAAGATAACATCAGTGAAAGCAGCCACAAGGATGAAAGCAGTGAACGGATGATGAGGAAGAGGATAAAAATGATGAGGAAGAGGAAAAAAATGAAGAAGGAGACAGTGAAGAAGGAGAACAGCTAGATGAGGAAGACAGTTATCTAAGTGCCCAAGACAGTCCAAGAAAGAGTCATGACAGTCATGACAACTGTCATGGTTGTCTTGACAAAAATTAGTCCATAGAAGACAAAGAGAATCAGAGTGAGGAAGGCACAGAAAATGTAGAGCAGATTGAAGGACAAAATGATGACAACATTGCCTTTGAGACTCCCATTATTGCCCCTCTCTCATGCACTTAACACAGAGGGAAAAGGGATGTGTTTGTTGCCTCTAAAAGGCAAAGGGCCATCTCCTCACAAAACACCAAAGCATTGGACAAAGGCAAAGAAAAAATGAAGAGTTTTGATAAAAAGACACCAGTCAGGAGGAGCAAAAGGATCAAAAAGGCTTCTCAAGGGCCTCTCTTTGTTGATCTAGACAGTGATAATGAGGACCAAGGGATGAGTACAAAATTGCTCCTCTTAGAAAAGGATGCCAAACTTCAAGAATGGGAAAAGGATTTTGAAAGGGCACAAAGAGTCATCTACTATTATAAACAGGAGCACAAACATTTCAAAGAGGTGAAGAGGGGCCTTTCCTTGCAAACAAAAATGGTCAAACACTATGCAAGGAAGAGCATGCTTGCTAACACCAAATTGAAGCAAGCCCTCTTAGAGCTAGAAGAGATAAAAAGGCCCAAAGTGCATGAAAGCCTTGGGATCTTGGCTGATGCTTCTCAATAGGTGTCTAAAACCCCTTGAGGGGTCTACAAACCAATTTTGAAGAAAATCTGGAAACTTTTTGTTTTTTCCAAATTTTGACTCGTAGGAGCGTAGCACCCTAGGCGCTACGCTATTTTTTGGGGCATCCTCAGCTGCTAAATTTCACATTTTTGGGTTTTTCATGTCACTAGAAGTCTACCCACACAATTTCAGGTCAATTGGATCATTTTTTCCCCCTCAAAAGGTCAAAAAACACCTCAAAAATAACCTTTCTGCCTCCTTTTTAGGCCTGGCACTGTGCGCTGAGCAGTCATTTGAGATTGGATTTTTGGGCAGCTAAATGGAATCCATTTAGCATAACTCAAGTATTTATAGAAATTCGACTCTTCAAGATTTCCAACGAGCCATCACGGGGCCAAATCCGAGGCTGGGAAGGGGTCCAAAACTCAGTTGCAACAGACCCCATTTTCTGCTGATATGGCGCTACACACAGAGACAACTTTTGGCCAAAAAGTCAACAAAAGACACTAATTAATGGAAAATTGGTTTTTTAATATTTCCTTGGGAAAATCACACCTGATTTTATTTGGGAGTTATGTTTTGATGTTTTTCATTTATTATCTTATCTCTTATGTGTCTTGGGCCTTGCATGGTCATTAAGCACATTTATGACATTTATGGCTAAATTAGGGTTTCTGGAAGCCTCTTAGGGTTTCCACCTCCTCATTTTCTCCATAAATAGAGCATGAGGGTCTTATGTATTTGGTTGGATTTTGATGACTTATGTTGAAGCAAATACATAGTCTCTTGGATTTTTTTATGGAAATTTGATGTCTTGGAGCTCATGCATTCCCTGGTTTGCTTGTTGATGGAGAGAGAATATTTGTAGGATCCATAAGCTTGGTTGATGGTGAAGTCTTCCTTATGTTCATGTTTTCTAGTTTTCCATTATGTTTTCCATCTTGCTATGTTGCAGTAGGACAAAAAAATTAGATTAAGAAATGTTTCCTGATGGCACCTTACTTATGTTTGTCCTTCACTGCCTTAATGTTTTCTTCTGTTGAGATATATTAGGGAATCCATATCTTGCTCTCTAAGAGGTTCTTAGCTTGTTCATTTCTTGAATGGTTTAGATTAGTTAGTGTCAAGTATGATTTATGGCTAGCCCTGCATATTGTGGCCACTGAAATAATATGTCCTTGGAAACTCCTCTTTAAAGCAGCTTTGCCTAGGTTTGTCAATGAAGTTTGTTTGAATCATGCTCTTTGCCTTTACTTAGCTGAATTTGTTTCAAAGAACCTTCACAGCTGTAAATTTAGATGTTCAGAGTTCTCTCTTCTTCTATGGTTATAACTACTTGTGCATCTTAAATGTTTTTCTGCTCTTGATAATGAAATCTATGAAAGTTAAATAAGTTTCTTGGCTTTCTATAATTTCATTTGAATGTTTGTCTTGGATAATCATATGTGTTCAGTTTGAAATAAAATGGATTAGTTTTCACTTATGCCTTTGATTCTCTTTCCATGCTTATGATTTTCTAACTCCCTTAGTCTAAAAAGTTATTAAGGATTCAGTTCTGCCCTTCACTAGCTTTTATTCTCAAGTTTAATGTTCATCTCATCATCCACCACAACCTCAAAGACCTACCAACCAAGTTAAAATTGCCTTGCAAATGCTCTGGAAACCATTGATGAACTCATCATGACCTTGTTAGACTCCATTGCCCAATGTCTTAACAATATTCCATGTTTTCTATCTAAATCCATCTGAGCATCATATCCAACAAAAAACAATCAAAATACCCTGCACTTAACATCTAGCCTAAAATCAACCCTAATCAGCAAACAAGTTCACATCTTTGCACCTACTAGAGAGATCCCTCTCCGAATCCAGGAAGGTTAGGTCCTTGGATTCTAAATATTGGTTTGATTTTACCCTGTCCATTTGTATCTCAATCAATCTAGCAAATTACGGGGAGCTAACACCTGCATGATTCTTTCATTATCTGCTTTGCAACTCCTTATTTCTTCCTTGAAATGCCTTAATGTGTCTTCTAAGTCAGAAAAATGCCCAACACCATGCTTCCTATGTGATTCATAGGGAGAATCTATATATTTTACCATATTACTAGTCATCTTTGATCTCTTCTTCCTGCGAGGTATATTATGTCAGATAAAACAAATCATAAACAAACCAACATACCTTTGTATAGTTTAGGGAGGATATCTCGCCTACAAGATCGACTAGATTAGAAAAATACATATATAAACATAATCAGATCAACATATAAGCATCCTTTCAATCATTATCCAGTTATCAATGCATGGATATGCTGACCACATACCATGACTTCATTCAAAATGATGGTCATCATCTAGTCAATGTATGCTTAACAACATATAAACACTCACACACATAACCATTGCATGACTGCCTTACAATCACAACAAATACATTCAACAACAACACCATCAATTGTCACATGGCGACACCATTGTAGTCATGACCAATGCCATGCATACACAACAAGCACATAGAACACAAGCACAAATACCTATATGAAACCGACATGTCCATGTGACAACACATTCATCCAAGGAAAATGGAAACCATACATCACCCAAGGAGAATGAAACCATGTTCTAATACCAATTTGAAGCCCCCTCCTCCCACATCCTCCCAGGTAACCGCCCAACCAGGGTAAGCATGTGACGAAGAGTTACTATGATATGATTCAACTCCCTATGTATCAGTTGAGGAAGTGGAACCGATGGAACAAAACCAAATTTACCTTCTACACATGAAACAAAACCCCCAAGGGTTTTCCAACCCTTCGAGGTGACAAGCCCCTAATAAAACCTGTCATTTTACTACATTAAAGCCTCAATCGCTCCTATCACATGGTAATGCATGTAACTAGGACCCTCTAGTCACTCCCACAGTAATGGCATGTGTGTGACTGGCGACTTTTCTAGGTAGTTCTGTGCCATAAACTCTAGATTTTGGGCCATGTTTTCATGGCCGAGACTCGGGCCACTCTCGAGGACTCCATGAAACTTCTAGAAATCAAAATTAACATCGAAAAAAAGATACAAATGCAAATAATTGAACAGGGACTTGACTTGACCCCTACTATCCATGCTAGACATTTCGTTAAACATGCCACAAATATGCATTCTGCAGGTTAAAACAACATATCTGAGCATAAGGTCTCACACCTATCTGAGAATAACTAAGAAGCATTGATGCATCATCATAATAATTGAATTACCATCTATTAAGCCATATATTCATTTTACATTCATTAATGATTAATAAAAACATGATGAGATCCATACATGAACGTTGTCATAAAACTCACTCATAACCAACATATATCCAAAAAAAATATCAATGATATAATAGCCATATAAACCACATATAAAAAAGTATATTTACCCATTAAATACCAAGGAGAAAGAGATCTTATTTATTATTCCATAGGCCAACCAAGTATGGGACTTCCATGACCCACCAAACCATTGATTGGGCTAAACCAAATATCTATTTCAGCCAATCACCCTCATGCCATATTCCAAGCATCAATGTGGGATATCATAAAACATATATATCAAAACCAAACCAGGGTTTCTAGAGGAAAAACTACCTCAACCCTCAACTAGTGATTCCACCTCATGGTTAGACATCACTAAACATCACCATATTGGAATCTACCGAAGTTATCAATGTCTCCAGATCATTTGTTCCAATCAGGGCTTCTAGGACTAGTAACTCAACCCATAGTTTCTTTGGACTTCCAGAGCATTTTTCCAACCAAGGCTTCCAGGACTAGTAACTCAACCCACCAAGGGCTTCCAAAGCATTTTTCCAACCAAGGCTTCTAGAACTAGTAACTCAACCCAAGTTTCTACAGGGCTTCCACAACATTTGTCCAAGAAAGGCTTCTAGGAACTAATAATTCAATGCACAGCCAAAGGAACGTGAAAACCAATGAGAAAACAAAAGTAAAACCCACAACACCATGGCTATGTAGGAAATGAAAAGGCTAGGTGAAACCGTTGTCAATCCAGTCAATCCTCCATGCCAATAACATATCATAACCAAATAACCACATGCATATGCCATGCATGCAACTCAATACCTACAAGAAAAATCCATTGTAGTTGTTGATCCCGATGTCCTCTTGTGCTTTCCTAATTTTCCTTTGCCTTCTTTCTCCAAATCCCAAGTATGTCACAATCCTCCAAGAGTGCTCCAAGCAAACTCTTTATTTCCAAGGGTATGAGAGATAGAGATATAGAGCTCCAAAACTGAAATGACAAAAGTCTCAATTGACGAAAGTTGTGTATTGATCCCCATAAGACTTTTTATTTATGAGGCCTATAATTTATTCCATTTTCCATTCTTTTCCTTCATTTTCCTCCTCACATGCAACCTGTGACCTTTCACCTCCCTTTTCTCCTATTTTCCATCATTTTCAGAAATAAATGATAATAAATTCCACTTTACCTTTCCAAATCATTTTCTAGTGCCTTTTTCAATTTCCATAGCCATAATAAACCATATGAACATCCATACTAGGATGTTTTTCCCAACATTCAGCTTGGAATACATGTCCCATGACCAAGGTCTTATTTTACCTTTATTAATTTACATGGATTTTTTACCAGGGTTGTTTCACCCTTTTTCTGCACTTTCCCAGCTTCCTCTTGTTTAAAGTCCCTGCAACATTCTTTCCTTATTTTTTCTGTAGTAATACAAGACTTAATTTATGTGAGATACTCCTTTAGCTTCCTTCATATCTTCCACAACATCTCCTTTGTTTGAGGGTCCATCCAATCCCTTTCCTACTCATTTTTATCTAGTACCTGTTGCTCTTCTTATAATGTATTTTCTATTGTTTGCATTCCTTCTCCCTTGTGTCATGTATCCCAGTTAGTTTTTTCTTTCTTGGCTAGAATTTCCCAAGCCAGTAAGATTGTTCCACTTGCCTCCTTGTCTCCCACATTCTCCTTTATTTTTATTTTATTTTACTTTTGGTTACAATGAATGACCAGATTTTCCTCTACGTGGTCTCTACATGGCCATCCATCTTCTTAATTTTTGTCCCTTCTTGCTTGTGTGGTGTTGCAATGAGGCATGCTCCTTGTCCTTTTTTTCTTGTTGGTAATTTTATACAACTTGTCCCTTTGAGCACACTTGGAATCCTCCCCTGACTGCCATTTAATCATACCCTTGTAATTCCCACGAAATTAACATCCTCAGCTTTGGAATCTATGCCCCACGACCTTAGCCATTTTAACAAAATAATTACATTTGTTTAAAATAAAGAGGAAAAGTAGCCAGAGTTGTCACAACCCTCCCTGGGGGAACGTCATCTTCGATGTTCTACAAGAAATAAAAAAATAAAACATGCTTAATCCCCAAGTGTAGATCATTGTGAGCTTTATAATGCAGGTAACTTATAATTAAATTTTACATATATATAGTTTTCTCTCTTAACATCTTAGATCAGCCACTTTCTATGG